>BSCZ01000433.1:0-236499 GCA_027924225.1 Bjerkandera adusta
ACGACGTGCAATTGCCGCAACTCGACGGGAGGCTGGCAGTCCCCCATCTCTCGCCACACCCGCCCGCAGTCGTCGCGTCGCTTTCTTCATCCTCCTCCCCGTGTCTCTCTTCTAGTCCCCTTGTAACTGTGTATAAATAGCTATCTGTTTCATTTTCCCTGCCGCTTGAACCTGTCTTCATTGCGCCCTCTTGCTACAAAGTTGACTGGCCTTTTTCCTGTCAATTATAAATCCATAAATACAAGTCTGAAAATGTCACAATGCCTGGGACATGGAAGACGGGTGTACTCGAGTTTCTCATTCGAGTTAATCCTGAAGTGGAATACTCCCACGCCACAAAGACAGTCGGGGCGGTCCTCCGGTCAATGCATATTCCCTTGCAAGGGCCTGAGCACCACCGCGCAAAGGCATACACAACCCCACCAAGCTGGAACTAATACTTCCTGAGCATATGCGTCGACCGTTATGCGAATTAATATCTAAATGGTCCGGTATCCAAGTACAATACATAACGTCCTCAGACAATAATACGAAGCACCATAAGTAAGCTAATATCCAGACGGTCGCTCGCCCGTCCTGGTCGTGTCGTACGCCCTGATGAGCCGCGCTTGGTCCTGCCGCGACGCGTTCTCTGTTTGCGAGAATGCGAATCCACGGTTCCGGCGCATGCGCTGCACCGCGCGGACCTTCTTGATGGCTTTTTGGAACCTGAGGCGCAGAAAGTGTCATGAAAAGGACTGAAGGAGGTATGCCACGGACGTACTGCTCTTGTCGAGGCCGGTAATCTGGAATGTTGTACTTCTGGATCTCTTGTGCGATGTGATATGTTTCAGGACGGTATGTTCGCCGGTAACTGTCCGCTCGTCAGCATGGGTTTCGAAACGTGGTAGTAGAAAACTTACTATTTCCACGCAAAGTCTCTTGATAGGCAGACGATGGGGACGAGGAGTAGTACGAGGTAGAAGACGGCGTCAGACCATAAACGAGGGACGATGTTAAGATATTCTTTGGAGAAGCCGATAGCGGGAGCAACGACAGCGTAGAGCGGTAGGAAGAGCATGGTGAAGACGAAGGAACCTGGGATGGCTATAGAAGAAAAACATAGTTAGACCCGTTTTCATGTGGACCGATAGCGATAAGGTCTTACCAGCAACGGTGTACTTCGTCCACAGACTGCAAGTAACAGCTCGTGAGAACATGTAGAAAGATAACAAGAGAAATGCACTCACTCGGAAACTAACGCAGCCTTGCCGAGCACCGTCAAAAGAACAGCGAGATAAAGCATGGTTCCCCAGAACCAATGGCCGGAGTCGAGTCCTGTCGCCTGCTTGAGGTCTCCCCAAAACAAGACGATGGAGAACGCGTAGAGAACCTATAGGAAATGATTGGTGAGTTAACCAAAAAGACACCAGAACTACGTACCAAGCTGTGATACAATGCATTGCCCACCCAAAGCCAGAATGCCGTCCGCGTGAAGAAGACGTTCTTCTGGCCGAGCATGTACAGTTGTGGGTACCGGTCCAGGATACGTGCCGAGACGAACTGATCGAAAATACCGATAACAAGTGGTGGCAGCACGGTGAAAGCGACGTTGTACAGAGACAATGTCCAGGACTCGTAGGCGATTTGGCCGGAGAAGTTGTTGAAGAACGAGTACTAATATATGTGTCAGCTACGAGCGAGATGCATGACGGATGAGAACGAACCCAGAATTGTGTCATGTACAACACGATGTTCTTGTAGAACGAAACTGAGCAAGCTTCGTCAGCGTCGTTCACGCGCGGGATGTTCAGACTTACACAGAATCAGCTTAGACAGTCGTTGGTAGCTCCAAGCGCCATGTACGAGCAGAAGTTTCTTGAGGAACCTGAACTGCGAGATGGCGATATCTGCAGAACGGGCAGCCTGAAGACCTTCCAGGCCAGAGATACCGACGCCGACATGAGCCGCTTGGATCATGCTAACATCGTTGGCTCCGTCGCCTATCGCAAGTAGGAGGGACTTCTGGTTCTTCTTGACGAGCTTCACAACCAAGGCCTTTTGCAACGGTGAGACACGACCTGCGACAGATAAGTACCAAAGAAGAAAACAAGACGACCCGATACGTACAGCAGATGACGGCCTTGCACATGATCGCAAGCTCAAGGAACGTCTTGGAAATCTCCTTCTCCAACGCGAATCCAAGACTCTTTCCATCTGGGCAAATTGTCAGGCGCCATTGTATGAATGTGTGACGGTTGTCATACCGATGATCAAGGCCAAATCCTCCAGTTCCCCAGAGTTACGTTGGTTCTTGATAGCAGCCAGGCGCTTATTGATGAAGTCGTGCGTTTCGTGCGAGGTCTCTTCGTTGATGATAACCTGTAAACCATGCCCATGAGAACCGTTGGAAAGCTGACAACCGGAGATTACGTACCAAGTTCATAGACTCTGAGATAAGCCTGCAGGACATGCCGATGTTGATGGCTGTTTCCTGACGGTCACCGGTCAAAACCCATACCTGCCATCCCGGGGCGTCAGAACGAAGCATGTTATTGCATAAGAACGGCGGAACCGACCTTGATCCCAGCCGTTTGCAACGTGTGAATGGTATCTGGAACGCCGTCCTGGAGCTTATCCTCAATCGCCGTGGCACCAAGCAGGAATAGATCCTTCTCGATGAGCTCTGCCGCTTTATCGAGAGCGTCACCTCGGCCATTGATCGTGGCAGCAGCTTGGTTGTAGATGGCAACCCACTGCTGGTATTCGTTTTCAGGAATGTCCCGGTATGCAATGCACAATGTCCGCAGCCCCTCGGTAGCATAGTCCTGTGAGCTTCATTAGTGTGGGTTCCGCGCCGATATTATCTTCATGATTACCTCCAAATGTGCCAGTGTCTTCTCCGTGAAGGGTTGGTTGTCGCTCAGACGCTCCAAAATTACAGTGTCGGCGCCTTTGCAGAAGACCTTGATCCTGCCGTCTGGGCAACGCACGATGGTAGACATCCGCTTGCGCGTCGAGTTGAACTCGCAGACGTTCAGTATTTGATATTCACATTCCGTCCCGAAGACGTTGATGAACACCGACTTGGGTTTCCGCGCCTATAACCGATCTTGAGAACACTGCGCGAGCACTTCTGAAACAGACGTACGAAGAACTGGTAGCCGAGAAGCTCTGCACCAGCAACGAGCGCAGCTTCATCGGGACTGCTGGCCTGGTAGTGCATCTTGCCGTCGCGGTTTTCAGGAATGACAGTGTGGCAAACAGCGAGGAGGGTAAGGAATTCGTCGATGACCTCCCGTTCGGAATTCGGGGTGGGCGCGACATCGACGAAGGGATTTTCTCCGCCTTCGAGGATGGTCTTCATCTCCGCGAACGTCCGCCAACCCTCTTTGCCGTCTTCACCACGCTTGCTTTCGTCAACGGTGGCGGCATAGGCCACACCAGCGATGCTGCAGCACTGGAATTCCATCTCGTTACACGTGAGTGTCCCTGTCTTGTCGCTGAAAACGTATTCGATCTGTCCCAGCTCCTCAACTAGCGAAGAAGTGCGGCAGAGTGCGGGAGTATCCGTTTTGGCGTAGTACATGTCCAAGTCCGAGTTGATCAATTGGGCTTGCTGGAACTTCACGACTTCCATGGTGACGATGAGGGAGATTGGGATCAAGTTGTTGTAGAGAATGATAAAGGTCAGGATGTCTGGGGGACAACTGGATTAGATCATTGACTGGGCCGCTCTGGACGTTGGCTCTGACCTTCAACGAACTCCTTCGCTATGATGAAAGGGTTAGCTAGAGCTATTACAGTTCGACAAGCGTTGACGTACCTCTATCTCCAATAGACGACGTTTCAATCAAGTACCATTGCTGGCTAGCAAAGAACCACTGCACCATTATGAGCATGTAACGCGCGCATACGTGCCTTGATATTACTCACGGAGCGAATACTACTCCCGATAGTTGAACCAATCGACAGAGCGAGCAGCAAACAAAACAAAAACACGATTTGGACGTTAACTTGGCGCTCTACGGCCGTACGCTTGATGGGTGCGGCTCTATTTATGGGAGTTAGCGTTAGTCAGGTCAGAGTGAAAATAGACACACGTCGCATTGCGCATGAGCTTTGTTTCATGCCCTGTAAAGACGACAAAACCATAAGACCAAGGCGTGTTGCGGATTTGAGCGCCTCTCAGCAGAAGCTGGTCAGGGCCTAGTGGAATTGTCTTCGGCATGCCCATTTCGCCCTGGAGTTCAAGTGTCCCCTCATAGGTATACAGAGAGTTGTTTGGGTGCTCGGAGCGGACCGTACCGCGAAGTGCGGTGACAAGATGGGGCGCTGTCATATTCGACGTTTGAGGAGAGGCCTGCTTGATCTTCAAGTTGGTTTCGCTTGAGAACGATCAAGATCAGCGGGAAACCGTCGAGAAAGAGGCTGTACACACCCATCCAAGTTCGAGGTCTCGATATAGCAAAAGCCCTCGGGCTCACTTGAACTTATTAGAAGGACGTCAGCGGGAATGAAGTCATCGCTTTCCATCCGGACAACGTCTCCGACGCGAATATCCTTCCACTTGGTGTCCACGAAGGTCCCGTCAGGCTGTAGAATCTTCGCTTTGCGCGCGTTGAGTTCAGAATCCGATTGATGGCGTTTCTACGGGGGCCTGTGAGACGCAGGCTCGAGGGGGTAAGGGGATGTGCCGTACCAAGTCTTCTTGGAACTCTTTGATAGCTGACGCGAGGAGCACCACGGAGAGAGGGGCAATAGTAGTATAAGGATTTGTGGGGGATACGCCAGGTATCTGTTGTATGCATACGGTGAACAAGAAGAACAGATTGGCATACTTTGAGAATTGCTCTGTATGAGGGTAGCCGGGTCAGGTTCGCGCTGGAATCGCCGTGATTCGTGACGTACCAAAGATGAACTTGGGAAGGAAGGTAGCGGCATTATACTTGCTGGTGGACACGTAGTTGTTGGAGAATTCCGCGTTCGCGGGAGAGTTGTTGAGCGCGATGACCCGCTCCCCTGTAAGCACCTCCTCTTCCTTCTTCCACGGCCATTTCCACTTGCGCCGTCTCCTCGGGGGCTTCTCTTTCGATGCGGATGAAGAGGATGCTGGCCCAGGGAAAGATGCAGAACCCGCAAAGGCTTGGGATCCCTGTGGTGGCTGTACTTCGTCGTCCCAGTGCAGCATGTCGTCTGGTGGTATTGTGCCCGCAGGAGCGGCGCCGGACCTGGCCAGAGGGAGCCCGCTCTCCTGTGACTGCATGGGCAGGGGCCTGCCGAATGCAGAGTCCGGAACGTCGTCTTCATCGTCGAAGAACGGGTCGAGCTGCGCAGAGTCGGTCGGGTTGTGGTACGAAGACGAGGGAGGGTAACCACCGTTGGCGGGCTGGTACGGGTTTTGGCGGAAGGCGGGATTGGCCTGTGAGACGAGGCGAACGAAGTCGTCGCTCATCGTCGCCGACAGCGAGGTGGCCGGGAGAAACGGTGTTGGTGGAATCTACCGCCGCCGCGCGCGCTGCTAACTGTTACGCGGGTAACGACCCACGTGGCGCAGACGCCCATAAAGGTAAACGCTGCTTTTCGTCGCGACCAAATCCTCCTCCCACCACCACCCCGCGCGACACCCTCTCCTTCGTCGTTGCAGCAGCATTCTACGTCGCTGCATACACATCCCCCCTATTGTACCCACCACGAGGTATGTTCACATCTAATAAGCGAACATTCTTCGTATTGACCCGACCATATCGCATTGACTCACGCAGCGTGCAATCTGTCTGTTCATTTGACGCTTCCCCCCGGCATATAACAGTCTGCGGCCGCACCAAAACTCTCTTCCTAGTCTTTCCCCACAACCCCCGTCAAGATGTCGCTCCCGCCACACCTCTCGTACCCGATCGACATCCTAATGATCGATAACTTCGACTCATTCACCTGGAATTTGTATCAGTCGCTGTGTCTACTGGGCGCCGACGTTACAGTCATTCGAAACGACGCCATACCCGCCTCTGCGCTATCTCAGCTGCGTATCAACCGACTCATCATCTCTCCAGGTCCTGGGCATCCGACTTCCGACTCGGGAATCTCCCGTGAGGCCATACAGTACTTTGCAGGCAAGATCCCTGTTCTTGGAGTATGCATGGGCCTTGAATGCCTAGTTGACGTATTTGGCGGGGAGATTGCGTGAGTACTGTCATGCGGTCAGCCCTTCATGGATCCTGAAAACGGTTGCAGCTATGCTGGAGAGATCATGCACGGAAAAGTCAGCGCAGTTCGGCACGACGGCCGTGGTTGCTTCAAGGACCTGCCTCAAGGCATCAAATCAACCCGCTACCACTCCCTAAGCGCGTCGATTAAAACACTCCCTGAAGAACTTTCAGTTTGTGCTGTGACCGAGGAGAGCGGAGTCATCATGGGTGTCCGCCACCGCAAATATACACTCGAAGCCGTGCAGTACCATCCCGAGAGCATCCTGTCCGAGTCCGGAGACGACCTGTTGAGGAACTTCATTTCCCTCAAGGGTGGCTTATGGGAAGAGAACCCTGAATTCCGCGTGCTGGATACCACCCTCCCTCCCTTCGAGCTCGGATCCCGCCGTGCCGCATCCACCTCCGCCAAGATTCCTACGATCCTTGAGAAGATATGCGCCCAGCGACTCAAGGACGTCGAGGCGGCCAAGGCAGGCCCCGGTACCAAGCCCGAGGATCTCAAGACATTGCTGTCTATGAAACTCTCGCCACCCCAGATCTCCTTCCCTGACCGACTGAGAGCGGCTGAAATCAAACCCGCCCTGTTAGCGGAAGTCAAGCGAGCGAGTCCGTCGAAAGGTGCCATCGCTATCAACGCGAACGCGGCACAGCAGGCCCTCACGTACGCTCTCGCTGGCGCTTCGGTCATCTCGGTCCTCACAGAACCTACTTGGTTCAAGGGATCCCTTCTCGACATGCGTCTAGCTCGTCAGGCCATCGACAACCTACCCAACCGTCCCGCTATCCTACGTAAGGACTTCATCCTCGACGAGTATCAGATCGATGAAGCCCGTCTGCACGGTGCTGACACTGTCCTCTTGATCGTCGCCACACTCACCGAGAAGCGTCTCACGGAGCTCTACATGTACTCGCTCTCTCTTGGTATGGAACCCCTTGTCGAGGTGAACAACGCCAAGGAGATGGAGGTCGCTCTTCGCCTCGGTGCCAAGGTCATCGGCGTCAACAACCGCAACTTGCACGACTTCAATGTCGACATGAGCACGACGAGCCGACTTGTCGAGATGGTGCGCGAGCGGGACGTCATCCTGTGCGCTCTGAGCGGGATAAAGGATGCGTCAGACGTGCAGACATACGTCGACCAGGGCGTCGGCGCCGTTCTCGTTGGCGAATCGCTCATGCGGGCCTCCGACACCCGTGCCTTCATCCGCCAGCTCCTCAGTGCTCCGGAGCCCGAGGCGAAAGGCAAGGGCAAGGCCACGACACCACTCGTCAAGATCTGCGGGATCCGGAGCGAGGAAGAGGCATTGGCCGCAGCGGACGCGGGAGCAGATATGCTAGGCCTGATGTTCGTGCCGCAGAGCAAGAGGCATGTATCACTGGCACAGGCCCAGCGCATCGCCAACGTGATTCATTCGCAGCGGCAGACGAAACCCGTCCCGGAACCCGCAGAGGGCACTCTCGCGAACGACCCCTGGTTCACCGCGCACGCCGCCCGCCTGAGCGCGTCGCTCGCCCACCCTGACGCGCCGTCGCGCCCGCTGCTCGTTGGTGTCTTCCAGAACCAGCCGCTGTCCGTCATTCTCGACGCGGTGGCCGCCGCACGCCTGGACCTCGTGCAGCTGCACGGCGCGGAGCCGGCCGAGCTCGCGAAACACATCCCGGTGCCCGTGATCCGCGTCTTCCACGTTGGTGCGGGCGGCCAGGGCCTGGATGACATCACGCGCGCGGGGCTGAACGAGTTCGTGCTGCTTGATGCGGTTGCGCCAGGCAGTGCGAACGGCCTGAGCGGCGGCACGGGGACGAAGATTGATTGGGAAGTCGCGAAGCGCGTCGTGGACGCGGGCGAGGTACGCATCGGCGCATCCGCAGCGCAGTCGACAGCGGCCGACGGCAGCGTTGCGAACGGGGCAGGAGAGGCGTCCGGGTATCCCCTGCCTATAATCCTCGCCGGTGGGCTGACGCCAGAGAATGTGCGGGAGGTGGTGGAGGCTGTGCGTCCGTTTGCGGTTGATGTGAGTGGTGGCGTCGAGCTGGAGGGCGGAAAAGGCAAAGATGTCGAGAAGGTGAGGGCGTTTGTGCATGCGGCGAAGGGGTTGTAGGTTTTCGCGGGGTATGTCACCGATCTGGATCTGACTAGTCGGAGATGTGTCTCTGGGGTCCTGCGCGTCCATCTTCACTCGCGCTTTTCCTTCCAGCGAGCAGATCGGTGCCGGAAAGTACAATGTAGAACATGTAAGATTTGCTTATCGATCACGATTTCATTTGAGCAGCGCGTAGACCTCGTGTGGACCACTGCTAGCCCTTCCTTGCGCGTTGAAATTGCCATCTTCCTTCGACCAAGGAGACAAGACGAGCAACCGTGAGCTTCTTTGAATGGTTTATTATGCGTGGAAAAACGAGGCCGTCCCCGTGCTGAGGCGGAGCGCACGGCACCACCGCATTGTCAATCAGGAAGACATTTACAGACGAGACACGGCAACGGCAACAGGCTGACATCTCACCTGACCGAACACTTCAATTTCGCATGCTTCATGACCGTTTGGTCGCCTTGCCGTGGACGCAACTCTATTCAAAGACCCTCGTAGACGTGATGTTGTATTGACTCATCTGTCCTTCGGTGCTCGCGATAGCTCACATGCGACGGTTCGGGCTATAAGGGAGGTGGCGCTGTCAACGTCTCCGATAGATGCTCGTTGCTGCAGAATGGAGAGTGACTAGTCTTGCCTGCCCAGACGCCAGGATAAGACGGCGGCGCGCGGACGTGAACGAAGCCATGAATCGCCACGAGTCTTCAGAACAATTTCGAGATGCGATCTGCCAGTAGGTAATACTGTTGTCAGTTTTATCTCCTTGGCGGAGAAATGTATACAACAGCTTCGGCCGTCACAGGGTGTGAAGTAGCATATTTGAACGCGCCCGAGCAGAGGTGGCTGGCATGTCAGAAACTGCAATCAATTGATGTACGTCTGCCTTGGTCGCGCTGCGACGTGCGAGACACTATGCGAAATCGCAGCCCCGTCTCCTCTATGGAGTTCGGATTTAAACAAGGGAACGTGCGCCAAGCGACAGTTCCTATGATGTTGGTCGTGTCGCCCAGTTCAGCACTAGCCAGGACCCGGAGGTTGAAAAGACGTTGGACAGTGGACTACTTGGACACGGCGAGGTGTATAAGTCGTGATGAAGGCACCTATAGCAGAAGAGAGATATTAATTGCTATATCCACACTTGCCTCGTCGTCGGAACTGACAGTGTTGTACGTACCGACAAGTCAACGTAAAGATCTTGCCTGTAAGTTAGCTGAGGTAGTCTCTTCCTGACCTTGGGAGGCGCCGCGTTTCCGGCGAGCTTCCGGGGTGACTTACCTGCCAGAAGATCTCTGGACAGAAAACCGGGAATTCCTCCATATACAAACTACACGCCACAAATTTCCGTCAGTGTGCATCAGCCGTTACCGTGACGTGCATCTACCACAATGGGTAACCTTCCGTAAACAAGTTGGCGAGTTGCTAGTTCCGATTCAGCGATAGCCAAAATTCCGATCCCCGATAGGGTCGATCGGTTTATCAGGACAGACAATGGACGTTGTCGCACATCACGTGAACAAGGCCCGTTTGAGTTAAATCCTCCCACGCGTTCACACTCTCCCACGCCTCCGTGATTCTCCCACGCCTTCGTGGACATTGTCGAAATCCTCCCATGCTCTCGAGGTCCTTAAGTCGATATCTACCATTGTCACTTTTTTCGAAGTCGTAAGCGACTCTGCGTGAGAGACGGGAAATGACACACCCTCGAGGCTGCATGACAATCTGTAAGTGTTATTTTCTCTTCGCGCGTTGCTTGATTCAGTCATAACAGCTCCTCGCCGTAATAGTGCGCTGCTGCTCTCGCGGTGTACTGCTACGGCGTCCTCGGCAGCGACTTCGCCAAACAAATTTCTGCGGTCTAATCCTTGCGATGACCTCGCCCTAACGCACACCATGCGCACAACTCTGCCGGTTCTGGACCGGACACTTTCCGCACGGCAAATTTCGTGAATGGTTCAACCTCCCCGGGCAACGCGAATGCTGGTGAGAGGAGCGGCTGGAGACACAGCAGCACATTCTCACAGAATGCCCGCCGTGGATCCGGCCTGCAAAGTGGTGCGTGCTGTCGAAGGCTCAATGACTGGCTGAAGCGCACCAACTGGCGGTGGAAGTGCTCCCGTTCGACCCTTCCAACAAGGCAGGAATGCGCCTCGAAATCGACAAGTTACGGCCCGAGGAAATCGTCGGGTTTCTCGCAATCAACCCAATGGTCGCGAGCTTCGAATGGTACGATCTACTCGACAAGGCCGATGAGTGCGCGCGAACAGGCGATGATCACTCTCTTGCCCACGCCTATGTCGAAGCACATGTGGCGCGACAAAAGCAGCTACACCAGGAATGGACAGACCTCTTGCGCGACACCTGGGCCGGAATTTGGGATGTACAATACATTGCTGAAGGCTTCTTCGACGCATGGCGCAACCCGCCGGGCAGCGAACTTGAAGATGACAGAGACGAGGAGGGCGAAAACCCGGACCACGAACAGGTGCCGGTCCAGCCCCAGTAACGAGCCCCCAACTCGAACGAGGCGTGCGCACACGCGCCTTGCGTGGAAGGCTACCCTTTAGGAGCACGCCTCCAGACGCGACGGGCAACCAGGCCTCGCGCAGTCCTCCCTACCGGGGCTTTTCGCTCCGACTGCACATGTATCTTAGTGGTACGCAGGATAAACTCGTAGATACAAAAAGACCACTGCCCTAGCGAATGCAAGGTGCATCATCAGCAAGCGTGGACAGAATGTAGTCGATGTCTGCGAGACTGGACAAGGTGCTAGCGACCAAACCTTTTCTGAATTTTATGGCGGAATGCTAACTGAAATGGCACCACGGGGATCGGAAGAGGTGCGCGGCTTCACCCGCGGGCACTCACTAAGTCGGTCTTCACACTCCGGAGGAGGCCTCATCACGTGATCGTCATTGACGATAAGATTGCTGCTTTTTGAAATTCAAGATAACCGCGTGGCTTTCACGTGCTTCCGAGCTGCGTGTTCAGGTTTGGGACACTTTGCACTTGACCTTCTTCATCTCGACGTACACCATTGTTACTCTCCTGCGTGGGGACCACACAATCCAGTATGCGATGGATTCAACGATATTTGCTGTGTTCTATATACTCATATACTTCCAGGCGTCATTTCCGTTCTGCCCCTGAGTCGTTGTGTGCCCTACACCCCGCCGCCGTGGACGTCGACTTTTTGCTAGTGATAGGCTAGCATACTCTATACGCGTGGTTGACAAGTGCTACTTTGTAAGTTTAACGAGCTGTTTGCCTTGAATTCAGGCTGACTTCTGCGTTCAGTGTTTATACGGCGAGCTTTGGAGTTGTTGCACAAGTCGTTCACCCCTCGCCTCTCATTGGTATTATTTCCGTCAAATCGCCTCGGTCTGGCCTACCACCGCGCGCTCCGCTAGGCTCTACGTCTTGCTATCTCGTCATCCCCGCCCTGTGCTCTCTGTTGCGCCGTCTTCAACCTGTACCGTGGTGCCGCCGTCTGCGCCCTGTGCCGCCGTCTCGTTGTTTCGGTATTGTTCCGCCGTCGCGAAACCTGTATATCTCTGTGCCGTTACGAAACGTCCCTTCCACGATCTTGTCGTTGCGTCCGTTCTTCATTTCATATAGGTTTGTCTCACCCTGACCAACGTTCACATGTCACATAGCGCGTATACGGTCGAAAAAGGTCTATTTCCTGTTTCTGTTTTACTCGGCTTTACACTCGTTCGTGGCTCCTTTGACGGTCTGCACTCGGACGACGTGGTCAAATTTAATCGTGTTATTCATCCGTCGTTTACTGTTGCTCCCGAAGAGATAGCGGTACTCGTCCCGCCCGCGTTGCTTGCTTCTAGGGTGAATGTGCAGCACTTGTCTCATATCGTCTCTAGTCACGGCATTCGTTGCAAGTCTCGTTTGGCATCGGAAATATATATCGCGCTTCTGAAGAATCATGTTTGTGGCGGTTTCTGCGGGCAGTTGCTATCGGTATTTCGTCGTTCTTCGGCTAGTCGTGTGGATCCTTTCAATATTTCCGGGAATACTATCTTTCGAAACCCTACGTCGACTGCAGAAACGAACGACCGTGCCCCTGCTGAATTTCCGCCGGATGTCCATTCGAAATATGAACTCGCAGATTTTATTCGATCGTGGACCAAAGACATCACCCCGGAGGCTTTGGAAGACGTGGTTTGTGCCGTGTGTGCTCAACTTTCGAACATCCACAAGACTCGCCTGGTTTCTGATGATAGCCCATGGCTGGAATGCTTGCGAGCTTCTACACAGTCTCTCGAAACTCGTCCTTTTCCAGCTCAGTTCGACTTCGCTACTACCAAGGGCAAAATTCTATGTGAAGCTGGATACAGTAGTGAAGAACGTGCGTACCACGTATGTGATAGCTGTCGAGATGTTCTACGAACTGGTCGTGTACCGAAGTTGGCGTGGGCGAACGGATTATGGGTGGGCGATGTACCGTTAGAACTTCAGGGTTTGACTATCGTTGAGAAGCTTCTTGTGTCGCGGTATCGCCATAACGTGTGTGTTGTGAACGTACTGATGGGTCAACGTAGATTGCGATCGAATGCCGTTGTATTCTCGCAACCAGTAGCTCGTTTGTGTACGGTACTTCCACCACCTGTTAAAGACCTCGAAGGTTGTCTGCTCATTTTATTCACCGGAGCTGTAGTTCCTGATAATATTCATTTTAAGAAAACACCGTTGATCGTTCGCCATGCAGTAGTTGTGCGTGCGTTGCGTTGGCTGTCTGAAAACCACCGTGACTATTCCGACGTCGTTTTTTCGCCTGAAAATCTTTCTGAATATCCGGAAGATCGACCAGCAGTCGCTGTTGTTCATGTCAAACACGATGGATCTGAGAACAGCGAGAATCTCCCTGTTTACGCTGACCGCAACGACACTGGTGCCGACGACGAAGAAGATGCTTGTCCGTTTACTGTCAGTGGTCTGACTGTAGAGGAGTTCACCAATATGACTGCCGATGCTCGTAAGACGAAGGCTCTTCGACTACTTCGTGAAGGACACCGCATGCTGGCGTACGGACATGCTCATGAACCAGAGTCGATATTTGGAAACCCCGCGTTGTACCCTGGTATGTTTCCCTGGCTGTTCCCTTATGGTTATGGCGGATTCTCTAACTCATTCATCAAGAAGCGTGTCGGTTTTGCATCTCATGTCAAATCTCTTCTTCTTTATTACGACCGTCGCTTTCAGACCGACGAATATTTTTTGTTTGTGGCGTTTAATCAGGAACAGATTCGAAGCAGCACTCGTGGAGGGTACCTTGTCAGTCAAAAGAAACACTTCACTTCAGTGGCAGAAAAATTGAATAATTTGTCTATTCCTGCATTAGAACGTTTAATTAGTCGTTCCAAGAAAGAGGTGTTCCTTCGGCCAACGGATGGTGACGAAGAAGAACGTACATGCTTTGACGTCTTGAGTGTTCTGGAGCACGTCGCTGGACATGTGGCTGGTTCTCCAACACAACGTAAATATCAGAGGAACGAAGTACGGGCGATAACTATGCGCGATGGTGAGCCGACTTTATTCGTGACTTGCTCTCCGGTGGACATTAAAAGCCCTCTTAATATGTATTTTTGTGGGTATCCAATCGATGTCTTGAGATTTCATGATGCGTTGCCTGCGGTGCAAGATCGTATACGTTCAGTGGCTTCAAACCCAGTTGCGTGCGCACGTTTCTTCGATTTTACGGTCCGTATGTTCATCAAACACATTCTAAAAATTGACTCCGACGAGGATGGCTTGTTCGGGAGAACACAGGCTTACTACGGGACGGTAGAGTCTCAAGGACGGCTTACACTACATTTACACATGCTTATCTGGATATCAAATAGACTGTCTTCGCAACAGATTCGCGAGCGGGTTCTCGCAGGTGACTCTGTGTTTCGCGCACGGCTATTGGCGTGGCTCGAAAGCTGTCAGCAGGGACAGTTTGCCACAGGCACGGAAGACGAAGTGGGTGAACGTTTGCGAAAGCTACGTGGGTCTGTTCCATCTGCGCCGACAGATTCTGTCGAAGACGCGTCGGCTGACGACCATAATACTGCGCACTATGTTGATCCCACAACTGTACTTCCTGAGGGCGTAAAGGAGAAGTTTGCTTCTGAAGAAGAGTTCGAGCAGTGGCTCGAGCGTGTAGCAGATATCACGGATCAGATTCTATTTCTCTCCAATAGACATAACAAAAGTCATACCTCTGGATGTATACGTACATATGGCCGACTTCGATATTGTCGTGGTCGGTTCCCTCGCCCGTTTAACGCAGAAAGCTACATAGATGAGCGAGGTTCTATACATCTTCAGCACAAGGAACAATGGCTCAATACCTTCCACTGGGTACTGACTTACGTTCTACGATGCAACCTCGATGTCACATCACTGCTATCGGGCACT
The DNA here is from genome assembly GCA_027924225.1 of Bjerkandera adusta. Classification (NCBI taxonomy): domain Eukaryota; kingdom Fungi; phylum Basidiomycota; class Agaricomycetes; order Polyporales; family Phanerochaetaceae; genus Bjerkandera; species Bjerkandera adusta. Next base: position 14,690 of record BSCZ01000433.1, read on the forward strand.
ACTGTCAAGGCTGTTATTGCATACATTACAGATTACATCACTAAGTCATCGTTGAGAACTCACATGGTTTTTGATGCTATTCGCGCTGTATTGCAAAATAACGTCAGTGTCGCCGGAGAGGCTCCGTCTTCAGAGCGGGCAGCTCGAAAGATGCTGACTCGAGTTGTAAACATCCTCACTTCACGGATGGAGACCGGGGGCCCTATGATCAGCGCATTCCTTCTCGGCAACGGAGACCATTATACAAATCGGGTGTTCAAAGTCGTGTTCTGGAGAGTCTATGTTTCGTTTGTCGAAAATGCTTTGCAAGGGGCTGGTACGGTGGACAACAGTATGGTCGATTCTGACTGTGATTCTGATACCGAGGACGTCCTTGTCGATAAGAACGATGAGAAAGTGATTCTCAGTCGCGGAGATGAGAGGATAGTTGCTTTGAGTCGCGTAAATGACTACGTTTATCGTCCGTTGCAATATGCGACTTACGCACTCTATGATTTTCTTCAGACCACAGATGTCGGTTCTTCTAAGGGTATATCGTTGCCGCATATGGATGATGATGAGATTAGTAACGCTAATTCTCCCACTGTTTCGCATAGTCTGCGAGGATTTGCGTTTGAAGAAGGACATCCCAATCGTAGAACACACGCTGTGTATGCTGTCGCTAATAATCTGAAATACACATTAAACTTTGTTGGAGGATCAATGCCACGACGTACGGGAGATGATAGGGAGCGATATTGCATGGTCATGCTCGTTTTGTTCAAACGCAATGGGTGGAGGTCTGCGCGTGACCTTAAGGACACCGGAGAAACCTGGGAGGAAGCCTTTCAGCGTGAACCATTCGCGTCAAGTCATCGCACCGTGATGGATAATATGAACGCACTGTACGAGTGCCAAGACGAGCGAGATGACTTTTCAGCTCAGCGTAGAAAGGCGGCTCAAGAAGGTCGTGACGGCATGATATCTGTGGATCAATATCTACCAGGTTTTATTGACATAAAAGAAATTGATGAGCAGAACGCAGACTATCTCAATCAACAAGACATTATTGACTTACTAGACTTGGTCAGAACTGCTGATGGAGGGGCCGGTGGTTACGCGCATGCACTTGCCAAGACGTCACATCTTTTCGAGGAGATCCGTTTGCGTGGACAGCGTTCAATAAAGGAAGCTGCTCTCGAGCTATTGCCCAAGTTTGTTAGTAGTGATTATCCATCACAATATTGGCATCAGACCTTAGAGGAAGAGCATTTAAGTCTGTTGGATTTCAAACGTCAAGTTATTTGCGACGCACTTGCAAATAAGACTGTACTTGAACACCGCGACTCCCGTATCGGTAATCCTGAAGGTTCTGTATACTTGACAGACGCAGGCCAGTCCATTATACCATATACTAGTCCGTCAGAATACGCTCAGCACGACGAGTTGATACAAGAGATTTTCGCTTCACATACCTTGAACGACGCGCAACGCCGGGCTTTTGCGTTGATCGCTTATCGATTATACCGTCCCCAGGGAGAACAGTTGCTCATGTACATCGGGGGAATGGGAGGTACGGGGAAATCGCAGATTCTTCACGCATTGCGAGCGTTCCTTCGTCGAAAGAACGAGGACTATCGTGTTCTTGTGACTGCACCGACTGGTACTGCCGCATGCTTGATTGACGGCTCAACTTACCACTCTGTGATGGGCTTCTCCGGGTTGAATGACTATAACCCGTCTGCAACAGTACTCAGTAATGTAAGAGAGCGTTTACAATACGTAGACGTACTGTTTCTAGACGAGATATCAATGGTCAGCTGTCACAATCTGTTCAAGATCTGCGCGCAGATGAGCAAAGCGGCGGATGCACAGGATTTACCATTCGGAGGTAAACATGTCGTTGTTGCCGGAGATTTTGGGCAGCTTCCTCCTGTTGGAAACGCGCGTAATTGCTTATATAGCCACTTCGTCAACTCTTCTGTCGAAGGTTTGAAGCTAAGTGAGCAGCGAGCAGTCATCGGCAAAGCTTTATGGCACCTTTTTACTACTGTGATCATCCTGCGCGAGAATATGCGTCAATTAGATCCTGCAGATAATGCATTTCGCACTGCGTTGACCAACCTACGATACAAAACTTCGACTTCTTCTGATATTGCACTGTTACGTACACGTATAAGCTCAAGTGTGCGCGGTAGAATGCATGTCGGAGATCCTATGTTTAGAGACGTATCAGTTATAACCCCTCAGAATGTCGATCGTGATGCTATCAACGTATACTCATCTGAACGCTTCGCGCAAGATACGGGCCAGGAACTGACCAGCTTCTACTCACGAGACTCCTGGAATATCGACATGTTAGAAAATGAGTCTACTGCGGCACACTTGCGAGTGCTTGCTGCCTCTATAGAGCCGACTAGATCAGGTAACACTATGGACGAACGTTTGCAACAGTTTCTATGGAACTTGCCTCCTGGTTCGACGGGACATCGTGCGGGGATCTTGCGCTTATGCTATGGAATGCCCGTTATGATAAAAAATAATGAAGCGACAGAATTATGCGTGACTAACGGTGCTGAGGCCGTTGTTTGCGGTTGGGATTTCGACTTTATAGACGAGACTCATAAGCATCTGAAGACATTGTTCGTACAGTTAGTTTCTCCTCCTCGTCAAGTTCGTGTCGGCGACTTACCTCTCAACGTGATTCCGTTGGTTCCTGCGCACGAAAGGATTTACTATAAGATTTCTAAAAAGAAGAAGCTAGCATTTACCCGGGAGCAGGTACCTATACTTCCTAATTTTGCGATGACCGATTTTGCAAGTCAAGGTCGCACTCGCTTGTCGAATGTTGTAGATTTGAGGAAATGTCGTTCACACCAGTCAGTATATACGTGCCTATCTCGTAGTTCGTCGTTATCCGGTACTCTAATCCTAGCCGACTTTAAACTCACGCATTTTCTGGGTGGTGCTGAGCGAGACCTGATGCGCGAGTTCCGCGAATTGGAAATACTGTCAGACGTTACAACGCATCAATTCAACGGAGACTTGCCTTTCGATACCCATGACTTGAGCCGTAAGGACGTTGTGGCGAAGTATCAAGCGTGGAAAGGCCTACGCTTTGTGCCACACGGTGTCCCCGCGCCCTTGAACTGGTCTGGTTGGCCTACAGAAGAGTTGATACCAGGAGACGATGGTCCAACTTGGGGATTATGGGTTCACGATTTGAAAGAAGAAAAGGATGAGAGGAAGCAGACCGCCGAGGTGGAAACCCTAGACCAGCGTCTTCCCAAAAAAATGAAGAGAGAAGTTGAGACAATGACTGCAAACGAAGAGAGTTTTGAGAACGTTAGTTTCGTTGCTAGACCTGAGCCAAATATACATATCTTAGGTTGTGTTTGGGACGCGAAGGACTGGAGTTGTGCATACGACACGTGTATGCATTTTCTTTGGAACACGCACCGAGAACGTGACATAGACTGGTATTTGAACAGTATCGTTGGAGAGAACGACACGCTTACCTTGTGTTTGTCTGAGTTCGAGCGATTGCAGAGAGTAGGCGGGAATGACTTGGACACTGTGTGAGACAAAGCACGTGATGTTTTGAGCTGCTTGCGCCCGGCGCTTTTCCCAAGACATGGGCCCGCGATGGTCGACATTGAAGATGTTTTTGGCGCCATCTTCCCTCTCAGCACATCGTTTTCTGCTGCCGAACGTCATTGCGTACACTGCTCATATACTCAGATCTATGAACATGGTCAGTTTGACTCTGTCATATTTCGAACTTACCCTGCTCTTTGGCAGACTACCACAGGAAGTTGTGACATATCCCTATCGACTAATGCTCTACTTCGCCGGGTTCTCCGTGGATCGTACGCTAGTGTGTGCCCCAATTGTGCACATGGCTCGTCGCTCCAACTAGTACGATCAATTGTACTACCCATTCCGCTCATTGTGTTCGCGTTGCAAGTCGACGATATGACCACACCGCCTTTGGTCTTCGACACAATAATCACCACAGAATCCCTACCTGGAGTCACTTGGTCACTCACAAGCATCATATACTTCACAGGAAATCATTTTACTAGCCGATATTTTGACTGTACCGGGCGGTGTTGGTTTCATGACAGCGCAGATCGCTCCCGACTATCCGTGGAAGAGCGAGATTTAACTCAAGCAGCTTTGCTTCGGGCAAGGGGAGCGAAAGCATGTATGGTTATTTATACGCTAACATCGTAAGGCATATATACGAAGTTCATAATTATCTGACTCGCACGATACAGCTGCGAAGGCCGTCAGTCTGCTTGATCGAATTCGTAGCCAGCGTCTGCTGTGACTTGGCTCGAAGTAGCGACCTTGGTCTCGTCCACCTGGTGTCCTCCGGTAAGTCAAGGATCGTGAATTTGTGGGCTGGACTGACTTTATCTTGAACACTTTGTAGTTGAACGATACGTACGACATTCCAATGGACCTGCGTGGACGGGCCGCTGTCCCGAGAATACAAAGCAATCTCTATGCGTGCTGTCACGTCCACAAAATCCCCGACCCGGATCTCTCTCGCGTGGCAACCGTAGACCTTGCCTGAAGCGTTCTGGATTCCTGTCAACACAGCGTCCGCAGGAACCCACTGTTGCTCGACTTTCTTGAATTGTCCGCCTGGATCGCCGTAGCGACCAACGATAGACCTAGGCGGAGGTGCATTTGCACGAACCTAGAGAACGTACGCGACGTTGTAAGTCACTTTATGTTAGTCCAGTCGATGTCACTCACCCTGGTAAATACTCGGTGTTGCAGTTTCAAAGACGGCCAAGCGTTGAATTCGACGAGCTCAGATCGCAAGCTGGCGTGGATAAAGTTCCGAATATTGTGAAGCGTCTGGAGTTGAGCCAAATATGGCGCTTCACAACCACCGCTGTCTAGATAGACGGTATGTATGGCTTTCGGACATCCAGCTGCTATGCTAAAGCCTGTTTTAGACGTTGAGACAAACGTAGCAACATACGCGGACGCACCCGTTCCAGTTACCTCCCAAACGAAGGTCAATCTTTGATACGTAGCCTTGCAGACGTAAGATGACCTCCTCCTTCGCTCCGGGATTGTTGGCATTGACGTGGCACAGGATATGGCGCCTCGTCGGATCTGCAGCGTCGTTGACTCGAACGACTTTGCACCAGTCGAATAAACCCTCCTTGGTGTGGGGAATGACATCCTTCCCAGTCATTTGCGTCTCGCTCTTATCCTTTGCAAAGCGCGGGACAGAATTGGGCCACAATGTCTTGGCCAATACAACTCCGTTGGCTGTATTTTATGATCGTCAATGTCGGGCACGCAACGAAGTCGAAGATTGGACGCACTGGTCACAAATGACATTGTCTTCGTAGGTCCTCTCGAGTTGTTCTCGTGAGAACCGCTGACTTGACTAGATTCTTGTACTAGTTTATTGAGCCCTGAAGATCTCGATCCTGGATCTCGCACGCCACAATGCCCCTGTTTGTGGACCGTCGACGTCGGTGGCTTGGGCCATTGATGCTTCCAGACCTGGACCAAAGTTAGTAGGAGACTCCCACGCTCTCGTCACTTAATGCTAACGCGTCTTGCCCTTCTCTAGATTCGTTTCTCTCCTTCCATCCTCGCAATGACCAAACGTACCCTTACCCCAGAAGCGCCTACTTCGTCCTCTCCTGCTCGAAGAACGAGGTGAGTTCTATCTGCCAACCGGTCTGTTACCATACTCAGCACAATCTGTATAACAGACTGACGCAAGACGCGTCTAACAACCCTGACGGCGCGGGCCAGTCTAGTAACACCGGGGAGAAAGCTCCGCGTGCCGTACGCAGTCTTTATCTCTCTTCAACGCTATCTAATATAGTTTCTCAGCCTGTGGTCATCGAAACAAACATGCGCTCCTATTTCACCCCAAACGTTGCAAAGCGTCTTACGGGCTTTGCGAACGTCGCTCTTCCCGACAGCAACTGTTTCTCCATCTCCAATTGGCCGGATGGCCTTGATTGGGGTATGCCCCAGGACGGACGCGACGACATGAGTGCATATCTTTGTCGCGACAACGAGCCGGTTCTTCTCTGGATAGTCGCAGAACTCCACAAGTCCATCTTCCGCGATAACACGGGCAAACCGGTTCGCTGCGCCACCGTTCGCGTACGCCCCCTCCTTCAGGAAGACCTCGACAAATGCGTGTATAAGCTGCAGGCCATGTCTTCCCCTCCTTTGACGTGTATGTATCCTGTCTATTGTTGGTTCTATCTGACGCGACCTGTATTATAGTGAAAGAGAAGGGATCGGTCATGGCGAAGAAATGGGTCGTCGGAAAGAACGAACCGGATAGCAACGTACGTACACGTTTTTGTTTCCGTTTATTGTTTATATACTAATCGTCGTACCAGATTACCGAATTTTCGGAGTGTTTCGACGCGACTTACAATTACAAGAAGCGCGACCCCATCCCTTGCCATGAATTCCACGATAACGACATCGTGCTTGCCGAGGTCTACGTCCACCGTTACCGCAACTGGGAGCTCCTCAAAGAGCGTGGCGGGAAGTCTATCGATCCTAACGAATGGCTCTATTGGATCACCGACTTCGAGCTGGTTAGTTTGAACCTGTTGGTCAAGGCACCGAAGAAGGACCTTGTCCGCCACGTCGAGGACTTCGACCTCTAACGTGCTCTAAGTCGTTTTCTGCGCAGATCGTTGTATTTGTACGTTTATCACTTATGTATGCCATCAATCTACGAATCGTTTCTCGCCTGTAGCTTCGTGCGCAGTTTCGGAGACGTCGAACAGCCGCGACGCATTGTCTAATTAAGGTAAGTCGGGGACCCCGACGTATTACCAAGTATGGACAATGCGCCATCCAGTTAAACTTCGTCGGGGCACGCCGACGTATTTCCCAATGTGGACAATTACGTACGCGTGTTTACTCCGTCGTAAGTTTGCACATCCACGCGTGAAATGTCAGCGCAAATGCTTCGAAATTTTGTCCGTAAACAAAGATATATCCATTGTACTATACTTCGAAAATCACTGCATAGATGACAAGCGTGTGTGGTCTACGTCTGAAAATAAACCGAGAAGAGGTAAAGTATATCCAAATGACCGGGCGATAAACCGTAAAGTCAAATCTGTCGCTATAATTCAGAAGACTAGTCAAAAGCGGATGTAAGACGATAACATACCATTCCGTCCGTTATCAGTCAACATCCTTCGAATATCATCTTCGTCCGCCTCCGACCAGCGCGGTGGTTGAAACTTTTGCGAAACCGAGAGGTCTAGAGTGACGTGCGCAGTGTTGGAACGCAAAGCGATGACACGTCCAATGAATGACCAGTTGATTTCGTAGACGATAGATCGTGTGTCGTTATCGTAACCGAGATCCAGGATGACGTGCAGACTGGTAAGGCGACAGGTGATCGACTGTAACACCTTGCACAATGCAATACTTGTGGGGTTCAGTGACGTCCACTCATCCGTTATGTAAGGGATGACGATCGCGAAGTTGAGAAGGTACAGGAAATGGTGCAACGCCTCCTCAAGCAAACTGTGATCGTCTACATGTAGCGATATCAGTAAACTGCACAGATGTCCAACATCGACGTACCTCCACTGTGAAGGATGACACCCAGACGAAGTCGCCGAACCGTGGCGCTAACTCGTAGGCTGAGCACATTGAACCACTTGTACTGTGCCTGCGCCAATCCGAGTACCGAGAACGATACTAAGTTCGGAACTTGCAGCCTTTCCCAAAGGGTGCCAAGTGTCGTATCCATACGTCGTAGATCGAGGGTAAGGCTGCGGAGTTGTCGAAGGTCGAATGAAGCGGGCATAGGAGGTATCGGAAGCTGATATTTGAGTCTAATGTCCAGCCCGCCTACTTCGAGAAGTTCCAAATTGGGTAGGCTGGCGGTCAGCGCGAACGGATTGGCGTCGCCGCTGAAATCAAAACCGACGACTTCCGAATAATGAAGTGACGTAACGGTCATGTTCGGTATGTCCGGGCATCGATGTTCATGGTTGCGAATACCTTGCGCACACTGCGTCCATGCCAAATCTTCCAATTTCAGCACAGATAGTGTCGGCAAGATTGCCACCCAACGTTTGACTAGACAAGCATCGGCCAGACAGCGTGCGGGGGTAAAGACAGCACAGAGGTCCGGCGAAGACTCCTTCGAACGGCTTGACAATGTCAGGCTCTCGACGATTGTCGACATAGGGGCTAGAGGGCCGATGGGGTCTTGCTGTTCGAGGAAGAATTCGTAGTGATGTTGAAATGGCATAAGTACAGGCCGTCCCACGCAGCATATGTTCTTGTACAAGTTGCATCTAACGACGTATCAGCTTCAGCCGCGTAGAAATAATAGTGGTACCAACACACCTGGCACGTGCAGCAAAATTGTGGTTCACAAGCGCACATGCTCGCAGAGTAGCTTTGTCTTCAGCAAGAATATCGATGATAGCGTCGCTGATGTCGATGGGGAGAACACCTGCCATGGCGACCAGTCAGGGAGAGGTGGAAACTCGCGAGTGGAGGTGCTCGAGAAGGAAAGGAGGAAGCACCACGCGCCTGGGAATACCGGGTACAGCGTCAAACGCCACAAAGACCGTGTCTTCATTGGGATAGTCACCGCGATCACAGATGATCTGCAAACAGGAGTATGTTAGCGTACGAACGTATAAAAGACCCCGAGTTAGACTGCATATCAGACTGCGAAAATGCCTTCCACAACGCCGACTACTCTCACGTCCACTAGCGGCGTCTTCGACGTCTTGACCGTCCACGAAAGCCAAGGTCGGCCGGTCAGTGAACAGACACCATTTTTCCACAGTTCGCAATATTCATGTCCAACAGAGCGTTCATTCTTTGCATATGATCACCTGGAGGAACTTTACATCGATAACGGTGTTTATCACAGTAAGTTTTGTGGTGCTGTACCACGTCGACTAAGCTTACCTCGGACTGCGTTCGAGTAGGTCAACGGCGTCGATCTGACCGAACCTATCGAGCGTGGGACTGATCTGAATGCCGAGTGACCGAGGTTACGCATTATACTGTACAACACCGAGAACATCTTCCGAATCTGCGAGAATGGGTTCGTTGACGGAAAGCCTGTATATCAGACACCGTTCTTTATCGATATGGTTCAGCGCTTGTGTACACTGTGAGTTCGAATCCTGCTCAACGCTAAACAATTGGACAGCCGTGCATCACGCTACTGAGACCATGAAACCTCTGTTAATGCCAAGAAAAAATATAAGGGTTCAATATAATATTTTTCAGCCATGAATACGGCGGATCAGTGGACAATTGACTATCCTTCGTTCGTCTTGCTAGCAGCTTCTGTGCTGGTCAATTGTTGCAAGGACAAATACATACAAACAAAATAGAAGCGCTCATTCGTAACCGGTACTGTCGACGACCTTCCAGCGTGTACTGCGCGTTACAAAGACCAAACGACACATCTTGGATGCACCTTGGAATGGTACACACTTCCTAATACTCTGTTTCTGTGACATCTGTCTATGTTGCGATCTCGACCACATATCGTGATTATTCCCGTTTCGATTCGACGACATCGTTAGGCCGCGTCGTCATCCACTTCCCAGTCTACATCTTGCGGTGCGTTGTTCTTCAGAACCTTCTCGACCGTTAGCTTACTGTCTCTTTGAGCACGCCGCCGATCAATTTACCTATCTGTCCTCATGACAGCATAATACTGCCGATTGACGCGTGATTCGTTACAGCTCTAGCCGCAGCAGACTCGGAGATTCACGACCTCCGGTGCCCCACTCTCTCCACAGTCCTTGGAAATTCCGCGCATAGGCGTCTAACACCACAGGGTTGTCCGCGATAATCGGTTCCGTGTCCCCTAGCTGTACACCCTATCTCACGTACACTATCTGGAATCTGGTGAAAATAACGCGCTACCACCACTTCCAACGTCAACCCACCCATGCCCCCACCCGTAGCTTGCAAATGACGCACGCAGTGGCTGAAAAATACAACTATGCTACGCCATACTCTGACATACCTCCTTTACTGTCACACCGATCGCTCCTAACGCCACCCAGCGCTCCTATTCCATAGCTTGCATGATCGACGCTTTCGTAGGATCATTCCCGCAAGATTTCCACTAATTCACAACTAACCTAACCAAATTTAGTTTACTAGGCCGCCCGATGTCCACTCCGAAGAACAGGCGTCTCCTCATTACTTGGCACATAACCGAACACAACACTTAGGTGCGTAAGACATGTTTCAAGCATATAACCTCTACGCGAAAGTAACTATACGTTGTGTTTAGTCTGCTATCTAAATATAGTGGCGTGCACAACGCGTACGTATGCAGCCAACAAGAACGACGTACACTTTCGGTCACGTCAAACAAACTCAAACGCCACAAAGGCGATGGAGCGTATATGGAGCAAACAAAACACTAGTCAACACAGTACTCGCCCGACACGGCCTAGCGTGGCCTTTTGGATCTGAGGCAAATCGGTGATCCTAAAGTGAGTTCCTTCTAGACCACCCGACTACATTCCGTGACCAAGCGGTGCGACTGCACCAACTCAACGGGGTATTGTTCCTTCGATGGCGCTCCAATTTACCGGTCTGCGCAGCGCGTGAAGTCCTACGCCCGAACGACTGAAGCCAAGAGGAGGTCGCCTCTTCACACCCCACGTTCACCATCGACCTCAACAATGTGTCTTCATCTTCCTGTCGAACTACGTGCTCGTGCTCAGCGAGAACTTCGCTTTCTGACCAACATTGACGCAGTCTTACAGTACGTCATCTAGCGCTCACCATACTGTGCTCATACTAACAGATATCAGATTGCCCGACGAACAACGTCGAGATGTCATCGCATCATGGGATGGCTTTTGTATCGCCGGACTACACGACTACTCGCCGATCGGTCGCGCTCTGGCGCGCACGACCTTCCTCAACCGGCTCGAGATGGTCTTACGCCAAATCACAGTTCACCCACACGCTCTACGTGCTGTCATGCGCGACACCGGCACAATCATAACTGGTAGCACCCCGCTGTCTTTCTTTCATGACTCCGACCATCACTGGACTCCCCACGACATCGACTTCATCTCTCCCTACGACACATTCCCACAAATGCGACACTTCATCTTACACGACCTCGGCGGTCTCGAAACATATCACCGCACACTCGACTCAACTGACGCACCCGCACATTACAAAGAAAACCCTGCTGTGTGTGAGCGGAGCGTGTTTACAGTAGGAGGTACCATCGTTGATCTCCTTCGAAGTCGAACACCTACCGCGCTGAGTCCCATCGCATCATTCGACCTTACATTGGTCATGAATTACATCTCCGCAGATGAATTCTGTATTGCATACCCGTGGTTGCTCGATTCCGGAGCAACCATCATCGCACCGAGACGTCATCATGCAGCCCGTGTCGAAAAGTATCGAGGAAGAGGTTACGTTGTGGGAAGCGACTTACAGTGGGCCGAAGAACACGACGGAAACGTGTCCTTGGGGCACTGCCCAGGCCAACTACGCTACTTTGGAGACGAGTACTGTTTTCACCTCGCCTTCGACAATCCTCGCGAGTCACAGTTCTTAACGGCGTTCTGGCGTTTCGGTGGAGTAGGATGCGGGATGGAGTCGTGCCCTCTGGTTTTCGTGGAACCTAAGCTATACTGGGGTACCATTGCCGACAATGGGATCGTACACAGAGAACCGTTGTAATAAAGATATATTTATCTCATTTTATTCTATGTTCGCTTGATCCTGACTACTGGCGTATGACACTGCAACACAACGCGCAGCACGTCCTAATCTATCACGGATGACTTACCGTACCATATTTGTACATATAAGGCACTTACAATGCTAAATAACTCATATGCAAAATTAATGCGTTTATTTTACTATGCAGACACCGCGTCCTACTTCCTCTAGCGTCCCGTACCAATGAGAATAATCCCTGTTTTGATAAGCCTACTCCGAAGGTCGCGAACAAAGTCTTAACTTCCAAGGAAGACGACGCTTTCCTCGTCGAATGCAAGCCTATGCGCCTGTGACTGTCACTTTGCGAAGGTAGCACCCCGTGGCTGGCAGCAAGCGTTGCTGCTCACGGGGGTCTGTCACAAGTCTCCCTCGAGCGCCCGCCACGACTACTGTGGCAGGGGTTGGAACACAGCGGTCACAACTCTGCATGTGGCGGGCATCACTCCGCCACTGCCTCCTATGACCTGCTGAAGCTAGCAGTGATGGCGACCGTACCTGAACACCACGAGCGGAGGGGGCGTGCAATAGATTTAGCCGCCATCTCCTCCGCTCAGGCTGGTGGTGGTCGCCATGAACAACCAGGCAGCGGGGAGATGCCTTTTATAGGCGTAAGGCGCGGATTGATCCGCATCCGCCGTCGCCGCAAACCATATCGGGAAATACACGTCGGCGTAGCAAACTTTGGCTTTGTTTGTTCGCTGCGATCTTTCCCAATGCGGGCTAACCGCCTCCCCGTCCACGCCGCCGACGTTTTGGCCTACAACCTGATCTCTCGCCGCACCAAACTCTCACTTTCCCTTCATGTCACTCCCACGCTCTGTTCCTTTCTCTCTCGAAATGGCGGTGTTGACCGTTATTCTTCGCGGGCGGCAGCATTGTCAGTCAGGCAAAGCACTCTTACAAAAACAGTATGTCGTCCGCCTGTTGATGACGACAACCTAGAGTTCAAGGCTAACCTTAAACACCAAACGCCACAAGGCATACCGATGCCGTCGGAGTCCCTGAAATCTGTAGATTTTCAACTTCCGAGATAATGGTAACACCGAAACTCCTAACGGCTCCTGACGTACCTCGTCCCCCTATAATCTGTGTGCCTTGGAGCTGCGTTACCCTAGAATTTACTAGAATGGGCCCAGCACACACTGTTCCCGTTTAGCAAGCCGAAGGATTCCCGACCCGAACGTACTGGTACGAGGCAACGCTTTCGAAACCGATTTCGACGGCTCTTACGACCTACCGTCCATTCTTCTCACCTGTTCAACACTGGCACGAAGTCTATTCCGACCTCTCGATGGAGCGACCGTGAGTACTCGCATGCAGTCGATGGGACACCAGCCTTGATGGATCACAGCATACTTCCTCTGGACGTCCGCAACGGCATTGCGGAACATCTTGATATGCCCACGCTCCTCAGCTGGGCCAAAGTCGACACCTGGTCATTCATTCAAAGTCGTACTGCTCTCCGAACACGACGACGTTGCCTCATAAAACCCTACTGCGCCGACGTCGGCGCTTTCCTGGACGCCCTACGCCGATACCACGCATACATCGGAGGCGTTCACGCCGCGTCGTTTTTCGACTACGACACAAAGGCTAGACTCGACCTGAAAATGGTCATACTGGTACCAGGCGATGCGGGCGCAGACTTCGCTGCGACTTTGGGGACACTCGCGGGATACGAAATAGTGGACGACGACCCAGAAAATCCTGACATCGAATTTCGCGTCGCTCAATGGAATGCTGGCTGCCGAAAGGTGCTGAAGTTGAAGAACACGCTCCACACCATCTACCTCTATATCTCCACAACAGCCAACCCCTGGTCTTCCCTCCCCCACATGGCGACGACCTTTTTCATGAACATCGTCGGCGCCGATCACGCCTATTGCCTATACCCCGCCGTCACTTTGAACAGACATTCCATCGTCTCGCCCCAGTACATACACGAAGGTCTCGAAGATCAAGCTGTCGCCGCCTTGTTCAACGACAGCGCCGCGGGCTGTAGGACCTACAACTACTATCGGGAATGGAAGTCCGCCGGTCCGGAAAGCAACGCACACGGCTCGACGTGTCCACTCCGAAAACGCTTCGTAGGAGACGACTACACTCTATCTCTCAGCTTCAGCAACGAGCTCAACGACGACGCTCCTGTTGCCATTGCGGGTTTAGGAGTTCGCTGGCGCAAAGGAGGGATCGAGCGCCACCCCCTCGCATCGGTCCAGATTCCGTTCTTTTCCGAGACGTGTCCGTTCGAGCTTATTTAAGGTGGCCTCACTCTACTCGTACTTCAGTGCCCACAATGTTTCCCTTTCTCAAGTACGTACACCGCTTCACTATTTCCGCATTGACTAACAATACTCCAGTCTACTACCAGAACTACAAATACGCACATTATATTACACCGACACCCCGACACTTCTGACGTTGGCGGCGTCGTCCCGCAAACTCCGTCGACAGAGCCGCGCTGAATTCGCCTTCCGACGCAACGATTTGATCCATCCTTTCGTCGACAAAACCACCTTTCTTCCCGAGATGGAAGAATGTCACGCGCTCATCACAGGCCAGCATTCCTTCGCGTTCTTCCACCCAGAGGATATCCCCTGGGTGCGCTTCAGCACACCGCTTACCTTCGTCGTCCCCTCCGAACATCGACTTCGATTCCTCAGACACCTCTGCCACGTCCAACACTACTACCCAGTGGGTCGGCAACGTCGCTTTCAGTACGCTGGCCAAGGCCACGAGGTCGTCTTACGCCGCGACACTCAAGTCGTGAAAGTCATCTCGAGCCCCAACGGCTGCCCGTTTTGGCCCATTATCTTCTTCTACACCTCTGCCTGGATGAACGCCATCGGCGCGACGCACTTCTATTGTGCTTACCCTCGATTTACGCTCACTCAGCGCAGCTTCCTCAACCCTAAACATATGCTTAACGGCAACATCCCCTCCGCCCACCTGATCCGCGCACTCGCCTACGACAGACTAGTCGGCATCGAAACCCGCACTACCCCTCTCGCCTGGGAAGAAGCCGACGTCGAATGTCCTCACAAGGATACCTGTCCACTCCAAGAACGCCATTTCGTCGATGACTTCGCACTGGCCATGCCGTTAACACCCTACGACACGTTCGAGAGACCGCGAAAGGAGGGTAGTTGCCGCACAGAGTGGAAGTTAGGTGGTTGGGAAGAGTTCCCGCTCGACACGCAGTTGATTCGCTTCGAGACGTTTGTTAACCGAAATGTATAAAAAGGCAATGTACTCGTTGATACAAATTTATTTTTGCACATATTCCGTGACCTCCCAAGACTGTCAACTCCTAAAGGACATACACCGCACCGTAGGCCAAAAAATAGCGTGTCTGGCGAGACTGCTATCACGAGCGCTGAATCGGATCAGTTCGCGCCAGCGCACTGCAAACCAAGTTGCGTGTTGCCTGAAAGTTGGGGCCGGCACGCTCGGCATACCATATATGGTCATGGACGGGACGCTAGTCTCACCGTGTGGCAGAACTCGTCGCCGCGTCTGATCTCTCTGGAGTGCAGCACTCGCAGGCCCCCTTCATCTATCATTTATTTGAGAACAAATACTATGGATCACTGTAATTTACCTACAATATATTCTTGAATTTAGGGCGGTGGAACTGACGATTGTGACGACGGGTCGTTGCATGAGTGCAGCCGTCTGGGTGTAGTAGTGTGTGGTGCACGGTATGTAGCTCGGTTTGACCACAAACCTCACCAATAAAGTGAAGGTAGATGTAGCAATTATAACTGAGGCGACTGAAATCGACACATGTCGGAGGACGCGAGATTTTGCGTGCAGAGGTCGCGCCACCACGGAACCCAGACCACCCCAGACCGTCTCCCAGTCCCGTTGACCAGCTTAGCGCCTGCAAAACGTCCGCATTGTAGTTTCAAGTCCGTCGGCGATTAACTAGCTAATTAGCAACTATCAACTCGCCAGAGGCTTACGGAAAGTCACCCAGTCACCCAGTATCATCGATACGGTTTCTTTGGCGGCGATTGCCGCCTCTCCCAGAGATACTTGCGTTCGGGGTCCTTGCTGATGGCCGGTTTAACATAGAGATTCGGGAATCCGTTGGTAGTACGAGGTCTAAATTTGTCGGGCGGAATTTGGCTGTGTACGCTGCGGAAAATGTGCGAATCATCGTCAGAAGACTGGAGTGCGGCAGTCGGATGTGATTGGGAGCGCTTTGCGAGACGTTGTTCGAGCAAGCTTTACGTTGGGTTCGGTTTGCACCGCTTCTGACCATTTGTATTATCTCCTCTTCCCCACGGGCGTGGGCCGTTACAGCATCCGTCTCACCCGATCCAACCCTCCATGCAGCCGTTAATTAACACAATTACCTATGCAATGCAAGCTGTGTGGTGCTAGACCGCGAGGAGCTGGCGGCCGGAGGATGCGAGGAAGGTTGCGCTTATCACGGAGGTTTTTTCCCACTGAATTTGTGATGTCCGGAATCCGGGTGGCGGCCACATGCCGGCGATGAACAGCAGTGAACAGAGTGTCGGGTGGTAGACATGGAAACGAGCGCGGTAGTGGGACGAGGCTTCATCGGGACTGGAATCGACGAGAATAGTCTGCGGCGTGCCCGGACGGTGCTGGTGCCCGCTGGACTGCAGGCTGCGGCGCGGCGGGGTGTGGGAGGGGTGGTCAAGGCGATCTGTAAATGAGGAATGCGGCCAGGGCCGGGTTCGAACTCGCGCGCGATCGAGGAGAACAAGAACGGGCGCGGACAATACGGCGCGCGACTACAAAGCCTCGGAGACACGGTGCGCTCAGTGCCTGCTCCTCCCGCCCCGCCCTCTCCTTCCGCGACATCGCCAACGGCGAGCACAGCGCCCGCCAGATCGTTTGTGATTGTTGCGCATCAGCAGATTGACATTCCCTGAGACACTGCCTCGGGTACGCAGCAGCCCTTAAAGAGCTTGTATCAGCTCTGCCCCGCCCTTGCCTTCGCCACCACCTTTTATCCTTCGAATTTCCCTCATTTTTTCCAAGCCCGGTGCTTGTTGATCTACACTGTTCTTTCCTGCGTCTGGAACGCCACGCCGCCTTCAAATTGGTCCTAACGCCCATCAACGCGCTTTACAAAGTCCCCTCTCCTTTGCCCGTGTCCGCGTCCGCTGCCTCTAGACTCTCCCCGACGTCCCCGTCTCCCTCTCCATGTCTCTCAAAGCTGAGCTCGAGACCTGGGCCGCCGCCCTCAAAGCTTACGACGATGCCGACTACGAAAAGTCACTAGAGCTCTTCGCGAGCATCGGCGATTCGTCCAAGATCCTGACGAACATGGGTCTCATCTATGCCACCATCGGCGAGCACGAAGCCGCCGTCGAGCAATTTATTGCCGCCACTCAGCTAGACCAGTTCCTTGCTGTCGCCTACTTCCAGTGCGGGGTCTCCAACTTCCTTCTACAACGCTACGAGCTAGCTTTCCGCGACTTCGACGGCGCGCTGCTCTACCTCCGGGGCAACGAAAACATCAACTATGAGCAGCTCGGCCTCAAGTTCAAACTCTACTCTGCAGAGGTTCTCTTTAACAAGGGTCTTTGCCAGGTCTACATGGGTCAGCTCGCCGAGGGGATGGGTATCATGGAAGAGGCTCGCAGGGAGAAGGCGACGCAGGAACATAATGTCATTGACGACGCGATAGCAGACCGAGGAGACGGGTACACTGTGTTTAGCATTGTGAGTACCCAGAGGTTCGCACCGTCGCTCGCGCTCATGTCCGTAGCCCGTCGGCGTACTCTACCGCCCACCAGAGAACAAGCTCAAGAATGCAAAGGCCAAAGATTACCTCGGCAAAGCGGTATGTGCTCTCTCCCTCAGTCTCCAGGCGATGTGTCGTCAATCCCTCCCGACGACCCTGCGATTCGGAGGCCCTGATCGTCGGCTGCGACCCGTGTGCCGCGTTCCTGGTTCGCGCGTCTCTCGAGCGCGTCGAGCGCAGCAAGCAGCTCCACTCCAGCGGGTGGTACATCGGGGTACACCCTCTACCGTACTGCATCCCATTGCCATGGATTCTATCTGTTGCGTAAAATACTGACCCTGGTCCGCAGAAACTCGTAGCGACCACTGACGCCAGCGATGCGTACACCACATTTACTGGTGTCACTCGTATGAAGCAAGGGATCTCGCCATCCGGTGTCCGCCTCGAGGATTCAGAGCCCAGCGGCCTCAGTCGTGCTGCCACCGTCGCCATCACATCTCGTGCGTCTGACATGATATATTCGAAATACAAGACATATCTAATTCAGGTCCCCCTTAGGTCCCTCTGTCCCCGACGAGGACCGTCCGCAACCATCCCTGCAGCGGGCAAAGACAACCATCAACGTACCATCAGATGCTCGCGACCGCATTCGTGCTCTCAACCCCGGCGGCCCATCCGAGGCAACATCCCCCGCTCAACGCTCACCGGCAGACGGTCTCCCTCCAGCAGGCGGTCTTGCCCGCAGCGCGACATCCGGATCTCGCATGGCGGGTCCCACGCGCGGACTCAGCGTACGCCGTGCAGGGCCCGCGGCAGGCGGCGGTGGATCTGCCCCGCCGTCAGGCCGGGCGACGCCCGTGGCAACTCCCGCAGCAGGAGCCCCGGCAAGTCGTCTCACGGATTTTTACGACGATTATATCGACGCGTACAGTGGCAACGATGCACCGCTTCCCCCTTTGCCAGCACAACAACAGCTGCAAAGTCCAAACCGTGTCGCAAATTGGGCCCGCAATAACGCGACGCCGGCGAATGGACCTGGCTCCGTCCGCTCGCGACCCCCGCCGTCATCGTATGCCCCGAGCAGCGTGGGTGGCACGCTTCGCCGCAAGACCACGAGACGCAGCAATCGCGCACCGCGAAGCACGTACTACGAGGAGGAAGAGGAGGGCTATGTGAGCGGGGACTACGACGATGGGCCGTTCGAGATGACCAAGATCCGCGTCAAGGTACGCACTTTCCGCACTTTCCGCTGATAATGGCCACGACTCTAATTGTGTTCTTATTGTAGCTGCACTATCAAGATGACGTGCGTGGAATGGCGCTCGACCCGGCAATGCCGTTCGAGGAGTTCCTGGACCGGGTGACTGCTAAGTTTGGTGCTGGCTTCAACGGGCTCGGCATGAAGTTCAAGGACGAGGATGGCGGCAAGGTTACCCTGCGTGACGAGATGGACTACGAGCTCGCCATCGAGACCGCACGCGAGAGCGCGAAAGGAAAGCCCGAGGGAAAGCTCGAGATATGGTGCACCGACTCAAAGTGAGCGATACAGGTGCCCTGCTGATTTTTTTGGTCGAGAGTGTAAGACTATGTGTTACTATACCTCATGTTCGCGCTGTCGGGTCTCCTTAATCGTCGTTCTTTGTCGTCTTTGCTGTATTTACTTCTTGTGGGTCAATGCTATCGTATATGGATGTTAGGATTCAATTTTGCACGTTTTGGCCTGACCTAACCTCCTGGTGCCTCCTCGATTTCGTAAGCAGCTTGACGCGATCAATTATGGTCCTTGCGCGCCAAAGTCGCGCTTGCACTTTAATTCCTCTCCCTCACGTTCCTGTCAAGGACCTCATAAAACATGGACCCCTTTGAAGTCCGTATGCAGTTTCTAACGCTGTTGCGACGCCTCAACGCGTAAGCAAGCTATATGCTGTATGAGAAGGGCGTTCTGAATTGCTCAATAGCTCCCAACAGTCAATACAAAAAGTCGTAGGGTACGCCCTCAAATACTTTTCGACATGCGGTGAAGACCTCTGGGATTGTATTGTCGAGGAGTCCCAAAAGGTCCTTGCACTTTCTTGCTCAATGCTTGGCTGTCGGTATTAACGACTACGGTGCAGGGCTCGATAAACAACAGAATAAACATCCTATACTTCCTCGACTCGCTCTGCGAGGCGTCTCTCCTCGTCAAGTCTCAGTTTGGACCCATACGGCAGGACGGACAACCTAGTACGGTTGCTCCGTCCATGTACGTCGACTACGTTGCACGGGACGTCGGTACAATCGTGGAGTCGGTCGTTCCTGAGGGGAGACAGGGTCTACCAAATCTTATGAGCACGAAGCAGGTGTGTCATCTCGTTCCCCTCCCCCATTCCACCGGCTAATGGTAGTATCTTAATCACTCTCTAGATACTCGAAAGCTGGCGCACCAAACGCATGATCGACCCACAAAAGGTCGACGAGGCCATGGCCTTCCTCGAGCAGCGCACGACGACCCTGGACGCCTCGAACGACGCACAGCCCGCGAACCCTCTTCCGCGGCAGGAAATCTTCAAGCGGATTGAAGAGGACAGGGAGCGTCACAAGCGACTCCGTGAGCGACGCTGGGTGCAGCCTATATCGCACAACCCGCATGCAAGCAACCCGCCGCCGCTCGCGTCGTTCCTGCCGCTGACGGACGACGGCGACGGGGAGGAGGAGCTCACGCTGGATATCGAGTTCGAGAACGACTGGGAGACGACGAGCGATTGGAATGAGGACGACGACGAAGCAGCCGGGGAGGAAAATGAGTTGTGCTTCCCGGTTGTTGGGGAGCGAGGCGGGCCTACGCCTCAGGGTGAGTTACCTATGGATCTCTCATGACTTGACTACGTTTGTGCTAGGTCATTTACCGGTCCGGAGAAAATAGCGATTGTAGTGTTGTGACAATCATTTCTATTTTCTTTTCATGTCTTCGCGCCTGGTGTGATATTTCGCAGACTCGGGACATTCCGATTCGCACGTCTGAGCGTCTCGTCTAGCGCATCCTCTTCAACTTGATTCTCATCTACCCTAGCTGCTCTATGGATTCCGACGACGATTGGGTATGTTTTCATGTCACTGCGCATGCAAGTTCTATTCTCAACAACATCCATAGGAACCACGCTTCATAGGTGCGAGGGCGGGCGACCAACCATCCTCGCCACACTACATGGTGTTCAAATTTGAGCTTGAGAAACCGAAGAACGACCGCAAAGGCTACAGACTCATCAAGCTCGCTAACGACATCCAGGTTCTGTTAGTCAGTGATCCTCGAACACCCGTCTCCAGAGCTTCTCTACTGGTCGGAGCTGGTGCATTGGACGACCCCGTATGTTATCTTCGGTAATGTCGCGACCCTGCTGACTAGTGTGCTCAGCGCGATATGGGAGGTCTTGCCCATCTTACGGAGCATCATTTCATAGATTGCGTATACGCAACACCTGTTTCCAACAGCCCCGAGGGAAGCCCTGAAAACCTGTTACACGTAAGGCTCTGGTTCTGGTTTCATCTGCGATGCCATAGCTTAATTCAACGGCGACAGTTCGTACAGAAAAACGGCGGGGATCTCAACGCGTTCACCAGAAACAACTGGACGGAATACATGTTTTACATCTCTCCCACCAAGCTCAATGCTGCTTTACCAGCGTTCGCCAGCGCATTCGCGTCGACCCCGAAGCTCGGGGATATCGTGCACGACGTTCTCTCCGTGACGTCGGAATTTCAAGGGTACAAGATTGATCATCATAGAATGCTTGCGCATCTCAACGCGTACATCGTACGCCCTGAATCGCGGTCATTCCATCATGTCGACGCGGGCTACGAGAGTCTGAGTGAATCGCTAGGCACCAAGCGTGGGGAGGCTTTCGACGCTGGCAACACTAACGTCTCCGAATCCATTCGGCAGCGCGTCCTTGAGTGGTGGAATCTGAACTATCCCACGCGGACGAAGGTCGCGGTTTTGCTCGGCCAAGGTATGCACCTTATAACTCACATCAGATTGGTTTTGGTTTCAATTAAGTGTTGTCTGCTAGAAAGTCTCGACGATATGACGGATATGGCAGTGAAGTCGTTGTCGTCTATTCCGGACAACACAACGGTAGATGAGTCGCAGACGTCATTCGACTTTGTATCGCCTTGGACCGACGATCACACCGAGGTCAGTGAGAGTATCGTTCTATAGGATACGAGTCACGGAATCTGACACCTCTTATTTAGACAGTGGTTTGTGCCGCGTATCCGTCCGCGAAGAGCTATGTCGACCTATGGTGGCCTATTCCATGGATAGGCATACCACATAATAAAATAGCAGCTGATGTCGCACGATGCGTCATCGCTAACAACAACCCTGGGACCCTTCTTGCCACACTCTGGGGCCGGGGATGGTACACGGAGTCTTTGGTCCATATTCAAGATGGAGATAGGCAGGGTGGCTACAGTTACATATGTGTTCGCCTCACGCTGACGCCCGAAGGCAAACGTAAGCACTCATTCCGTGCATCAGCTCTCCTACTCACGCTGTGTATCACCACTTAGATAATTGGCGTGCAGTGGTTCATACCGCGCTTAGTTTTATCGCGCTCATTGGCGAGCATCTGCTAGATCAACAGGTCATCGACGATGCCGTGCAGGTGTCGAGGGTTGCGACTATGTATCCGGATGTTGACCTCGTTGAGTCGATGGGGAGGCTCAGCGAGAGACTCTGGCAACCACACCCGCGGCGGTCGGTTATCGTCTCACCGTACCAATGCAGCCCAGGGTCCTCCAGCTACACTTCCGCGCAATTCCTGTCGTGGTTCTCGCAGTTCATGCACCCAAGCAAGGTTCGCGTGATACTCTCTAGAAAACCAGAGTGGATCGATTTGGACCAACCGGGCCAACAAGACTGGGATACATTTCCGGGATATGGTGTCAAATATTTTGTTACGCCTCTATACAACCCCTCGTCCCATCACCGCTACACTGCAGAACAAGCCCAGCAAGACGGTCTCCGCCTACCTCAGCCAAACGAATTTGTGCCTCGTAATGTCGACCTTCTCGTGAGTTCTGGCCACATGGTAAGACGCTCTCCCACGTCAAATGCTTCCTTCGTTGACGACTTCGGCGCAGCCCTCGAATGGTTACGTACGTCGCCCGGGCTTCCTGATGAAATATGAGAAGGATGAAACTTTCCACGACCCTCGGGTATTCGCCCTCGTTGTAATAGACACGTAGGTTGACACCTCTCGTTTTGTCATTGACCTGGTCTTACGCTATCACCACAGTCCTCTTCTGTACGACGTTCAGCGCTATGTCTCCATTGCGTGAGTCTTATGAGTTCACCTCTCTGGTGTCGTACTCATCCTACCCAGACTACACGCCCAATCTGTTTGTAGACGAATCTATAGCGCGATCGAGCAGTCACACTATGCCGGAGTGAGCTCAAAATTCGCATTTACTCCCGAAGGGTTTATTATACAAATTCTTGGCTATCCTGAAGCACTTCCACGACTTCTCCGCGTCATTGTCGACAATGTTTTCAAATTAGAGACAGCCACTGACGCAGAATTTGAGAAGGACGCGTGCTACGTAAGACGACATTGTTACCGTGTCCATTTTGATCCTAATCTGCTGGTTTCCACAGCTTCGCCAGTACTTGCTGGGCTGTCTATCGGGGCCATTCGGCGGAATAGGATGGACCACGGAATCCACCTCTCGCTACGAGATGCGAGCCCTTCTCAGCACTCGTGTATTCACGCCTCAAGAGCAGATCAGCTGTATCGATGGTACGTAATATCATGCTTGTCATTATCGTGCTCTGGTCTCAAGACGCGCACAGAGACTTCCAACCAATGCATGCTATGCATCGCGAAAGAGATGGCTACGGCGGCCAATGCACGAGTGGCGTTGTACGGAAATATCGACGCCAAGGTATGCCTTACGTTTCAGCAAAGAGTGTAATCTGACATAGTCGCGGGTTTCCCAGCTCATCGAGGAAATTACTCGGCTCTCATGTAATCGTATTGGAAGTAAACTCGAAAGTGAAAATTGGCTTTCCCTTCCTCCGGGTAAGTAATCCGTCACGGGTAGTCATGCACAACTGATTGCCAATAGGTCGCAATTTCATCCTCGAGCTCACCATGGAACATAATCCCGCCCACTCCAACAAGATCTACTACTGCTGCCAAGTCGGCGCGGACAACCGTCAATCGTATAACATTCTTTGGATGTTAGACCGGATTATCAGCGTTACTTTGGAACAGAATCTTGTTAGGAAGAACGATCTCGGATATCACATAACGAGTGCACTCTTCAGCGGCGGAGGGTTCCTCTGGTTCGCCGTAGAAGGCGAAACAACTCGAGACCCTGCATATGCAGAGCGCTGCATCGACTCCTTCATTATCGAGGTTCTGGAGGCATTATCCGCGGACGGCTTCGAGGATATAAAGCGTACCGTTGTAGGGACGGAGGCGTCCGGTCCATCCAATTTCGACGAGGCACACATTAAACTGAAGCAGCATATCATGCACCTGAAGGAATCGGTCATCAAGAACGGTATGTCGATACCGCAAATTTCGCAGATATACGCTCATAGCTTTCTAGCCGCGGACCCTAAAGGCAGATTAGACGACTTCACTCTTCAGAAGGTTATAAATGCTGGGCGGACAGCGATATCACCCCGTTCGCCAAGCAGGCGCAAGATATCAATCCGGCTTTGCAACGGAGAACGTCAACTCAGTGTGCCCGCTCGGCATACGCTCTTTACAGAGCTCCCACTGCATGGTGTGACCTTGGCCGATGCGCTTGCAGAGCAGCTGCAATCGAAAGACGCCCCTTCAATTGGCCGCACCATCGAAATGGTTCAAGAAAACGACGAAGGCGCGGTTCACTCGCATCAGGAGATAGCTCACGTCGTCTATGTGGCGGCAGAGAGGTATCCCGTCGACGATCCTTCCACGGGAACCGCGCGCGAGGATATTGCCTCGCTGCCAGTAGCGCCGTGTATCTTCGTGCAGAGCATTCAAGAGTTGCGCGAGCATATTTCTCGCTTCGAAGCAGAAACTGGCGAATCATTCCGTTGCGTGTCGACGCCGCGGCCGTGCCGCTATAGGCTGCTATGATGGACGGGAGAAGCTGCACGCGGGGGAGGTGGTTTCTATACATTGAAATTTCCTTCATGACGATTACGTTGGACGAAATGCTATGCTACATTAGTGATATGATGATACAGTGGGTGGGAAAACGAATGGCTGCGCCGCGTATGCGCTGTGACGAAGACTATGTGTTCTTGCGTCTTTTGAAATTACCTCTTCCCTCACTACATTTCCTATCGTCAGCGACTGTTCGAAAATGAGATCAGTTTTGGACGTACGCGTAGACAGAGCCTTTCCTCTTTCTGCTGTCCTTCTTCGCGACATTCCTCTGCATCTTCCGCTTGGAAGCTGCACCTGGATTTGTGATTTTCTGCGATTCCGGTTAGTGGGTCACATCTCTGATATTACCGGGAGAAGCAACGTACCTGCACCGCGCGCGACGCCCTTCGCTCCCGCCGAACGCCCATCACGTTCTGTCTGATACGACTGTACACTTCGGAGAACTCGGTCGTTCCGGCCTTCGACTGTACCAACTCTTGTAACTCAACAGCAAGGGCTTTCAGATCATCTGGAATACGACAATTATGAGGATTTGGAAGCTCGGATGAAATGGCTGGTAAACAAACTGACCCATCTGCGGATCACGGATGGTGTCGTCATCCACGATGCGGTAGAGTGGCGAGAGTATGTGGGTCAAGAACTTCTGCACTTGTTCTGGTGGCAGGAACGATACCATAGCCGCAAACCATCGGAAGGCTGACAGTGGTTGGTGCGCCCAATTTTCCTGTCAGGACGTCAGTATAGATACCACTTTAGTTGAATTATGACTTACAGCGGACTTCGACTTGTTTCGCCGGGTGATATAGGCTGAGCGAGCTTGGAAGGACAACTTGGAGAAGAGCCACGACAATGGATGCTTCTTCCCATCTCCTTTCTCCTCGGCGTCCTCGTCCGCATCCTCGTTCTCGTTCTCATTGGCGTCTTTGTCGTCATCGTCGTCGTCGCCACTGCTGGAATCCGCGTCTTCTACTGGCGTCGAGTCCTCAACCATCGAGAAGCATTTTCCGATATAGAATAGGTTCTTGACGATCTGGAGACTGAGCGGTCCGTCTAGATGTTCGCTGCGAAGCTGCAAACACAACTTCTTCGCGACTTCTTCCATGCCCTCCACTGAAAACGGCGAATCGTCTTCGAGGTCTTCACGCGGTGCGGTGGCTGGGACCGCAGCAAAAAGCAGGCCGAGAAGACGACATGAGGCGGTGCGAACCCATGCGTGGGGAAACAGCAGTAGTGTTATGACTTTAGGCCAAGCAACGGCCTCCGCTTGCGCCGTCAGGTCCGGGCACGCGCGAAGAAGCTTGGAGCAGGCGAGAAGGGCGTGGTACGGTGTTTGCCACTCGATGTCGACGTCCATGGCGAATTCGTCTTGCTCCTCCTCTTCGCCATCGATGAGTTTGGCGCTGGATGCGAGGATAGCGTTCAAATCCCCGAGGATCGCAGAGGCATACTGTGAAGCGTCGCTCTGCAAATGGTCGATCAGGATGCCATAGATCTGTGAGGACACTCGCGCAAGTTGTGGTTGCGCTTGTTGCGAGGACCATGAATGAATATGCGTCATCACGATACGTCTCTGTGGTTCTTCGAGCCGTGCAAAGAGACTCTTGACAAGCTCGCCAGCCATCTCCCTACACTTTGCAGAGTCGTCGTTGGCAATCACGAGGACGAGGGCCACGAACAACAGGTCCGAGTACTCGCGAATCAGATCCGGGTTGAACTTGGAGAGGACGGCGCTGAGTAGTTCCATGACAGACCTGCGCCCGCTCTCATACACGTATGACAGGTTCTTCGCGAAGAAAGTCATGTGGTTGCGGAGGCGCCCCTTGCCCTGTGGGTAGTCGAGAAGGAACTGTAATAGGATGCCACGACACTGCTCTTGAACTTGGGGAGATTGGTTGGTGACCATAATCTCGGACACCCGGTCCATAAGGTCGTAAATCTCCGGGACAACGAACTTGCGCGCGACGATAGCCTTGAGCATGGTAAACACCGAAGCTTGTCGGTTCGGCTCCTCCAAATCGGGGGAGAGCAACTCGAGCAAAAACACGAGGTCTTGCTCCTTAACTTGAGCGGTTGGCTGGTCCCGTAGAATAGCTGCCAGAGACTTGAACGCCATCTGCACCACCTCCGCTTCTGTCGAGCCCGTTTGCTTGATGACTTGAATGATCTGTCGAATGAAGACGGGCAGGGACTTCGCGATGGACTGGAGAGGACATCTGACGATGGCCGCGGCAGCCTTCAGCCCGGACATGACAACTTGCATATGGTTTGAATAGAGCGTGTTTCCGATGACAGCGACCATAGGTTCAAGACGAGAAATGATCTGAGTGTCCTGAAAATCGAACCGACTCCGGCGGAAAGCCGTGTTGAAGAGGTCGAGACCGAAGATAACGAACCTGCAGAATGTCAGCAACAGTCAACTCGAAGTACCGCATGAATACATACCTGAACGAGTTGTTCGCATAGTGGTCTGCCTGAACAACCAGATGTCGCTTCATCTCCGTGATAGCATCACCTCTAGTCCTCTTGTCCGCCTTCTTTGGCTTCGGTACCTGCTTCAAAAACTTCGCGTTCTGGCTGATGAGCGTATGGCACAAAACGAGGAGTTCCTTCGGCGTAAGATGCGGGTTGGCGTTCAAACCACCGGCAATCCGACGCAACAAGTCTTCAACCTGTTGCATGACCTTGAGTGTCTCGGTATGTTGCAGGATATTCCGCACAGGCACAAGCAGACTGCTGATCTTAGGGGGTGTGATGTGCTTCGCAATGAGGGAGAACGAGTCGAGGCCCTTGCTGGAGGACGATCGAACTTCGCGCATCTTGGTCTTGAACTCTTCGGATTGGACGTCTTTGCCTGACTCGCCAAAGATGACTTCGGCAGAGACGTGCGCAACGTCGTTCACGCAGTCGTCCAGTTGTGTGAATGTCGAAGCGTGATCGCCAGAGGTAACATGGACGAGCAGCGCGTGGGTCACGTAGGCTAGAACGTGAAGATGTGGCCCACGGAGGAGGGCACCACGAAGTTCACGGAGCGTGATGGGAAGGTACGAAGGACCGAGAATGATTGCAATCTTGCATAGTGTGTCCCTGGCCAAATCTCTCGTCTCCTGCGATTTGCTCCGGAAGACCTGGCTGAGGGTTGTAAGTAGGCGGGTGATCTGGGTCTCGCGGGTAGCCTGCGGGAGATGCGTTGCAACTTTGATGATACCGATGGAGATAGGGATGCGCAGACTGTCGTCGGTTTCCTCCCGCTTCTCGAGATGGCGAATCAGACTCGGGAGCAAGCGGTTATTTACGACCTCGGCGATATGGGCCTGCTTCTTGGGCGTGATAGAGGGCTGCACGACGACTTCGTCCGGACCGTCGTCACCAACATCCTGGCCTTGCTCGTCCACGGCATCATCACTCTCGACAACGATGTCCATCGGGAAGTGGAAATTGTCCAGCAAAGCAACTAGCGTCCGCACGTAGACGCGCTCCGACACATCCTTGTTTCGGATGAACCGTAGATATTGCTGGATGAGGGCGTAGTAAGGACCCCATTGCAGCTGACGAGCCATCTTCCCGGTAGTGTTGATAGCCTCTGTGACGAGAGTATGGTCGACAGTGTTTCCACCGGCGATGAAGTTGGCGACAAGCGGGACGAAAACATCCGACAGCGTCGAGCTCCGGAGTGTACCCTCGTCGCAGTACTCCGCGAGACGGCGCAGAGCACGTGTACGGCGATGGAGTTGCACATGCAGGATATTGTTGAAGAAGCTTGCCTCGTCGTCACCGTTGGCCAGTAGGACCCGCATCTCTTGCAGCATGGCAATCTGCTCGCAAGTCTTCACGGCGTAGGAAATGACACTGAGAATCTCCGCGCGGACCAGCTCGTTCTTCGACCGCAAGCCATTCCGCAGACCAGGATATAGAGTCTTGGCAAAGACGGTCTCGAACTCCTTGTCAGCCGTAGCAACGCGATCGAGGAAGCGCTTCATGGCAAGCGCAGAATTGGTGCGGATGGCAAGTTCCTCAGGATCTTGGATGAGACTGAGCATGTTGAACAAGATAGGTAGCCACTGTTTCGACGTGAGCGAAGGGTGCATCTTTTCGTTCAACGTGTTGAAGGCGTTCATCCGCTTCTCGAAATCGGGCTCCTCCATCCTCCGCGTAGAGTACGCGTTCAAGGTCTCGAGCAACTCCGCGAGAGGAAGAAGCGACGGCTCGATCTCTGCTAGAACCCGGAAGGTGGAAACGAGCCCAATCCGCGCCGGGCGAGATCGCAAGGTCTGGAAGAGCTGGGACAGGAGGGCGTAGGTCTTGATGTGGACGGTGCTCACGGAATCGGAGAGGTCGGGGATGAGGGGAAGAAGGCTCTTGATGATGACTATGATGTCCGTCTTGGTCTTCTCTGGGACAATCTTCGATGGCCTCTGTAGCACGGGCGTGAAGAGACTGAGGAGCTGAGTAGCTTGTTGGGCATTCGTAAGGTACGGCGCCAACTGGGATAGGATGGCAATCTGTCTGCGGCCGAGCTGGTCAGACATGGTGACGTTGCCCTTCGTGCGTTCCATCAGCGTGGCGAAGTTCGTGAGTAGCAGTTCGACATGGGGTCTGAAGACCGCATTGAGGAACTCCTCGTCCACAGATGAGAACCCAATAAGGTTCTCGACGATATCCAGGACTTTGGAGACGACAGTAGGTTTGACGTTCGTGGCAACGAGGCAGTCGTAGACCTTCGGCAAAGCAGTGGCGTCATACTCGACCAGGTATCGGGCGGTCTCTTGGCGGGTCGACCAGACGTGGAAGAGTTGAAGCAACGCTGTGGGCGCCTGAGAGTTCTCAACGTCAAGAATGGGAATGCGGGGAGAGATGCAGCAGCGGAACGCTTCTGGCAGGTAGGAGCTGAAGTCGTAGGAAACGGGTTGGCGGAAGAAGTCAGCGAACCTCTTGAGCCCGAGCTGCCGGATGGTACGAAGCGCCCTAGGCGAGCCACGCTCTTCAGCCTCAACCTGCTTCTCAGCCTCGTCTTCGTCCTCAGCTTCTTCGTCCTCGGGAATAGCGGCACTGGTAAGTCGAGCCTGTGCGTGCCCAACGACGTCCAACAAGGTGACGACAAGATCGGGCCACCTGTCCATGATCCTTGTGCCCAGATTCTTGACAACATCGCCGAGTAGCGTGACGAAACCGACGAGTTGCTTCTCAGAGACGTCGTCAGGAATAGCTTGCCTTGCGTAAGGGCCCACGACATTGATAGTGCGACCTCTGTTGATCGGGCTCAGCATAAGCTCCACGAGTGTGTGCAGCTCCTGTTCTGTGCATCCTCCTATTGCCGAGAGTACAGCCGCGCGACGGTCAGCCCCTTTGGACCGGCCCTTTCTCTCCAGCATGACGCCAAAGAGGAGTCGTATAACGACTTCGGCCAGCTCTCCGCGTTCTTGCGGCTCGAGATCAGTCAGGCTGAACTGGGCGAGCTGATCTCGCCATCTCGTATCGTCTAGCAACGCATAAAGCAAGTCTGAGTGCGGAGCCAGAGCAGGAGACTTGAACGTCAAGACACACGAAAGGGCGAGCTTCTGCAGCGGGCGGTCGGGATGGGACAGAAGGTTGGTGTAAAGGATGTGCAGATCGTCGGAGGAACGAAGGGCCTTTGGGTTGACGAATTTCGAGAAGAGTGTGAGCCAGGCGCTAAGCTTGTGGCGCGCGAGTTTGGTGGGGGCGTCGGGGGGTGCAAGGGAGAGGAAGTGAGGGATGAGATCGCGGTTGTGCTTTTCAGCGAGGGATGAACATCCGGCCAATGCACTGAGCAGCTGAAGCTCAAAGTTGCCCCCGTCAAACCGATCTCGATCCGCTTGAGCCTACGTATAGTGAGTATTCTCCTGATGATTCAATGCGGGTAAACGTACGGATACGATTGAGCGTTGCGCAGTGTCCTCGCTGAGCCAGATTGTGATGCTACATCGGAGCTTGTGTGCACTTGGGTCTCTCCACGACTTTTCAGCCTCGGAAATCGCGTCGAGTTCTTTATCCTCGAGGGTCATCCACGCCGGCTGGGATTCGTGGAAATGTCCGAGCGTCATAGAGCATAGCTGTTCGAAGAGCAGACGCCAGGTCAGGTCGTCGAACCGCTCGGCCACGGTAGCCAGTGCCTCCACAGTCGGAGACCATAGTGGTCGTAAGTTAACTTTGAGCTGGGCTATGCAAAACGTCAGTATTCTTAATGGCGATAATAGCAAAATGGCAGGCGTACCGATGAGCCATTTCACTGCAATGTTCGCCCCGACGTCGTCACCGTCCTTCAACACGTGATTCATCCGTCCAATTCGCAGTACGCGCTCTCGCACACCTTGCACGGTGATATCGACCTCTTCTCCTTGAAGGCATCGCTTCAGAACTTCCGCGGAGGCAGGTTCTTCTACGACTCGCGAGGTTAGAAGCCTCAGGACAGCTAACCGGAGCAGACGGGAATGTGACAGCAAAGACGGTTCTAGGTGTTGGTATAGCGTGTCGAAGGGTATCTTGGTTGTGACCGAAACTTGTCTGTATTGAAGTGAGAGGATGAACACGAATGGCAGGGAATTCAAACGTACGTGGAATTGAGTAGTGACATGAATCCATCGAGCACATAGCCAGACCAGGCCCACTTCCCGACGATCGTTGCTGTCCAGGAGACAATATCGAGTTTGGCCTCCCACTCCTTCCGATTACGTCGGGAAAGACACGACAGGCATGACCCTAAAACCCACGAAGAATTGTATTCTTGTTCCTCGTATTCTTGCCGAGGGTCCGCGTCTGACAGGGTAGAGTCGACAATAGCAACCAATATTGGCCCCAAAGAAGGGAGTAGCTCGGACAGCCCGAGGATGTAGTGCAGCACCTTGGCCTGCGCCCACTTAGTGGATAAAACTAAGGCAGAGCTCGGACTACTCACCTGCTCGGTACCCTTCGTCCAACCCCCAAGGCGCGTTTGCACCCATACCTGCAAGCGCTCCTTCCACTGCGCGTCCATTCCCTGCAGACGCTTCTCCTTCTGCAGAGCATCGAGCAACTCGAGGGCCTTCTCCGTGTGTGTGTCCAGAAGGTCCGGAATCGTCTTGAGCACTTGAGACTGAGCAAGAAGCTTCCATCCGCCCCAGTTGAGACTAGAAAGAACACCGAAAAGCTCCAAAGCGAGGGTAGGCCGCTCCCATACGCGCGCCAGAACCTTCCGTCCGGGCCCCATCCACAGCGCCATGTCACCCGCAGTAAGACACGACGCCGCGTACTTGAGTAGTACAGCATGGAGACGATCCGTGAGCGGCAAATATTCAAATCCTAATAGCAGGGTCGAGAGGTGCTTGGCTGTACACGTATCAAGTCAGCTCGAGAATTGTAAACATATTACACGAGACGCACCACCCATTCGTGAGCCCTGTCTGATCGAGCATGCCACCGTGATGATATCCAACAGACGACGCAAAATTTCAGAGTCCTCTTTTGGGCTGTTGTTGAACTCTTCGACAAGAAGGTTTGCAAGTGGGGCGAACTGGTCGGACGACTTGCAGTGGTGGATGGAGGCAGTGAGAAGACGGCGGATGACTGTGAAGGAAGACTCTGGCTCTTCACACGAGAGGTGAAAACGGAGGAGCGGGGCGAATAAGGTGGGGGTGGTCGTGTGCAGGGTTTGCGAGACGGACTACTGCGTGTGTTAGCGACCTGGCGTACGCGCACAACATACAGGACGCACCTTGCAAGCCGAAACAAACACCCAAGATCCAACATCCGTGCTCGCCGTCGAGACCAATGTGACCACAAATTTCTCCCTGACCGCGACCTTCAACCTCCGCAACGTCGAACCCCAGAGCTCCGCGACCGCACGTTGCACCTCCGGGTCGCACTTGGGAAGCACCTCAACGAACTGTTCCCAGGTCTTCTCGATCTCTTCGGCGGGTATAGCGACATATTTGAACACCCCAGAAAGCGTCTCGAGAAGGATCGTAAGCGTGTCGGCGGGGATGGTCCGTGGAAGAAGCTTGGTCATTCGTTCGAGAGCGTCGTAGTACATGGGCTGTATTGTATCCCGTAGGTCGTGCGATAGTTTTTGGAATAGACTGTGCACTGTCAGGCATGTTTTTCTCCGGGAAAGCGACCGTAGGGACTCACTCGAGCAAAGCCTTTAACCCCTCCTCGTCCGACGCATCCATAGCATCCAACCACAACTGAACGACCTCCCTCCAGTGATGCAGAAGCAGCGCCATCGACGCGGACAAGCCATCTGCCTTGCTTGAGAACGAGAGGAACGACGGCGAAAGGTTGAGCTCTCTCCAGTGGAGCAGAGCTTCGTGGAAATGCGAGTCGTTGTCCTAAACACGAGTCAGCAAGATCTAGACTGAATTTCAGCACAGGCTAACCTCAATCTCATGGTCGAATTGGGTTCTTGAGATCGCTGGGGCAAGGTGGACCTGTTTTAAAGCTTGCTTGTGCGATTGATGCTAGAAAACGGTAATCAAGTCAGTTATAGTTGAAGACTATCAACGCAAAGAGACACACTTTGAATCGCTTCGCCGGCCTCGGGGCGACATCTGGGACGTCCTCAAATTCGGGCTCCATGGTTGGAGGTGTCCGAAGTGTTAGGGAGTGAATGAGACTTGCAGGCGGCTCTTGGTCAAAATTCTGCACGAGTGGTTTGATCTAATCTTATCTTTATAATAGGCGCCCTTAACTTTCAATCAACTGGCCACATGGACGTGACTAGTGCGTGACGTAGGCATGTTTCCCTCTCCGTGATGTCACGCATTCGAGCTCAATTGAAGTCATGGACCAACCGTGTATGTCGAAATTCTCAGGTCGCAAAGTCAGTCGCATCCTCAACACCCAGTGTAAATGGTGTAATTGCTATGCACGTTGATGACTCCTTTTGAGACAAGAATGGACGAAGCGTTGGGGTCCGGTCAAAATCAGACGGCGAAGCTGATGACCCTTCCCACATGTCCTTCTCAACTGAATATGATGTTGGCATCGTCGAGTATCTGGTGACCAATAAGACTACGACACATACTAAATTCGTAGAAACAAAGACCTGTCTACTCCAACCTGGGGTCATGGAAAGCAAAGCATATGATCAAAGCGCATGGGCGAAATCCATATATAACAATAAAGAGCGCACTGAGGCCAGCAATGGCAATCAAACAGGTGAGGGAAGAGAATGGTTGTCACTCCGTGGGTCCAGCAAAGCGGTTTGCGAAGGGCTGTACGCGGGTGGTGGGATGCCCTCCGCGTCGACCTCGACGAATCCCCGCGACGTCAACTCCCCAGCCAGCTTCTTGTCCTTGTTGTGGAAGGTCATTGTGCTGACAGAGGTGGTGGGGGATGAGCAGGCAGAGGACGTTGAGCCCCATTCTGGGGTCTTGATCGTGAGCATGGGCCCGTTGAAGTCCCATCCTCCGTCCGATCTTCGTCGAGCGACGCGCATAGCTTCGCCCGGTGTATGTGCTGGACACGCATGTTAAGGAGTCTGGGGTGTAACATAGACGGATTGTCACGTACTGAAGCGTGGCACCTCCTGCCCCGGTTTGAACGGTGTCACACGAGAGGCGGGGTGCATTCGATCCAGAACAAGACTGTGCCGCCCTGCTCCCTGTGGCTCTGTCACCTCGACATGACGGTTTCTTCGGCGTAGGTAGATTAAGAGTAGGCCGCCAAGCGCGATCACGACGACGACTGAAAGGGAGACTCCGACGGCGATTGCTGTCGAGTTGTCCGCCATGGTCGATTTCAGTTCAGCTGCTGCGTCACAAGTCAATGCGATGCCCCCTTCACAGATGAAGACAGACTCTCACAAGTCTACGGCGTAGTGGGGAAAACAATAACTCACGGACTCCTGGTCTCTCGATCTCGATGTAAATGAGTGGTTGTGGTTTCTTCTCGGAGCACAAGGTTGGACTAGTTTCGCTTGGCAGACCAGAGCGAGACGCACCTTGGTATCCTCCAAGAACACCGTCTACATGAATCTCGGGGAGGTTGCGGGGGTCGTGGTCGAGGTCGGTCGTAACCACGTCAAAGCGAAGGTGGATGTTCGGAGGGAAAGACGGCTGCCGGGTGTCTGATGAACCAGCTTCCCGCGCTTGAGAAAGTCCAGACCGGCGCCTGGAAACCTGCGTTTCGACGAATAGAACTTGTCCCTGTTCCGCCGGCCTTTTAGTGAGTCCGGAAAGACAGCGAGCCCTGCTGGGCGCCGCTATGTTTAAATATTGTTTGAGTTAGACCCGAAATTGTTGTTCAGAATAAGTGCGACGTACTGTAACGGAGAGCGCTACGTCACAGACATGTGATGCGTGACAGAGACGCGTGCTACGGACGAGACGGGCGTCGGCAAATCCGACGGAGTTCCAACCTGTTCCGACCTGCTGCTAGCTCGTATGCTGGGATTGAATCTCAGTGATTATGAGTCGGCGGACGACGAATGGACTGATCTTGCCTTCCTACAGTCAGGAGTCTGCAAATGAACACAACACAGGAGGTGGGAGATGGGGGGCGGAGCAGGGATGGGGAATCTCACTCGACGATGGTCAGGTAGCTATATATACCTACGGATGCTGCTGACATATGGCAGCATACAAGGCGCAAACAGGACGTGTGCGGCTTCCTGACTGCCACATCGGACTCTCTGAGTTTCGAAGCTCGCAGAATTCCTCCATATTCGTCCAGCTGACATGCGAGCCATATTAGCCTACATCCGCAAGAACGTATAAGTGCATTAATATACAGATTCACAGACGAACGGTCCACACTAGGCAGTTTTGCCCGAGTAATCGTTCCAAGATTGGGCATAAATAGATATCTACGCAGGTGAAGAAGACGCGGCATGTTTTCTGTCGCCAATATTGTCATGTGGCGGGACAGACTCATCATCCCCGAATACGACGACCTCCTTCTGGACCGCTATCTCTGACAACTGGAAACTAGTTGTCTGCGCCTGCGTCGTGCTGGCCTCTGCCGTACGTGCCCATCGCAGCATGCTTGGAGCTTGGCCCTATCAGGTCAATCCTTTAATCAGCGTATGGCACAGGACATAACATGCGAGTCTCTTACCTCTGCATCAATATCAATTGTGCCGTTGAGTTGTGTGCGCAGTTCGATGCGAGCGAGAAGTGTATCAAGGAGTGTCTATAAACAAGATGAGCCTCTTCGCCGTGGATGTACTCTGGGCTACGGCACTCACGTTGGTGTAAATCCGGCCAATAGGGATGGCGAACATTCCATAGAAGTTCGTTTCCGGCGCTCGAATGAAGGAAATCAAGTCACCGAGGGAGAATATGCCTGCAAAAAGTCCGGTTTGGATTGCGCCACGGATGAGTCGATTGAGAACAGTGTCCGTCTTGCGGAAACCGGTCTTGGAGCGCGCGAGGATGGCCCCCAATGCGACTGTAAGACGTGATTAGCAACGACGAACATCGCACAAACACGGCACCAATGCGCACGAGTGACGAAGACGTCCACGGTGACCTGGAGGACAAGCCACGCGGTCACAAGGTTGGTAAGGACGACGAGCTCAGCGGATCTGGAACACATTTCGAGTCAATACAGTTGCATCTCGCGCGAGGAGGCACACTCACACTTTTATGATCCAGGCTTTAATGCCACATACGCAGCCGATTGCGCATGCCGGCACTGACAGTCCAATGATGATACCGTACAACACCTTGCTTTCTGAGAATCGGTATATGCTATGGTTCGGGGTCAGGGCATGTCCGACATGCATCGCAAAGAGACGCACCGCCAGCCCAAAAATAGTTGGGTCACCATAGAGGCCAGACCGGTGGCTATTGGGGTAAACGTGTACGGCCACAGAGCGACTAGATGAGCGGGCAGGTGAGTCCATGTGACCGGAGCGAGCGCCGAGTGAACTAAAACCTACCTCCTAGAATGGCGGTGTTGCCAAAGTTCGCAACGCTGGTTGAGGGCCTTATGAGATCTTCATTCCACAAATAGTATTCAGGGGACTCACCAGTACTCCCATGCCATATAAATGACCCTAGATGCCAATATGTCAACGATGAATGACTCAAAGCGCCGCTTTACGGTAATTGAACTTACGCAAGGCTGTGGACGCAGTCCAGAATGAACAGAAATAAGACCATGTACCTGGGGATGTTAAGCGACACCTGTCATATGAAATTACGCTCGTACGTACTTGATCGCTGGAGGGTCATTGAATTCTGCGACACATGAGTTGTCACCGTGTTCGCCCACATGCGTTCGCAAACTTACTGGTCTTGTAGTACGCGGCGAACTGAAATGTGACGAGGCCAAAGAGGTACGTATTGACTGTAGAAAATCACATTAGGAGCCGACACACGTAGTCTGAAAAGAACGTACATATAATCCCGATTAGCAGAGGCCCTGTCCGTCGCGTGAAACTAATGAGTGGTAGAAGCGCGTGGTAAGTTGTCTGGATACTGACCAAGGGTCAAGTCATAGGGACCGCTCATCTTGGGAGTTCACCGGGGCGGGACGAGCGAGGGACGCAGGTACGCGGTTGGATCGTTATATAGGCTCTCGCTTCGTTAAACGCACGGAGGACGACCAAATGGCCTCACAGCACGCGCGCCGTCATATTGACCCTTCTCGAAGGTGCAACGCGGGGAACAAGATGACATTTTGGCGACGCCCGTCCAGGGAGCCGGTCTCGTCGCGAGACAAAAGGGGAGATCGCGGAGAGCCTCGCCACCAGATTGGCTGCCTGTTTTGGTTTAGTACGAGTACGCGGAGTGCGGCTGATGCCAAAAATGATCGAGGTTGCCCAGCGTTCCTAGAGCTCGCGGAACCAAACTGACTCCCGCCGGCCATCTACGACAGCTCTCTGTCTTCCAAAGGCTTCAGACAGTCCAGTAGCTCCGTATAATAATATCCAGGTACGTACCTCATATAACAAAACGAAAGAGGCGGCAGCAGCATCACTGTAGCGGTGCTGGAACAACTCAGGGACATCTCTAGCATTGAGCAAATCGGCCGTCAAATCGTGTCGCCTTTTGCCGTAAATCCCGCTGTATCCCTCAAAGCCTTTCTGACGTCCCTTGAGTCTCGCCCGCATCTAACCGCTTATATATCCTTGCTTTTTCCCTCTTCGCTTCAGCTCGCTCCCTGGGCGGCAGCAACATATGGTTGTCTGATCGGCACGTCTCAGACTGTGTTCACCACGACGGTTGGGCCACTCGCTTTGCGAAAAGAAGCTCAAGGGACATGTTTGATGGTATACAAATTTTATTGATTCGCAAATTGTACGGTAGCGGGGTCGCTGAATGCGTTACGCGATGTGTACGTACGGCTTGTCGTCTTCCAGGGCAGCGTCGATGGCGGCGGGCAAGTTCTCTAGCAGCGACTCCTTCAATGTCTCGACTGGCTTCCACCCCATCTGAGTCAACCGGTCTGCGCGCGCGAACATGTTTCCGCCGAGGAGCGACCAACCATCTAAGGTTGTATGAGCCGTCCGCTAGTTCCCGAAGACACCAAAACGACCTACAGTTCCCCAGAGGCGCCACTATCTCTTCAGGCATGGGCTTGGCGCCAGGCTCCTTCACGAGGCCTTTGCTGTAGAGGTACTACGAGGAGGTCTCGTCAGCGTGTCTAGGGCGGACGTTCCTGGGACCCCTTACATCACCCATCTTGCGTGCCCACTCTCCGTACGTGAGGATACCCTCGGTGGCAGCGAAGTCTAATCAAATATACGCGGAGCTGTCAGGCAACTTCCGCACGTCCGATGTTTTCGTGCGACTCACAAAATCCATTTGCTCCCTCGTCCGCGCGGCCCTCGATGGCGGCCTTGAAGACCAATAGCACCACGTCGGCCATGTCGCGCACGTGGATCGTGTTCTGCCCGTTGAAACCGGCACCCCACGTTCCTGCGTATCCTACCCGCTTGGCGTAGTCGATGAAGATGCGCAACCATAGGGTAGTTTTCTGAACGCCTATACTTGTATAGTAAGTCGCGCCGCCCATCAATTTATCATGGAGCAGACATACCCCGCCCGACGCCATAAATCTGGCATGGGTAGATGATGATAGATCGGATTGGACTTTCCTTCCGTGTACCAGCTTCCACGATCTGGCGTTGGTGAGAACACTGGTGGGGTAAATTAGAGTTGTGCGACACTCACCTTCGTATCGGATTCAAGATGTGTATTTGTTGGCGGGCAGCTGGAGCCGAATAAGTGAGTTACGCCACTGTTGAACGTACGCACGTACTCTTTAAGATCGAGCCCTATGTCCGACCATTCCTTCACGCTATCAACCTTTTCACCCCGACAGTTGTCGCTGATAATCCCGCACCCAGAGACGTGGATGTATAATGGAGGGTTTCCCGGTCTGGCCTCAGAGTTCTTCTCAAGGCCCTCAAGGGTGGCTGGCTTAAGGTTAAGCTTCTCCACCCAAACGACATCCCGACGCAAGATTCGCACCTTTGACACTAGGCCAATGGTCGGAGCTCGCCGAGTTGATGACAATATCCGCCTTGGAAGCCTGTTCGACAATGACCTGCGTGTCATTAAGGTCGCCTTCGACGACGCTTAGGTTCGGATGTAACCCTTGCAGCTTCTCTACTCGTTCCTGAGTCGGATTGCGTACCAGAGCCTTGATGGCATATCCCGGATAGTGGCGTCCCAGGAGTAACAGGATCTCCCCAGACAAGAATCCCGTCGCGCCGAGGAAGAAGATCGTCTTACTAGACATGGAGGTAAATTCGAAGAGGTGGAAAGCAAGACAAGATATCGTCGGGCGACGCTGGCTTTTGGCCGGCCATTATATCTTCGGCATCCTCCAAATTGTGGCCATTTCAAGCTAGCCTGACATCTGGAATAGCCGAGTCCCTGACCGCCGGAGGGAGTGATTGCTACCGCTACCGCCAGCCGCAAGCGACCAATTCATTCACGTCCGCTGCCGGTAGGCCTTTGAACGCCCAGATCACGCCGCTCTGTCCGTGTTGCTATGGTATTTGGTCGAGAACTCGGCGCAAAGAGAGACGTAGATATGAGGGGATGGGGGTAGGATGTACATGTGCAGTTGGGATGTTGAGGACCGTGTGTTCGCACGGCACGTAATGTCAGCGCGTAGGTAGGAGTGCCTCTTGATGTTACAATTTCTCGAACTTTCTTTTGCGCGGAGTCGTGAACAGGAGCATCCCAATCAGCATCACCTGAGGCACGGCGCCACCTCCGTGAGAGCAGCGCGAAAGGCTTTGCAGGCGATGCGTCATGGAAAGATTTTGAACAG
Source organism: Bjerkandera adusta (assembly GCA_027924225.1). NCBI lineage: Eukaryota > Fungi > Basidiomycota > Agaricomycetes > Polyporales > Phanerochaetaceae > Bjerkandera > Bjerkandera adusta. The sequence goes on from BSCZ01000433.1 coordinate 54,539, forward strand.
GCCTATCTCTTGCATAAAGATGACCTTCTCCAACGAGACAGGTATACTCGAAGAGAATATCGGACACTGAACACTGAATGAAGAACAGAATAAGTGAAGTAGAGAGCGCTACCGCCAAACATCTGCTGGAGACTTACTTTGGATTTGGATCGACTGGAGTCTATAAGCTGACGAAGCCTCCAGCTGGAGACAATAGTCCTATGTCGATATTTGCGATCTCCGCTCACACCTTTGTGTAGGGTTGTTGACAGTAGGCCTGATCATGATCGCGAGCACCTCTCACACGTTCAAGATTATATCCATGTACGAGGACTCACCCAACGGTTTCTCCCTCGGAAAGTTAACATCGCGACGTGTCTCGATTCTGGGCGGGCCCGAGGCATTTCAGGCGGCGTGGCGTAATGCGCGTCCTCCGAGTTGAGATTACACTGGCAGCACGTTGCGATCAGATGAAATGAGCGACACAAGTTCTGAACAACTCACATGTCTCCCAACGCGCCCGGTTGCTCGAAAACATCCCGTGCGCGCTGGTCCTGACCATGGGATGAAGACAAAACTTGTGAAACGGCTACTGAGTCCGATCCCGGGCGCCAAACGATGCAAAGGTCCGTGAATTTACCACTCACTGAACCCTCATCCGAACCACTCCCCGCAGCTCCTCGGACACTCCTCTCTCTACGCAGCAGCCCACTCGAAACCCCTTACGACGTCTCGAGGCTACCTCTGCCGCGATTACAGGCGTTAGAGACAGCAGGTCGCAGCTAGCAACGACCTCTTCACCGCTCACAGGATGGTCGTCCTCCCGCTCTCCCTCGTACTACTTTGCTGGCCTCTGTCGCTCGCCTGGGCGCAATCCTCCACGTCTGCGCCGGCATCGTCGTCTGGATCCCTTTCGGTCTCCGGGTCTGCTGTGTCCGCGAGCCAGTCGGCGTCCGCGAGTCAGGCAGTCTCATCAAATGCCTCCTCCAGCGCGACGCCCACGAGTTCGGCCAACTTCCCCAGTTTGAGTGGCTATTCCTCGTGTGGTATGTCCAGCATCGTAGCGAAATGAAAGCTTCACTGACACTTCATTTACGCCTAGTGGTAAACTGCCTGGGGCTCTCGATCTCCCAGGTGGGGTGCAGCAGTATTGTGGACGTCGATTGCTACTGCCCAAAGTGCGTACCCGTTGCCCGATACTGCGTGGCTGTCGCGTAATGACACGTTCATAGTGCAACACAGTTCTCCCGTCAGATAACGAGCTGCGTGTCCGGCACCTGTAGCGAAGACCTCGCCTCGGCGGAGCAGGTCGCCCAACTCTTCTGCAACGTTGCTAGCACCAGCGTATCACTTTCGTTCCCCCCACTTCCTTCTTCGCTTTCCACGTCGCTATCGCAGTCCAGTACTCAGCCTCCTTCGTCCGCGTCCCAGACATCCGCATCCTCGACCTCAGCTTCACCGAGCGCTAGCCAAGGCTCGGGGGCTGGTCCCTCCTGCATGCATGCCTCAGCTTTCAGTATTGCTGTTACCACGGGGGCCATCCTTGCTCTAATGGGGTCGCTTCTCTGATTATCCTTATACTGTTTGGTCTTCCATATACCCACCATCACCTACCCTCGCACGCATCATCATATGGACAATGGACGAGATATATCTAGCCTCGCGATGTATATTTTACATGCACGCCTTGGGCGTATGCTGGACAAAAGAAGCATCGTCGTCTACCGTCCTGAAAGTGTCCGCTAATGCACGAGCGGTGGTACAAGGTGATCGCCGGGGCTGCCAGCGCAAGAACTGACTACACAGAACAAGATGATGTGGAATATGAATGCCTAGAGATTAAATTAGAGACCTACGCTAATATTCAACCGCATCGTCCTCGTCCGTCGCAGCCGACTGCACGAATGCAGCACCCTTGCTTTCTGCGGGAGGTGCAGGCGGCTTGGGTTCCTCCTTCACAGGCGCCGCACTGTCGTCGTCGACCTCCATTTGGGAGCCGTTCTCTTGTGATGGCTCTTCTGTCTTCACGACCTCTTTGCTGGGCTCAGGTGCAGGCGTTGGCTCCTTTTCGTCGGACATCTTGACATCCTCCTCTGCTGGTGCCGTGGTTTCTTTGCGCTCACCCTTCTTGCGCTCCTCCTCCTCCGCCACTCGTTGTCGAAGGCGGGTGATTTCCTCAATACCATGCGCCCTTTCTTTGTGGAACTCTTCCCACTCCTTCTCCGCCGCTTCCTTAACCTGACGAAATATCAATATCAGATCAGCTGAATGTAATTCAAGTTCGACATACTTCTGTCTTCCGTCGTTTCAAAAAGGATTCTTGTGCCGGTGTGAGGATAGCGGGAAGGTAGAATAGAGGGGGCGGATGAGAGCGAGAAACAGCGGTCAACGGGTCTGTGGGGGGTGTTGCGGCAGCGTCGTCTAGTGGTATCTGGTCCGATGTTGAGAGGAAGTTTGCAAGAAGAGGCAGACGTGTACGGCGTAGTTTGTGCTGCAACGCAGTCAGTATAAGAGTCCGGGCCACAGCAGAATATTACGCACGATGGAGTCCTTGAGCTGCAGGTCCTCCTCCCTCCGATTCGCAGACGTCTTGTCCTTCTTCGCCTCCTCGGCTCTCCTGACAGTGTCAGTCTCTTTCCGAAGCTTATCCTGTAGCCTCTGCTCAATCAACTGTCTCTTTTTCGCCTGGGGTCGCCATAGTCAGTACTAGAATCACGGTTCGATCGGTATGGGACGCACCGCTTCGCTGGCGTTGCGCTCCTTGTCCTCGTTCTTCGCTTTTTTCAGCGTGCCCAAGACAAGCCCAAACATTGTCTTTCCACGCTTACGCTCGCGAGAGTCTGTTGTCAGGTCCAGGCGCGGACGTTTCTTTGGGCCAGACGAGGTCAGGTCGTTCGAGGCGGCATCCTGCATTGGCGTATCCTGCGGCTCCGCTCTCGCCTGCTCTTCGACTGCGACGTTTCTAAAGACACTGTTAGAGATGCATCGCGTTATGTGAGGAGATAAGCGCACTCTTCGGTGGACATAACGTGAAGGGGGAGGGGGTGAGTGTGGTGTGAAAGTCCTGGTCCAAACTCGCTTTGGTGACGGCGCGTTCCTAACGAAGTCAGTAGCGTGCTTATGCCCAGTCACGATCCGTACTGACTGGGATCACTGATGATCATTGTGTTTCTGAAGACCCCGATACGACGCGATTGACTTGGGCACTTTTGTATTCTGTCCCGCCCCGCGATGCCGCCTAAGCCACCCACCACAAATCGTACGAAGGGCTCGAAGACGACGCACACGAAGAAGAAGACGGCTATCAAACAGCCACTATCCTCTGCCGAACGTCTGAAGCGATTATTCACCTCGCTCTGCGCGCAAATAGACGGAGGGCACTTCGGCAATGCAGTCAAGACATGCGACAAGAGTACGTTTATCCTCTAAATGATGTATTCGTATCCCCTAACATGACGCGAAGTCCTGAGGATAGATCCACAGGATCAGGATGCACTTCAAACGAAGGTGTTTCTGCTGTTGCAGACTGAGCAGTATGGACCCGCGTTATCTCTGACGGAGGGAAACGAGAAGTATCTCTTCGAGAAGGCGTACTCGCTGTACCGCACGAATCAGGAGGCTGGCGCGAGGGAAGCTCTGGAGGCAACGAAGACGACTAAGGGACGGGATGATCGGGGGATTATACATCTCGAGGCACAACTGGTATGATTATTTCGTCAATGTATGCGTGGCCTTTCTCGCTCATACGTATTTTGCAGGCATACCGTGAAGGTTCATACCAGGTGGCATTCGACTTGTACAACCAGTTACTGGATACCGCGGAACCGGTACGTTGGTTTCACGCTACAAATGGAATGAGTACTGACTTGCTACAGCACTCGGAAGAGCACGCTGATATCCTCATCAACCTAGAGGCCGCACAGAAGCACCTCGACTTTATTGAAAGCGGCTACCTACGCGCCCTCGATGAGCTCTCACCGAAAATCTCTTCGGCTCTAGAGACTGCACCTCCCCCGCAACCGACGACCGCGGTATCGCTTGCAACTGTCTCGGCACCTGCGGAACCAGAGACGGAGAAGAAGGAGAAGAAGGTCCGGTTGAAGCGCGTCCCGAAGGGCGTAGTGCCTGGTGTAACCCCACCACCGGATCCTGAGCGATGGCTGAAGAGGAGCGAGCGGACCAACTTCAACACGGGAGGGAGGCGTAAGAGGGGAGCGGGTGGAGGTGCTACGCAGGGTGCAATGGAAGGTTCGCCTGCGCCATCTCAGGGAGGCAAGGGTGGGGGCAAAAGCAAGAGGAAGAAATGATTGGTGAGTTCGGCTGCTGGCCCACGGCGCGTGTATTCTGCATGGCTCGGCGTGTCGCTCGTACTTACGATGGCGCAATCTAGTCTTTCTAAAGCATTCATCTCCAGCGTTGTATCTAGCCTGGGCAAAGAACACGAGGACGGGATTCAGCCTGTTCCGCCGCCAGTATCCCTCACGTCGAACAACGTGCCACCCACTATACGCCTCGCCGTTTGTGAACTCCCCTTTATCCTCACTCATCTAAGCATTTCAATGCCTTCTGTTGCTTCCCTTTGTCATCCGTCGCTTGTTCCCAAGGAGGGATGAAATTGTTGAATCTCCAAGCCATTAAGAAGTCCCAGGGACCACACTAGACCGACTATTTCCGCTGACCATATGCGTTCTACATAGACTCCTCAACTTACCTCAGTTGCCACTCGTGTAAGTCGTGCTGCTCGTCTAATGCGCATGTTGAACTCACATGATGGAATGTCCCCAGCAGGGTCCGTGTTCTCGATTGCTCTTTGAGGCATGGATCATCAAACCCGTTCACTTTCTGGACACGTCTGTCAGACATGGCCGTACCCAAAAAACGTTTTTCTACTCAGCGAAGTGGATTCGAACGACGACTGGTTGTTGAGCCCGAACACGAGTCCACTGTAACAAGGGCCGAAGCGTCTTACCCTCTGGAGATTACTGATTTCCGAGCTAAGTGTCTCCAGCATGCGGAACGCGTCAGCCAGCGAACCTGGACGGTACCCGCACGGCGCAGAGCTTCCCCGCGCCGCACATCACAACGTACAGCTTAAAACCTGTCGACATTGACCCTCGTTCTCCAGCATTCTCCGCTCCACATTCCTCACCTCCCCATCCCCACAGCGCAGCAAGAACCCTACGATGTCGCACCCCGAAGTTCACGGCGTCGTCGTCCTGACCCGTAACGGGGACCGCAGCGAATGCTACCAGCACCCTGTCACGTACAAGCCCAGCGCGACGGAGAGCACACCTCTCGGCGACGTCCAGGCTCACCAGCTTGGCTCGTACCTCCGCGACGTGTACTTCAACCCCGACTCGTCGTCGCGCATTCGTGGTGTCAGCACTGAGATCGTCAACCTCAAAGAGGTCCACGTCCGCGTCAAGGTCGGCGGCGAGGGCTCGGCGGTGTTCGACTCTGCGACGGCCATCCTCCAGGGCTTGTTCCCCCCGAACCCGAAGAACAAGATCACGCTCGCGAACGAGACGACCGTCGTCGCGCCGCTCGGAGGGTACCAGTATATCCCCGTTGAGACCGTCGAGCCCAGCAATGACCGCTCGCTCGAGAGCTGGACTGACTGCCCGGTGAGTGTCTCCTTTGTGTTTGAAAAGCGACAGTGCCTGATGTGTGTGCGTAGGCCTTCCAAGACCACGTGAAGAAGGTCCTGGCGTCGGACAAGATGAAGCAGGCCAGCAAGGACGCCCAGCCCTTCTTCAAAGATGTGCACGACTTTGTGTTTGGCAGAGAGGCCTCTATGGAGAACATGGTATGCACTTCTGGTTGCTATTACCTTGACTTTCTAACGTATGTTCTAGCATAACGTACGCGAAGTTGTATAGAAACCTATCCTTTGACTGACAGCTTTGCAGCTCTGGGACTACATCAACTCGGAGCTCGTGCACAACGTCACCTATGCGCACCGTCTCCCTCCCACGTTCATCGAACAGGCTCGTGGGTGGGCCAACTTCCGTGAGAACCTCGTCTTTTCGGACGAGCACATGGGCGGCATTGGCAATAGTTGCGTTCTTTCGTCCCTGCCGCGAACCTTGGCTGACCGCGGCGTTGTGCAGTCGCGAGCCGCACCGCGCTCGACTCCATCCTCGGCGCGCTGCAGCGCATCGCGTTCAACGGCGACCCGCTCCAGTTCATGCTGATCTCGACGACGTACCAGCCGTTTATCTCGTTCTTCCACCAGACCGGCGTCACGGAGCGCAACCCAGAGCTCGGTGCTATCCGTACGTCGACTGCAGGCGTTTGCGTTGGCCGCGAGAGCTTATCGTCTTCTCCCTGACAGCCGAATTCGGCTCTGCGCTGGCCATCGAGCTGCGCCGCGCGCCGCCCCCGGACGCGCGCGAGTTCCTGCGGTTCAAGTTCAGGAACGGGACGAGCGAGGAGTTCCGGACGATCCACACGTTCGGGCACCGCGAAGACATCCCGCTGACAGAGTTCATCTACCGTCTCGAGGTATGTTTATCGGCCTATCGGTGGTGGGCGAGATAGAGGCTGATGCGGCGCAGAACTCGGTCGTGCATGGAAACAACGAATGGGCGCGGGCATGTGGCAGCGGCGTCGAGTCCTCGTGGCCTGCGCTGCCGGGGTCTGCACAGAACGCGGCGACGGCGAAGTTCTTTGAGGCGATCTTTGCGATGGCCTCTGTCTTCATGCTCATGATGTTCGTGTGGGCGGGCTCGAGCGTCCTGCGCCGCTTCCGCCGCCGCAACTACGCGCGTCTGGCGAGCGAGGAGGCCCGCCTCGAGACGGTCAGCTACGGTACGCAGGGCGAGAAGGCGATGGCTCAGTACCGGGACTAGGGTCAGACAATATGGGCATCTTGGACCTTTGCATCTCATCACATGGACTCCTTGCATTCATCATCATGTTGTAGCATTTCCTGTACTCTGGGACGTTGTATGTACTCTTTTGTGATATTACTCTGTTATGCTATTTTCCCCCGTGCAACGAACTCTACCTGACGCCACCGTTTTTGTAAATTGATGCTGATATCTGGCCGTATACCCCACGAACTATGCGATATGACATCTCTGAATTTGCGAACGAATATAAAAGAGCGTTGCTTTCCACTGCCGATGGAGGTATTTCCAGCACGAGAGGTTGGAAAGAGGTACCTGGGGTCTTTGTGACTTCGTCTGATGCATTGCTCTCGAATACAAGGAGAAGTAACGGAGACGTCGGTCACCACCGCAATGCATCTCACAGGTCCCTTCCTCGTGATAATGTGTGGAGGCCTTTGTGCCCGTAGCCGTTCCTGGTCGGTGCCTTTCTGAGAGGTCTCGGGTGTGGTGCCTAACAAGAGACGTGCGGAACCAATTCAGCCTGCGTGTGATACATCGAACCCTTCTGACACGTTGTAGAACAGCGAGAGCCTTTCCTCCGCATGGTATTGGTCGCGGCAAAGAACGGGCCGATGCACGTGATGACCGACGCAGCCCATATATGGGCAGTCCCGCCTCCTGCCGCGTGGGAGCCTATCAGGGACGGCACTGGGTTTCCCTGCATGGCTCACGCTGTATCTGCGACATGCGTCCTCTCGCCCGAGCCCCAACCATAGAATTCCCGGTCGTCAGACTTCGCTGATCACCGTATATAAAGGCGACAACAAACCATGTATCTCTTGAGCTCCCTGCCCTGCTCGCCGACCGAGCTCGACACCGTCCTCCGTTGGCTCTCCAGCATGCTGCACCGCGCGTTGCTCAGTGTTACTGCCCTCTTCGCGTCGACTGCTCTCTTCAGCAACGATGTCGCCCTTGGAGTGCAGGCGCAGTACTTGCTTGGTCTCGGTGAGTGTTGTCTCGGTCTCGTCGATCCTTGGAGGCACTGACGGGTATTCATTGTCAGGCATCGCGGACATTACGGGGTAATGTCGCACGATATACTCTCACGGGCCAATGACTTACGTCTCGTAACCCTCCCAGACCCGTGGTCGAGACCAACATGATGGTCAGTGGCATGCTGCCCACGACTTCCCTTCATCCCAATGACTTTGATTCCCATGACGTTAGGGCTACGCTAGCTTGGCTCAAACGGACACGGGTCTGCACATGCGCCAGAGGTCACGAGCATGGATTGTTGCAGATGCATCAAACCCGTCTGACCGAATCGTGTTCATCAATGCGGGTGCGCCCAAATTCGCGTCGGGGGTCACAATTAGTGCCTAACATTCATTGCGGCCAGACATTGCAATGGGCGACACGGGGATACGGCGCTCCGTTGTATCCCAACTTTCCTCGCTATACCCAGGCGTTTACACCAACGACAACGTCGCGCTCGTCTCCACTCACCAACACAGTGGCGTCGGTGGTTACCTCGAGAACCTTCTCCCCCAGATCACTTCGCTTGGCTATGTCAAGCAAACCGCGGACGCGATTGTCGCGGGTACGGTACTCGCGGTGCAGCGTGCGCATAATAGCATGAAGGCCGGAAAGCTGTCGCTGGGCAACGTCACGGTCTTGAACGCGAACATCAATAGGTCTCCCAGCGCGTACCTGGCCAATCCTGCAGAGGAGCGGGCGAGGTACCAATACGACCAAGACAAGGATCTGACGCTTCTGAAGTTCGAGGATGCTAGTGGTAGTGCTCGTGGCTTTTTGTCGTTCTTCGCGGTTCACGGAACAAGCTTGTACGAGGTGAATAACGAATCAGCCTCTCATGTAACTCTCTGTGTACTGACCAAAGCGATGTAGAATAACACCTTGGTGAGCAGCGACAACAAGGGTATGGCTGCCAACATCTACGAGACCATGGTCGAGCCCAATTTGATGCCCGGAAACAACACCTTCGTGGCGGGTTTCACTCAATGTAGGTTTCGGTCGTTACCGAAGCGTGTATATAGACTCAAACTCTCTTTGCGCCATAGCAAACGTGGGTGACACCAGCCCGAACACGTGCGTACTGTTTACGACACTTGGGAAGCACCATCTCTGAACTATCCTTTAGCGAAGGCGCGTTCTGTGAGAGCCCAGGAAAGGCATGGGATGGCCTAGCCTGTGAGTTCGAGCACTCGACTTGCGGCAACGCCACACAAGATTGTCATGGACGGTAAGAGCCATCTTCGTTTTGAACATCGATTAGTAGCTGATACGACCTCAGGGGACCTGGATTCCGCATTTCGGATTTCGAGTCCAACAGGATCATCGCTCAACGCCAGGTCGATGGTGCCAAGGCTCTCATGAGTCAAACGTTGCCGGCTATCCAGGGACCAGTGAAATTTGTGCATACCTACCTCAACATGTAAGTATAAGTTGGTTACTGTTGGCTTGTGTAGGGCTGAGACGATTCTTAAACAGGTCCTTCCACACGTTCACCCTTCCAAATGGTACTCAAGTGCGGACCTGTCCGCCAGCCATGGGTATGCACGTTGTATGCGTTATTAAGAGCCGTACTAACACAAATTCCAGGATTCTCCTTCGCCGGAGGCACGACGTACGTTACGAGATCTTCCTCTTCACCCTCCTAAGCTCATAAGACCGAACAGTGATGGACCGGGTGCTTTCGATTTCGTTCAAGGCGACAACTCTTCGAACCCTCAGTACGTCATCGCATTTTCCATACCAGAAATAATACTGATGGTTCACAGGAATCCATTCTGGGAGATCGTCAAGGGAGCTGTGACCCCGCTGCCAAACAAGGAGCAGACTGACTGTCAATTCCCCAAACCCATCCTGCTGAACACTGTATGTCATGAAGTTCGAGCCCTCTGGCACCTGTGACCAATGCTTTTCCAGGGGTATGCGAACTTCCCATACCGATGGTCGCCCCACACCGTTGACATCCAAATGCTCCGCGTGGGCAACCTGGTTATGCTGGTCATGCCTGGAGAATTGACGACAATGGCTGGTCGTCGTATGCGGTGAGTCAGATACTCCTTTTCCGAGGCGGCGTGCTCATGGTGCAATTAGTGAGGCTATCCGAGGGCAACTTATCTCTTCCGGAATCATTGGCGACGACGCCTACGTCGTTATCGCCGGCCCAGCTAATACCTACGCACACTACGTGACCACCAAGGAAGAGTACTCCGTCCAGCGCTACGAGGGCGCCTCAACAATCTTCGGCCAATGTACGTGTCTTCCGAAAATCTCACAGCGATGCACGTGCTCACACGCCCTCGAACATAGGGACGTTGGACGCGTACATCGACAAGTACACGAGCTTGCTGAAGTTCTTGAACCCCACGACGAGCGGGACACCTGACACGGATCCTGCTCCAGAAGAGCAGACGAGCAAGGCCATCTCACTGCAGACGGGTGTTGCTTTCGACAACACCCCGATAGGAAAGAGCTTCGGCGACGTCGTTGCTGATGTGTCCAAGACACCGTACCATGCCGGTGATACTGTCGTAGCGCAATTTGTCGGGTACGTGTTCGCTACTCTTCGTCTTATGGCATTGCGTCTGACGCTTTTGCCCCGCTTCTAGAGCTAACCCTAGAGTATGTTCGCGTTTGTGGTGGTGAGGATTTCGTAGCTGATGATTGCCGACAGAACAACTTGCGCTTGGAGGGCACTTTCCTCACTGTTGACCAGCTCGTGAATGGCCAGTGGAGTGCTGTTCGTTCAGACTCGCATCCCTCCACAAGATACCAGTGGCTGCGAACTAACACTGTACGCTCCAGCCCCTCCCGTTCGGCGTCCTTAGCTAAATGTCTGCAGGTTCTCGGGTACAGCACCGTCAATATCTCTTGGACGATCGAGAGTGGGACATCCAGTGAGCTGATCCCAGTGTTCGACGATCCAGATGATACTCATGTCACCGTTACAGCTGGCACGTACCGCCTGACGTACATCGGGGACCACAAGCCTTTGATCGGCTCCATCGCGCCCTTCGTCGGACACTCGTCCAACTTCACGATCGCATAAGTGTATTCTCCTCGTTCTCGGAGCTCTATTATCTTCCCATGGCGAAATCGAACGCTTTCTTCCAGTACACCTCCGCCTGTATTCGTCTTGTAATTGCTACGGTTCTCGAGAATGTCATATTCACGATTTGACACACGAAAGTATACGTCATACTATGTGCAGAAGTACGGTACAAATGGGTAAAAGCTGCCATGATACAGATGTCCATGATGGGGGTCGTGAATGCGATGTGGTTATGGGATGAACGAGGGTATGGTGTGGGGATATGCTCCAATATGAGAAATGCGAATTAATGTTCGAATAGTATGCGTAGGGGTCTAGGGCTCGTAGAAGGCGTAACGATGTATGCCTCGGTGGGGTCGGGCGGGTGTGTTCAGATCTTCAACGATGCAAAGCGCCTGTGCAATTGTCTCAGCAATGTGACGAAAACCCAGTCTATCAGAACACGTACTTGTCAAGCCCGTTCATCCACGTCTGGCCCGCGGCGGCATACTGCTGGGAGCTCCTGCAGCACGCGCTTCCGCAGTCGACCTGGTCAACGAGATACGATCCGCCGCCGGTGCTCACGACGATCTTCATGCAGCGCTCGACCGGGGCCTTGGAAAGCTGTGCTGGCGTGTTCGCGCAGACGCAGGTGGTGGAGGCGGTGGCGGAGGTTTGCGAAGCGTGCATGTTGAACTGTGACTAAATGATTAGAGCGTGATCGTGCAAGGTATGTCGTGTCGTGCTTACGATTGTGTATGGAAAGGATGCAAAAACGACGAGGGAGCGATTATAATAAATCCTTCCAGAGGACAGAAGAGTCTAGTCCGAGTCTAAGACCGAGTCGAGAATGCAAGAGAGGGAGGCTGCGAGTCAATCGTCAGTGCAGCTTCAACGTCCTCCCTCGGTGGTATTTATCATGGAAATCATTTAAAGCGGCGTTATGCGCGACACAAGGCTCGCTGCACCGCTTCGCGCTGTCATTGTGGGCACGTTGCCAGGCAGCCCGCCAGTTCAGGCGAGAAAACAACAAACTCTTTGTAGTCGCATTGTACCGGGAACCGGGTGGCATCAACGCCTCCACAATTATTCCTCGAGAAGCCTGACTACATCCCTGCGTGTTCGAGGCTTGGGAGGCTGACAGCTGTGATATGAGCGCGGTCCGGGACCAGCATCCCGGGGCGAGGAGGGTTCGCGGCAAAGCGCGCCTACCTGGTGATAGACAAGGAGACGCGCCTGGCGAAGCCGCCCGTCGGAAAGGTTCTGTTGGAAGACTCGGAGGGCGACACGTGAGGTCGATGTTTATTGTGCAATGCTTGTTATGTCTACAGATACTCGGAGCCTGTGAGCGCTGTGAAGCGGTATCGGGGGTTGAGGAAGTGGAACGCCACCCAGCCGGACAACAGCCGTTCCCACGTTGCCCGCTCCTGCTCGTCACGCAAGACCTCCCGGCCCCTCTGGACTGCGTGCACTACTTCGTGGAGGAGACCTTCTAGGACTTTCTCGATAGACTTGTCAAGGACGTTGGAGAGGTCGTGTACGAGGTTGGTCTTCTCGCCTGCGATTTCTTCCTTGTAAAAAGAGAGGATGTCGCTGTGCAGAGGTAGAATAGTCAGGGTCGTAGCCGTGATGACAATAGAACGGGACCTAAAGCGTCCTTTGGATAGTCCAAGAACGACATAGTGTCGCCGGGGAGGGTTTAGCACGAGGAGCGGCATTTGGAAACTCCGATACTCACGGGATAGCTTGGACATAGGGCGAAGCATCCGGGAAGTTGAACTTCTCCCACGCACAAAAGGAATAAACCTCACTGAAGCCGTTCTTTGCGCGCTTGTCGAGAACATATTGGAACGAGGCAGCTTGGAGGGGAACGGCCTCCGCTTGTTTCTCGAACGCGCTTTCGTTGATCAAGTGCACGATCCCAGCAAGTATGGCGGATGTAGCATAGGGCGAGAAAAACCCCGGCATAAGAAGAAGCCTTTCGACAAGGAGATCGAGTGCGGAGTGCAACTGAGGTGTGCCCGCCTGGAGCCTCAATGCGAACTCGGAGAGTGTGGATGACTCGATCTCAGAGTCATCGACGCACAGTAAGAGGATGATGAAGAGCGCGAAATGGACTTGGGTATTGATGTGGGTGTGAGAGTATGCCGTGACCGCCATGCCGATCCCTGTAACGATGAACTTCTTGACGTGCTGAGTTGGTACGCCAAGGGTCCATCCTTCGACTGTAGAGCGGACTTCGGTAGCGACGGGTCCGTGAAGGTCGAGAGCAAAGCCTCGACTGAGTCCTGGCTCACAACAGCCTGCGTGTCCTTGCACAAAAATCCAGAGTCGATACGCGACTTGAAGATAGAGACGGAGGGAGAGGTTGTGAAGCTGCGGCGAGCGAAGTCAGAATTGACGCAAATTCACGTTGAGTATTGTCTATTACCTAGTCAAACCGGGCATGTTGGTCGTCGTCGAAGAAGCGGGGATTAGAGAGTGTAGGATTTGAACTCCCTGTTGCTGCCAGTGACCCAAGTTGCGACTGATGTTTGATACTGGCCATATCGCCAAGTCGCTGTGGTTGACGCATACATGATTTTGATTACGCTGGCCGCAATTTCGAAAGGGTTGCCCTCGCGTTTGGAGCTATGGGAAAGATTTGCATGCGGCATATCGGAAGCTAATCGAGTAGTTCCCTCCTTGAGCTTGAGTACGGAAGAATAATGTCAGGCAAAAGCGTTCTGTCCGTGAACCGTAGACGATGGCATACCAGATGAGAACGCGAGCTGGCACAAATGCAAGCCAAGTCGTTGGGAGTTGCATGCAATGCACCGCACCGTACGGCGAAGCTCGAGGAATCAGACAGATATCTCGGGCCATCTGCCTTCGACCGACCCGACGCATGGTGGAACTGGTTTAGTAGGAATGAGTGACTTAGTCCAGTGGATGAGATCTCAATCTAGAAACAAGAGTGATGTAAGGGGACAAAAAAGTAATTGGACAGAATTAAACTGACCGCAAACGCGAATATCAGTCCCTAGGGCCTTTGCGTCCTCATGGACGTTCGTTGAAAAGGGCATGCGCGTCTAGGGAACGCGGTTGATGGCGCATCAACGGGAGGACTGCCCTATTTGGAACATACCATCACGAACTCCTCAAGCCAGGGCGCCTCCATTCTCATCTCACCCACCATGATCAGACAGGCGAACCGGCCTCTCTCCTCCTTTCATCTCTACGCTTTCCTTCTGGTATTTTCTGAGCACTTCTGTTGGTGTGCGTATATTTCTCTCGCCGTGCACCATGGCTCATACAAATTTTAGAAAATGCTATAGAGCCTCTAGCATGGGTTTTCAGGCCGACCAGCAGCGGACATTCAGAAATCGCCCAGTGCAGAAGAGAATGATAGATCCGTGCAGTGTCAACCACGGTCAGCCTCGAGGGGTATAGCTACCCGCGGCGGCCCCTCCTCCCTCTTCTCCATCCACTATGTTGTTGTCTCTCGTATTCACCCTGGTGTATCTCAGCACTCTCCTCGTGGTGCCACTGATTGGCACGCGGGAGGCGCTACTGTCCGTCTGGACACTCGGCGACTGCTTCCTCAAGTCGCCCTCCCTGCTGGACGCGGTCGCGTACGGCAGAAGCATCGGCTCTGTTCTCCGAGTCGGTGTACTCGATGTCGGCCTGGGCAATGCCACTGCGCTCCTCGCAGGCAGCCCTCAGGCGATCGACATCTCTGGTCCCCTCCGCCACGGCTTGGTCGCCCTCAACGCTAGCCTACTGCGCGTCGGCCTGTTTGCTGTGGTGTTCGTTGTTCTCGGTGCTCTGGCGGTAAGTGCTGCTCGACCTACTCTACTTCTTCTAGATCTGACAGCATTTCGTAGGTCCTTGCGTTCTTTGCCACCGCCAACATTGTGAACGGGCACCTCACCGTGCACAGCGCGCTCAAGCAACGGCAGCCGCTGCTGCTCGCCGAGGAAGAACAAACATCTCGCAGCATTTTCGAACTCTACCATGCTCTTACGGCACACCAGAGCGAGGTAGAGTACTGGCGGGATGCCAACAAGAAGCTCGACGATGACGTCGTCAGCCTCAAAGCGACCGTGGTTCAGGTCAAGGTAGGGTGCTTCCTCTTGTAGGCCATATCTTCCGCTGACCTTCGCCCAGGCGAACCACGATGCCGCTTCGGCTGCTCTAGCGGCCGCCACTACTGCACGCAGCGACGCGTACCAGCGTTGGAAGGTGGCGCAAGAGCAAGCTTCAAGTGCAGAGAAAATGCGCGAGGAGGAACGGTCCCGTGCTCAATCTCTTACTGACATACTCCGACGCGAGCTCGACGCAATTCCTGGAAAACTTCAAGGACTCCGGGAGCGGGAAGCACTTCGTGAACAAGCTCACAGAAATGAGACGAAGCAAGTCGTCGCTCAGATCGACGGTGCTCAGGTATGCTATTATTCCCCCCTCGAGATCGCTTTGCTGACTCCAGAAAGGCGTCGATTACTCTGAGGAAGGCGGAATTGGCGGAGGGCGCCATGCGTGAGAAGGGCCTCCGTGGCGAGATAGTAGAAGGGAAAGCACAGGTTGTTGACACGCTGAAGAAAGTCTCTCAAGCTGAAGAGGCTATCGCTGCCGCTGAGAAAGAGGCCGCTGACGAAGAGGAAGAGTGCGAAGGAGCACTTGCAGCCAAGATCAAGCAACTGCAGATTCTCGAGGTATGTTTCGGGCTTGTCATCCATCGGCCTTCGCTAATAATTCTCAGGTCGCGCTGAGCACCGCCAAGAACCACGAGGGCCCTGCTGCTACCAGGAAGGCCGAACTGCTAGTGGACTTGGAATTCGCTAAGCAAGACGCAGAGGCCGCCAAGGACGACTTCGATGCAACCTACACTGCAGCCGAATCCAATCTGGCGACCATGCAAGGCACACTGGAACAGCGCACCGATGCCCTCAACACCATCCGAATCCGCATAACATCTCTCGAATCATCGTGCG
Organism: Bjerkandera adusta; assembly: GCA_027924225.1. Taxonomy (NCBI): domain Eukaryota; kingdom Fungi; phylum Basidiomycota; class Agaricomycetes; order Polyporales; family Phanerochaetaceae; genus Bjerkandera; species Bjerkandera adusta. Next base: position 70,384 of record BSCZ01000433.1, read on the forward strand.
CTGACACTGCAAAGCGAATCCAGGACACCGAAACACAACTCGCCGCCACCATCGCAGCAGCAACGAGCGCAGCGTCCGAGTTCAAAAACATCATCAAGGGCCGTCTAGCACTTGTCGCATCCCTGGAAGCCGAGGTCAGGAGCCTTCGCAGGATGCACAACGACGCGCTCAAGACCACTACTGCCGCCCGCACAGAACTAGCCGAGGTGGAGAAACGATGCGCGATGAACATCGCTCAGGCCAAGCGTCAGGGCGAAGTCGCAGAGAAGCTGCACCAGCGCAAAATGGAGAAGATGGACGAGGAGAAACGCAGGCTGGACCGATACCTCCGCCAACTGTCCAAAGATCTCGAGACGTCGAAACACAGGCGCGCACAGCTCGAGCAGGGACTCGCCAACACCAACACTCAAATCGAAGAGGCTACGCCATACTGGGAGCAAATTCACTCGGAGGTGGTCGAAAAGGACGCCGAACGCTGGGCGACACGGGACATCCTGGAGCGCGAATGGGCCGACACTTGTGCCACGCGGGACGAGGCCAAGACTATCGCGGACAGGGACGATACAGAGGCGACGCATGCAGAGGAGTCGGCCAAGCAGGACATGGCTGCCCTCGAGGAAATGCGCGCCGCGTTCTGCACCAAGCTCGCAGATCTCCGCAGCTCCACCGACCACCTCACCACCACCAAAACCTCCCTCATCGCAGAAATTAAGACACAGACGGCCGAGGCTGCGAAAACGGACGACGCAATCCAGGAGCTTCCGACGCTACACGCCGAACGTATGGAGGCGATGTCGGACCGTCTTGACGCTCTCGAGGCTCAGATTCAACGCGCTCGGGCTGCTCTGCGATCTTCTGGTGCTCTGCGCGCTGCTGAGGCCGACTACGAGAACGCGCAGGATACGCTATTGCTGATGACTATGACTGCGGATGGATTGGAGGCTCAACTGAAAGACGTGCGCGGGACGCAGGAAGATGCGGCTGGGATGCTTGTTGGTCTCGAGAACGGCTAGAACGCTCGAGCTGGAGTGGTACTTTTTCTGTGGCTGGCCAAAACTTGTTTGTCTTCGCTCGCTAGACGAATAACACGGTTGATCTCGTGCTGGGACAAGTTTATATTTTTTGCACGGTTTATGAGAATTTGAGCGATGAATACTGGTTAGGTCTTCGATGTACGATTACATCCTCGTGTACTTTGTCTCGACCGCCCTAGCCTCTTCAACATTACGTACGATCTTCTCCCGCGGCTCCTCAGCGCTCTCCACGAAGATCAGTCGCAGTACAGGCAGAACGCCACGATCCTCACTCGCGCTTCCTGTAGCTATCTTTCCGCCGCGCGGCGGACCCCGATGTAGGCGATATGGGCCGACTAGGAGACCTGTTCTGAAACCTGTCGATGATTTTATTTGTGGAGGCTCTCGTGTATCGACCGTAGCTACGGCAACTACGACTACACGATATGCGGATAGCCCAATATTGTAGCCTGGAAACCCTAAATAAACGATCGTGAGGTGCCATCTACTATATGAGGCTTCTCCGAAGCGTAAATGACTGGCGATTTGGGACGAGACCGATGCTACATGACACATAGATTCAGGGCAGGTTGACTACTCACAGGCCGAGAGTCATAGTAATTCTCTTCCTTGGCGCCCTGCCAGATCCAGGCGGTATCTGTCTCAGGTCGGATGGTCATGAATATCAGGTTTGACATCCGAAAGCGAGTTCGTTTGCCGTAGTACTCGTGCTAATACAGATTCCATCGCTCACATGTAGCTATCTGCTCCACATCTATGAGAACACGACGAGGGATCTGCACGAGTCCTGAGGGTTCGGAATTCAATGCTTCAGGGCGCACTGGAAATATATGAGCCTGTATTCTCCTTAGAGGGAGTATAAGAGGCAGCGGACTAAATGAAAAATCTAACAACCTTATATCGTTCCTCTCTCGTACACAGTCGCCCGACTCGCCCCGTTCGCATCCACCAACCATGTCCAACAACACCACTACTACCACCATCACCATCACAAACACCACTACTAATACCAACACGACCAACAACTGCCCCGATACCCCTCCCCCTGCTCCCCATACTCATAAAACCCCTGCCACCATCATCCCACGACACTCGAAAGCCAAATCAAGGTAGGCATTTATCGTCCTCGACGCCACAGCGTAACTGTGTGTCTGATACACATGCACTAGTTCCGCATCGTCCCGGGAGCGCCGGCGAAGCACAAGATCTGACACGCTCGACTCCTAAGGTGCTAATAGTGCTGAACAAAGTAAGTGGCCTCCGAACCGCTCGGGCTTCTTCAGTCGACGACGTCAAGCGCTGACGCGTTGCCCCAGAGTACACCCACCCAGATGTCCTCTGTGGTGGTACGTTCCACACAGGGTAAGCAATGTTGGCAGCTCAGAACTGGGCACAAAATATGTTTGTACTTTACCTGAAGTGGAATAAATAATGAATGAAGCGCGACGTAAATCGCGGTGGTATCATCCTCAACTTGAGCTTCTCTGCAACTACGGCTCGGACAGCCATCCCTATCGAGAACCCGATGACAGGAAGCGCAAGTGAGGAGCTCGCTGTGTTGCCTGCGGCGCCCGTGACCTTCGTGAAGAGTATCGAGGAATCGTGCGAGGAGATGGGCAGTAGGGTCGAAGTATAAGAAGACTACCTCATGTTTTAGAATCGAGGATCAATAGCGTAGCTTGTATTGGTAGCTCAGCAACTTAGAATCCAGGCGAGAAGTTGAGAGTTGTCCCAGCACGAGATCAATCGTGTTATTCGTCTAGCGAGCGAGACGAGAGACAAGTTTGGGCCAGCCACAAGAAAGTATCAATCCAGCTCGAGCGTTCTAGCCGTTCTCGAGACCAACAAGCATCCCAGCCGCATCTTCCTGCGTCCCGCGCGCCGCCTTCAGATGAGCCTCCAGCCCATCCGCAGTCATAGTCATCAGCATCAGCGTATCCTGCGCGTTCTCGAAGTCGGCCTCAGCAGCGCGCAGAGCACCAGAAGATCCCCGAGCAGCAAGAGCGCGTGAAATCTGAGCATCGAGAGCGTCAAGACGGTCCGACATCGCCTCCATGCGCTCGGCGTGCAGCGTCGGAAGCTCCTGGATCATGTCGTCCGTCTGCGCCACCTCGGTCTTCTGTGCCCTGATTTCGGCGCTGAGAGCTCTGTCGGTAGCGTCTAGCTTGCCGTTGTCGTTGCGGAGACCCGCGAGGGTGGTGCAGAATGCGGCGCGCATGTCCTCGAGGGCGGCCATATCCTGCTTGGCCGACTCCTCTGCATGTGTCGCCTCTGTGTCGTCCCGGTCCGCAATGGCCTTGGCCGCGTCCCGCGTAGCACAAGTGTCGGTCCATTCGCACTCCAGGATGTCCCGTGCCGCCCAGCGTTCGGTATTCTTCTCGACCTTCTCCGAGTGAGTCTGAATCCAGTATGGCGTAGCCGACTCGATCTGGGTGTTGATATCGACAAGCTCCTGCTCGAGCTGCGTGCGCCTGCGCTTCGCTATCTCGAGATCCTCGGACAGTTGGCGGAGGTAGCGGTCCAGCCTGCGTTTCTCCTCGTCGATCTTCTCCATTTTGCGCTGGTGCAGCTTCTCCGCGACGTCGCCCTGGCGCCTAGCCTGAGCGATGTTCATCGCGCATCGTTTCTCCACGCTGGCGAGTTCAGTGCGAACAATGGTAGTGGTCTTGAGCGCGTCGTTGTGCATCCTGCGGAGGCTCCTGCCCTCGGCTTCCAGGGATGCGACGAATGCCAGACGGCCCTTGATGATGTTCTTGAACTCAAACGCTGCGCTCGATGCGGCTGCGAGAGTAGAGGTGAGTTGTGTTTCGGTGTCCTTGATGAGCTTTGCAGTGTCAGCACACGATGATTCGAGGGATGTAATGCGGATTCGGATAGCGTTGACGGTGTCGGTGCGCTGTTCCAGTGTGCCTCGCATAGTTGCCAGATTGGAATCGACTGCAGTGTAGGTGGCATCGAAGGCGTCATTGGTGGTTTCCGCGTCTTGCTTGGCGAATTTCAAGTCCATCAGCAGTTCAGCCTTCCTGGTAGCAGCAGAGCCCTCGTGGTCCTTGGCGATGCTCAGCGCGACCTGGGAATTATTAGCGAAGGCCGATAGAAGACAAGTCCGAAACATACCTCGAGACTCTGCAGTTGCTTGATCTTCGCCGCAAGTATCCCTTCGCACTTTTCTTCTTCGTCAGCGGCCTCTTTCTCAGCGGCAGCGATAGCCTCTTCAGCTTGAGAGACTTTCTTCAGTGTGTCAAAAACCTGTGCTTTCCCTTCTACTATCTCGCCAAGGAGGCCCTTCTCACGCATGGCGCCCTCCGCCAATTCCGCCTTCCTCAGAATAATCGACGCCTTTCTAAAGTCAGCAAAGCGATCTTGAGGGGGGAACAATAGCATACCTGAGCACCGTCGATCTGAGCGACGACTTGCTCCGTCTCAAGTCTACGAATCTGCTCACGAAGCGTTTCCCGCTCTTGAAGTTCCCGAAGTTTGCTGGGAATCGCGTCGAGCTCGCATCGGAGCGTGTCGGTGAGAGATTGGGCGCGGGTTAATTCCTCCCTGCGCTTCTTCTCCCCACTTGAAGCTTGCTCTTGGGCCACCTTCCAACGCTGGTACGCGTCGCTGCGTGCAGTAGTGGCGGCCACTAGAGCAGCCGAAGCGGCATCGTGGTTTGTCCGCGCGAAGGTCAGCCGGTGACATACACAACACGAGGAAGAACTCTACCTTGACCTGAACCACGGTCGCTTTGAGGCTGACGACGTCATCGTCGAGCTTCTTGTTGGCATCTCGCCAGTACTCTACCTCGCTCTGGTGTGCCGTAAGAGCATGGTAGAGTTCGCTTACGCTGCGAGATGTTTGGTCTTCCTCGGCGAGCAGCAGCGGGTGCCGTTGCTTGAGCGCGCTGTGCACGGCGAGGTGCTCGTTCACGATGTTGGCGGTGGCGAAGAACGCGAGAGTCTATGCAAAGCCGTCAGAGTTAGAGCAGAACGAACAGCGAAGAACGCACCACCAAAACACCGAGAACGACGAAAGCCACAGCGAACAGGCCGACGCGCAGTAGACTAGCGTTCAGGGCGACCAGGCTGTGGCGGAGGGGACCAGAGACGTCGATAGACCGAGGGCTGCCTGCAAGGAGCGCAGTGGCGTTGCCCAGGCCGCCATCGAGTACACCGACTCGAAGAGCAGAGCCGATGCTTCTGCCGTACGCGACCGCGTCCAGCAGGGAGGGCGACTTGAGGAAGCAGTCGCCGAGTGTCCAGACGGACAGTAGCGCCTCCCGCGTGCCAATCAGTGGCACCACGAGGAGAGTGCTGAGATACACCAGGGTGAATACGAGAGATAACAACATAGTGGATGGAGAAGAGGGAGGAGGGGCAGCTGCGGGTAGCTATACCCCTCGAGGCTGACCGCGGCTAACAGTACTGTGTAGCCTCCACTTCTGGCATTACATTCTGGACTGGTCAGTCTTGAGAAGTTTGGTGTCGGCGGTGGCTGGTCGGTCTGGAATATTTTACTCCGAGACGCGAAGCATTTCCTGAAAACTGCACCATGTGAGAGACATAAGTCAGACGCTGCCTGTCAAAATGGCTGCAAAGATCTAAGGAAAATCGCGCGGGACGAACGGAGGAAAGCAGGAAAGAGACTGATCATGGCGGACGAGATGAGAATTCAGGCGCTTGCACGCGTCGACAGCGATTGGGCGTCTACATGCGCTGATGGCGCATCAACGGGTCAAAGCGAAAAACGCCCCGTCGTGCGTTCCAGTGGCAATCGGCAATCCATATGATTTGGGCCGTAGATGTTGTTCGTACCAAATGGCGGTTATACCTCTACTGTCCCTCGCGAGCTTGAGACAAAATAATCGCATCAAAAACCATAGCTTGTGGACAACCTTGAATATCTGCCCACTACACGAGCCTACGCCTACTCTGCTGCAGTAGCAGGCACAATAGCAGGTGGGCCTCGTCGCTATATTGTCTGCGAGCTTGCTTGAGAAATATTTGAACAATGATTGTAAAATGCGCAACAAGTAGTTGCGTTGGCTTGTTGATTATCCCGGTTGTGCGAAGTTATCATTGGCCCGCCGCGTCTTATGTCCAGCTATGGGGAGTAGCCTAGCGGCGTAGCGAGTCAAGCACGGCGGCTAGAGACGAGCTCGAGCTCGAGCACGGAGGAGGAAGAACGATTCGACGTCACCGCCAAGATTAGGGTCTAAACGCCCTAGAACGCCACCAGCCATAAAACAAGCTCCGTGCCCGCTGCTATCTCTCCACGTACTCTTGCTGCAATGTTGGAAAAGTACACCGAGGACGAAGATCGAGCGCAGTAGTGGCGATACGAGCGGTGCCGTTGGAAAGGAGCGACGGAGATCACCGAGAGGCGCCTATTTCATTTCGGGATCTGCAGACGCCGGCGTGTTTCTTGGTCCTTGACCCGCACCTTGACCGCATTGTGCGTATGTGCTCAGCGCCATGGCCGCCGAACGCGGTGGATGTGCGCCCAGCTCCCCCAAGCGTGTCTCGGGGTGAGGGCTGCAGGGCTCGGGGTGAAATAGGTGCGTCTCGAGGGTCACGGTAGAACACCGCTCGCTTTGGGCCTCGACATCGCTATTTCCTCACTCATCCTAGCGATTCAGGGTCGGGCGTACAGCAAACGCTTCTCCAGTACCATTGAGAACAATGCTACGATTGACTTCTCTTCCTCACGCTGACCCACTCCTCGCCTCCCAATGCCAACAGACTCCGAACAAACCTTATAACTTACTGTGGCACCCCCTGTCAATGAATGTCTTCGCTCGCTGAGGGCTGTATAGGGAGGCGATGCTATGAACACGGCGCACCCTTCCGAAGCGACACCATCCTTGTTCGATGTACTCGCTTTCCCAGTAAGTCTTGGAAATACGTCGTTATTTCTGTGATACTTATATACTACTCAGCGAGGGTGAAGCGAAAGCAGGATCCAATCCAAAGCACTCGACCTACACTACACACTCAACAACATGACTCTCCTCGGTAGTATCACCGATACGATCGTCAACGTAGTCGGCAACGTCGCTGCGTACATCAGGCAGCCTCAAGACGCCGCTCCCGCTCGTACCGATCCCATCGAGCCCACCAACCATACCGAGTCTACCGACTCCACCGATCCCACCGATCCCACCGAGCCCACCGATGGTGTCCTCCCAGTTACACCCATCATACCCGCCGCCCCCGCCCCGCCGGTCACACCCGTCACCCGCGCCCCAGTGACCATTTTCGAAGACGACGACGAGAACGGCGTCACGAACCCCTTCGACGAGACGCCCTGCGGTCCTCGCGACACCGTACGTCCACTTCCGTTCCCCCATCCACTCGTATCATCCTCTCATACAATCTATACAATGATTAATCTACGTACAGCTCGCCCCTCCCCACAGCCCGGGCCGCATGTCGCGCTTCAGGAGTGTGCGCCGTGACATACCGAAGCCCGAGGATGAGCGCGTTGCGCCTCCCGACTTTTCGAAGGGCAATGTACGTGTAGTGTTCAATATGTGTGCAGTTTCTGGTGACTGACGATAGGGTTTTCACTTGGTTCAAGGAGATGTCCCCGTAGAGACGCGATGCTCCACGCCGGGATCCCAGCTTGGTGCTGTGGGTCTTGTTTCGGTTTGATATTGGGCGGATAGGGTCATTTTCATTGTATTATACGTCGCCGCCATGACCCATAATGATTTAAACCTTCCAAAAAACCGGGCTATGAATGCCTGAAACAAACCTATTTCCTGAACGATTACTCGCCAACTCTTCCTGGTCAAGTGGGAAGGAGAACTAAATCGATCAACGAAAGGTATCAATAATCGGAATGCTGATGTTGTAATTTGAGCACCCTCTGGCTTTAAGAGCAAGAGGACATGACTATGACTTCATCGAGCGCTTACACAACACGCCGATCGCAAGCCACTATTCGCAGTAATATGCTCGCAGCCGGAAAGGTCCGCGAACTTCGTCGGAGTCTACCGACGGCCACCGGCATCCGCTGTTCACCAGATGTGATCCACTGGTGAACGGCGGACATTGGTGCGCGCCGGAGGTGTTCATCGGCGGCCTTTGGAGGGCGGAGGGTGACGCTGTAGACCGCCGGAGGTTGCTGAAGTTCGGTGAAGGGCGGTGGATTTCGGTGAACTTCGGTGGCTACCTCTTATATAGCTGTGTTGGATGGCGTGTTGTGAGTCGTGTAGAGAGGTATGGAGTGACATTGATGGAATAGCAATACTGAATAGACAAGGTAAGCGCTTGACTACAAACCATTATTGACTGCAAAGTGCGTGAGAAATCTGACATCAGTAGCTTTTTATTACCGTTTCTTATGCTGCTTTCAACTGGGCCGAAGCGTTTTGCTTAACGCCACATCCTCCAACTCACAATATCTGGCTGAATGCGCAAGTGAATTATTCACACGCATCACGTCAGTCCCCTGACTACAGGCTCCATACGGCTACCGGTGGCTCACACCGTTCATCGCTGCTGTTCGGTGAAGACCGCCGGTGGACAGTATACATCACTGCCATCGGTTGGCGGTCAACACACACCGTTGTCGACCACTGACGGACGGTGAGCTACAGTGGAGGCCAGCAATCCCGCCTACAATCCACCAACAGATGGCTCAAATTCCGTTGAAGGACGCTGGCATCCAGCGGAGTACAACGGAATCCACCGAACGCCCACCGCACGCCGGCGGCAAATTGCCTATTCCAGCGGTGACCGCCGGCGGATGTCAGCGGACGACGGTGGCCGGCGGCGGTCGCGGACCTTTCGGGTCGCGGGCATATAACTCACTATTCGCGTCTCTGCTCGGAATCGTCACGGGCCACAGCAGCCTTCGCACGTACCCATCTACACACATTGAGATCAACGTCACCTCCGTGTACGTATAAGCGTCGGCACGCTAGTGGGTTCATTCCCTCAGGCCAGACCAATTTCAAGCCACCAGAACACAGTTTCGGCAGATGTCCTTCGAACTCTAACGACACACTACCAATTCACGCTATAGAATAGACGTCACGCCCGCTATGCACGAACACAGAACTCTCGTCCTCGAAAGTTCGAGGGTGCGACCCACCAGCACGCCCCGTCCGGCAGCCTTTCCATCCTTCGCCCACACCCCGCCAATCTTCCCAGGTATTTTTACCAGGTGTCCAGTGTGACCCACCGCGGCCCGTCGTCTTCAACTATCCTGCTGTATCCTCTCCTTCGGGTATTGGCTCATGGTTGAGGTCGTGACGTTATGCCTTCTTTTGCTGTGGGTACAAGTACGAGAGGACAGAGCCTCTTTGATGCATACGCTTTGCTACCTGCGCTTTCCTTCGAGTCGTTGGAAAGATATCTAGGAAAGGATGCCGATCGTGAAACTCACAGCAGAAGAGACGCAGGCGCGGTTCGGCGTTGCCAAAGCCATCGAGCACTTCCCCTCGCACCTGACCGCGCAGGAAGAGGCGAATGTTCGGGTTGTGCTTGAGTACATGGAGGTACGCCTATACCCACCCATTGATCACTTTATTATTCTAACGTGTTTTCAGATAGCGTACTCGCCGACGAACAACAAAGGCGGGTCGTCCGTCTCGCACCTGTGCGCGCCGGGCAACACCTTCGCGGCGCCGAGCACGTTTCCCATGGCACATACTGCGGAGGAGTATTCGGAGGCGCATGCGCATGTTATGAGCGCGCTCAACGACTTGCATATCGTTCAGTTCGACGTCGTCGTCGCCAAAGGTCTGCCCCTCCCCCCGTCCACTTTCCCTCTATCTCCTCCACCTTATTCTCCCCACCGAGACTCCCTACTCACACTCCGCACAGAGAACTTCGTATCCCTCCGCTACACCGCCACAGGCTCGCACATCGGGACGGCGCACAACGGGATCCCGCCGACGCAGCGCAAGGCGCAGTGGACGGCGGCCGGGAACTTCGTCATCGACAACACGACGGGCAAGATCCAGCACTGGTGGAAGGACTGGGACAAGATGCAGAGTGCGTACCCTACCTCACGCGTCTTCTTGGATGGCAGCGGCTTACTTTGTGGCGTGTGCAGTGTGGAAGCAGCTGGGTTGGGTCTTGCCCGACAACGACGCCGCCGAGTTCGCCTGAGGTCGCCCAAGTGCCATATGACTGTACAATACATACTCGTCGACGTCTCAAATATGCTAACAGCTCCGCACACAATAAAATGGTCCTTCCAAAGCACAAGCGATTGAGACAGACAGAGAGTGTGATATGTACATGCAGTATTAGCGCAATTCGTTGTATCAGCCCTATGGTACCGGTATCAGGGAGTTCAGAGGACACTATTCAACAGCAGTGAGCGATGAGCGGCAGGGGCCAACAGTTCGGGTAGGGGCGTCGGGAAACACTGGGAGGGCGGCGGCGGCACTGGGGTAAAACATTCGCGCACGGAAATGGCACGCGAAACAGAGGAGGAAGTCAAGGGGGGGCATAGCAGAGAAGCGTAGTGAATAAAGATGGAAACAACCAATAGCCCAAAAGTCCGCGCGAAAGGTGGGGGTAGCAGGCTCACACGCCGGAGAGCGTGGGAGGGCCCGGCACGAGCGCGGCACCGCGACCGACTACTCCATCCACTTGTAGGTAAAATTTTTGGGGCGGGAGCAGGGAGATTCCATCGTCGCAGAGTTCGAGAGAGGGAGGGCGGTAGCAGGAGAGACAGCAGATAGACGGGAGACAAGCGTGTGGGGGGTATCGATTTGAGCATAATGTATCGTAGGAGCCGGAGGGACTCTCGTTTCTAGAGCGTCTTCATCAGATCGCGGGCTCCGCTTTCACGATATCCTGGACGCTGTCCACAGACTCCGACTGCACCTCCTCTCCGAGCGTGATAGCGTCCGACTTGACCAATGCGTATGCCTCGGGGTCCTGTTCGACCGCGCTCATGGGTGTAGCCAACGTGCCGTTGCCGCTCGCCGACCTGCGCATACCGCCCTGAGGGCCAGAGCGGGGTGGGTTCGCGCATCTGTCCTTGCCGTGCGCAATGCGAAGGTTGGCGTAGTCGGGCTTGTTCTTCACCCCGTCAATCGCCTTGATCGCGTTTGAGATGTTCGTGAAGTTGACGAACGCGCAGTTCCTATCGAATTATGTCAATCAACTGTGATGGCGGCTACACCACGGCAGACTCACTTTTCCTTGAGGAAGTTCACCAACTCGATCTCGCCGTACTCGCTGAAATCGCGCTTCAGCTTCTCCTCGTTGAACGAATCGAAGTCCTCGATGTTGCCGACGTAGACATTGCGTGTAGCTCCTGCGTGCACTGCGAGGGCGAGTGCTGGAGGGAGAGGTCCCGAGTTCTTGCCCCAACCGATCTTCAGCCTGCGGTTGTTGAGAGTGAGGCCTTGGTACGACGCGACTTGGTAGAACGTAAGCGCCGCGGCCGGGTCGATGAAAGTTACGAACTAATTCTCCCATCAGTAAACTGATCACATGTCGCGAGAATTGTGATACGTACCGCGATGTGCTTGTCCTGCATGTACCTCAGGCTCTGGAGCACTCCACCTCTGATGGCGTTGCAGAGGTCCTCAGTCGTCGTCTCAGGGTGAATGTTGCCGAGGTAGACAGTGCGGTTGATGGCTTGACTGGCGAGGCTCTGGAGGGCGTCGGCGGGCGAGAACTGGAGGTACGGGGTAAGAGGAGACGCTCCATAACCCATGCCGTTGGTCTGGATAGGCGTCAGAGCAGCCGCAGACTGTGCTACGAGTGATTGTGCAGCGGCGGCTTGAGCTGCCTGGGCAGCGGCTTGCTGAGACTTGGGAATGTATGCGCAGCGATCCTTGCCATAGTTGACGCGTTTGCCTTGCCAAGCTGGCTCAGTTGGGAGGGTGTTCACGACCTGCAGCGATACAATCAACAACGGTCTCAGCTCTGCAGCGATTCAGAAACCTACCTTGATAGCAGTCGAGATGCTCAGGAAATGGACGAAGCCAATGTTCTTGTCGCGAACGATCTTGACTTGATCAATGAGGCCGAAACGGCTGAGGTCGTCGCGAAGCATCTCCTCGGTGACGTTCTCGTCGAGGCCACCGAGGTACACGTTGCGGCTGGCGTTGCTCTGCTGAATAGCAAGAGCGACCGCGCTGGGCACAGCTGAAGGCTTGCCCCAGCCGATTTTCAGTTCCTGCCCGTGCAGGGAAAGCTTCTTGATTAACGCGTCGGCGTGGAAGGAGGCGGATGTAGCACCATCGAGGAAGGACAGGAAGACGCATGACTTCTCGGGAAGTACACGGATGGACTCGAGGGGGCCGAAGTGGACGAGGTTAAGTAGCTCATCGACGGAGGCGGTGGCCGGCAGGTTGCCAACATAAACGGTGCGGCCGGTGACGTTGCCACCAGCACTCATGACGGCAGAGAGTGCGGCAGGAGAGTAGGGCGAGGGTTGGGATTGAGGGATGGTAAGCTGGGGTAGACGGGGTTGGTTGGAAAAGTCCTAGACGGAGTTCAGTGGCCACCCTGGCTCGTGAAAAGACGCGCGACTCACCTGAGCAAAGTTGCCCATCTGGTTGTTACCGTAGAACCCGTTCAACATGCCCATCCCAGGCATGCCCATCGCGAGCATGTTGTATCCGGCGAATCCTGAGTAAGGTGAGTTGCCGTTGGCACTTGCGGGGTTTTGTTGCGTCTGGGGCGTGAAGGGGCCTCCGGTGTTGGGGCTCATTTGAGATGACATGCCGTTGGCGGCGCCGGCGGTGTTGATGCTGAGGGAAGGCGTAGCGTAGAGGGGGTTTCCAGAGAAGCCATTAGAGGGTGAGGAGGCGTTGTAACCATTCTGAGAGAGGTTCGCCTGGGGTCCGTAACCATAGTTGGCGAACGCATCGCGTGCGGCAGACCCATTATTGAGACCATTTACACCGTTGTGCGAAACGAACGAGGTAGGAGACCAGCGTGCCTTTTTGGCATCGGGACCACCAACGCTATCCATGGACCGCTGGGGGGAAGGGGGTGAGTAATCGGACATGGTAGGGAGAGCAGGAAGCGGGAGCGCAGGAGACGTGGTCTGAGCCATCATGTGGCCTTAATGGTTCAACCGGTGTTTTCCAAGACGTAAACCCGTGTCGAAGCGCTCGAGTTTCCCTGCCGACGGATTTGCAGGGGAACGACTGGTGCCGGCGTGATCGCGAGGGGGGACGATAGGACGAGACCGAGGAGCGGAGGTCGCGCGCGCTCCGGACGATGGGGATGCGCTGGCAGTCTGTGCGAGAGTTGGGACGGGGTTGGTGCATCCTCGTATATAACAACCAAGAGTATCCGCCGGCACAGCATCCCCTGGGCCCAAACACAGTGATGAGACAGGAGTGTGAGGGCTCACCTTCATCATATCGAGATCAAAACCGTACTGGGGGTATTGTGAAGCGAATGCTGCCTGGGAGTCGTCCATCGTCGCGACGAGGGGGAGGTGTTCGGATTCAAGTAGGTGGAGGAAGGGTAACGGCGGGAATGGTACGCGAAGAAAGCAGAAAGCAAGTAGTTAGACGGGGCAAACGAATGAGTGGGAGGGGGGCGGGCTGTGGCAAACGAATGTGGGCGAGTTGGGTCGAAAAAAGGACGCACAGAGAAGAGGAGTGCGAGAGTATAGATAGAGATTATTTAAAGGGAAAATATCTCTTGAACGCACGGCTGCCCTCGCGACGAAGCAAAAGCGACTCGTGGCAGCGAAGCCTTGAAACAACCGCGGCGCAAATACACGGGCGGAGGCGGGCGACTCGACCTGCAGAGCAAGGCAAACAGCGAAAGCCGACGGCGACGAAGAGATGTGGAAGAAGTGAGAGTGAGAGACACAGCGAGCCCAGCGACGACCGCGAAACAACAGCACGCCTATAAAAGTCCACTCCAGCTCAGCCCATCTTTTTCTCACACCGACGCATCACGCCCTGTCGGAGTTTCGTTTTGCGCTTGCTCCCGACCATGTCCGCCCTCGCCCTCGTCGCCGTCCTCGCCATGCTCGCCGCCGCCGCTCTCCGCTGGCGGGCTGTGCGCGACGTCGTACGCGGCGCCGTCTGGGGCGACCCGCCCGCATACGGCTACTTCTCGCTCGAGCGCGCCGCCGCGTCGTACGCGCAATACCGCGCCCTCGCACTCGACGACCTCGCCCAGATGCGCCGGTCCTACGCCCGCCTCGGCCGTGTCCACAAGCGCATGGGTTACGACCTCGGTTACCCCGCTAAGCTCACCGCCCTCGAGCACACGACCGACGCCAACGCGCACGTCGCGCAAGCCATCGCAGACCTCGCCATGTCCGAGTTTCCCGCGCTTCCAGACCTGCGCACGGCCGGCGGAGACCTGGCGCGCGTCCGCGAGACCATGAAGCACTTCGTCCGCGACTGGAGCAGCGAGGGCGCGGACGAGCGCGCCGCCATCTTTGCACCCGTTCTCGACGCCCTCCGGCTTGAGCCCGCCGACCGCCGGGGCGCCATGAACGTGCTTGTACCCGGCGCAGGCCTCGGACGTCTCGCATGGGAGATCTCTCAGCTCGGTGCGCTCTGTTCTGGCTCTCTTATTGTCTTTTGCTGATTTTGCCAGGCTTCGACACGACTGCCAACGAACTTTCGTATTTCATGACGCTCGCGTTGCGCTTCCTACTATCTTCGGCAACAACAAAGGAACCTAATCAGCATACCGTGCACCCGTACGCGTACTGGTTCTCCCACCAGCGGACAAACGACCTCTTGTTCCGTGGCATTTCCTTCCCCGACACAGTACCTCGCCTCAGGGAGACGTTCCATCTCGTCGAAGGCGATTTCATGGACCTGACTGTGCCGAAACGCAACAACATCGGCTATGACTACATCGTCACGCTTTTCTTCATCGACACTTCGTTAAATGTGATCTCCACTCTCCAACACATCTACTCACTATTGCGCCCAGGTGGCACTTGGATTAATCTTGGACCTCTCCTGTGGTCTGGTGGGGCACAGGCAAGGGTCGAACTGTGTCTCGACGAAGTAATACAGCTTGCTCAGGATATCGGTTTTCGCGTAGAGGGCGAAAGCCCTGGTCAAAGCGTGCCAGATGCGTACATGAGGCGAACCGTATCATGTGAATACACCAGGGACAAGCACGCTATGATGAAGTGGGTCTATCAAGCCGAGTTTTGGGTCGCTCATAAGCCAGAGTCAGTATCATGTACATAGTAATTAAAATTATCTTAATCAATTACACAGTGAGGTCAACTGAGTCGTCCGAGCTCGACAAAACCGTGATCTTGCGCAGAATAGTATCCCACCGACCCTTGGTTTCCGCTGCAGCTTCGCCAGCCCGCTGCTTATAACCCTTCATGACGACACTCTCACCCGTCTCGGGATCGACACTCCCCAGCACCGGCTCCTGGGCCAGAAACTCCATGTTCGACTTCGTGTCCAACACAAACACCTTCAAGAACCCCGTGTCGCGCTCCACGTCTTCTCCCTCCGGCAAAGCGAACCCATACGGCTCAGCACGCTCCGAGCTCGCGCCGAGCTGCAGCGTCCCATTGGCATGCAGCGTCTCCTTTTCCCGCTCGAAGCTGTTGTACCACTCCACGATCTGGTACGTCGACGGGTCGAAGTAGTACATGTACGCGAACAGCGGTCGGTCGTGTTTGTTTTGGAGGATGAAGACGTAGTCGTCGGTTGGTTTGTCTGAGACGGTTGCTTCGTCGTTCACGAAGGGGACTTGCGATTTGATTGCACGCGAGATGTACCGTTCGCCCTGCAGCACGTCTTGTTCGTCTTCGTATTCAGCCTCGACGCCGTCTGTGGATGGCCAAAGGAGGTGCATCTCCAGCTGGACATGTTCGGAGAGGGGGTGGCGAGGGTTTTCTAGTGCGAGGAAGCGGTTGAAACGCGCGATGGCGTTGAGGATGTAGGGAAAATTTGCAACCTTCACTTCGTCTGGAGACAACTTGGGTGCAACGTTTTTCAAGGTGCCGATTTGCTCGTCGAGTCGACGCAGCGTCATCCCACCGTCTTCTTCGATTTCCAGCACAAGGTCCGCCTTGTCCCCAGCTTGCACTTCACGTAGAGCCCCGAAGTCCTTGGGCGCCGCACTACCCAAGCTCGCACGGAACACCTGCAACGCCTCCAGCGCAGCAGGTGCATTCGGCGCCGTGTTATGCACGGCGAAGACCAGCGAGGCCGGGATTTGCACCACGACGGCCGTACACTTCGGTGACGTAAACACAATATCACCGGGGTACTCGGCGATGCAATATGTCGCGTCTACCTCCTTGGCGGTCGCCGAGCCCAGCGTCCGGCGGGACTGGAACCGATCGTCGAGCTCGTGCAGCTCAAACAGCGTCCCAGGCTGGATGCCCTGCACCTCCCCTGCGTCGATGCGACAGACGTTCCGACCGAGGTCCGGGCGTTGCTCGGCGGCGAAGAAATTGCCCGCCATGATCGTCTCCTCGAATACGAGGCGGTCGCGCACGACACCTTCGCACTGGGGGTTCTGTTCGAAGCCAGGCCTGCGGATGCGGATGAGGGCGAACTGTTTGTCGACGAATTTGAGCATCTCGGCGTATGTGCGAGGCGAGATGTTAGGGTTGCGGAGGGCTTGCAGCCAGAAACGCGTGAAAAGCCCGCCGTTTCGTCCCCCTTTGGCTTCTTGGTGTTGTGTGCAGGCCGCCATGAGGACGTGGTTCCGCGAGGCCCGATTGGCGGCGATGCCTCTGCGGAGTGACTGTTTTGGGAGGTCATGGAGAAGGTCACTGTCGACGTCCCCGCGGAGGGGCGCGACCTGCGATGGATCCAGGCCACGTGCAACAAGCTCCTCTTCATCGGGATCCTCCTCCTTCTTTCGACCCCGTGTTCCAGATCCGCTGTGGCAGCAGTCCAGTACCACGACAATATTATCCCCGTGTCCAGACGACACTCTGTCGAGAAGCGCTCCGAGAGTACGATCCGGAATGCCACACGCAGGCTTCCCCGACGCATCCTGCACGCCGTCATCGTAGGGGATGATCATCTCCAGCTGACCACGCTCCTCTTCCGGCTCCTCAGCACTTTCGACGACCGTCCATCCGAGTGGAGCCCATCCGCGGCTACCGTGCCCCGAGAAGTGGAACAAGATTGCATCTCCGCGCGCGATACGCTTGTTATCAATAAGATGCGTTTTGAACGTTTCGATGATGTTCTTGCGTGTCGCCTCGGACCCAGTGAGGCGCACAATGTTGTCCGGTGGGACCGAGAGGTCTTTTATGAGGTAGTCATACACGAGCTGTGTGTCCAGGTCCGCGCCAAGAACGGTCGGCCAGCTTGCATCGGCGTACTTCTCGATGGAGACCAGGTATGCCCAGACTTGTACCATTTTCCTGCGAGAGTCAGATCAAGTATGATTGTACGCCTGGGATAGTCCTGCCACTCACGAGTGTCAGGCGGCGCGGTGGCTTTAGTTAGACAGACTGACGCCAGTCTATATGGCATAGTCTCAGCGCCAGGCGTTCCGGCAATGGGCATCGATGGGGACCTGATCACCAGTTCAGTAACAATGGGACGAGCTTACTTGGGCGCCGTATAGCATGAAGAGCGATTGATGGCATCACTCCGGAATTGAAGCTGTGCCCCGGGGCTTGGGAGAAGCCTCCGAAACTCCCGTGGGCCTCCGTGATGGAGCGAAAGCAAGCGGTGGCAGTAGCCAGCAGACGGGGTAAAGCCGAAGGGCTGGGAGTTCCCACGCCACAAAGTCTCTGCCAGCGCGGCGGCCTTGATGGCCGTCTCTTCTTCCTGTCCGCCAGTTCGCTTTGGCAATTTCGGTAGCATCTTCGCTGGCGTTCTGCTTTCCCTCTTTCGGCAGCCCGCGCAAAGCGCGCCACGCGATGGTGCCTGGCTCCGACTGTATTATTTATATCGCCCAATGTCGTCATAGCTACAACGTGGGCTAGCTACCTATCCCGTTTCCGGCGATCCATCTCGCCCAACTCGCTCAACTCGTCTCTATCAACGTACCACGACCTCTACTCGACCTCTATCATGACCTCCCTCCACGAATCTCATGTTTCGAGCAAGCCAATCGAGACGATTCACCCAGATAGCATACCAGAAACGTCCAGGAATCCAACAATCATAGCCAAGGCGCTGCACGCTCTCGTCGAGCATTCTACGCGATATGAAGACGTGCAGAGCACCATTCACGCACCCATGCACAAGATTGCATCTCTACCATTCGTCCAGAAACTGATTCCAGGCATTGAGGACGTTGCTTCGCAGTATCACGTCGGAAACTACGTGCAGATGAGGGGGTCGACCGAGCGATTCTTCGAGAGCATGCCACTTTACCCGAGGTGAGTCCTGCGCAGAAATCCAGGTGGCGATGTGCTGATAGGCCGGCGATTAGGCTCGGCATGCACCTCTTATTCTACGGGAGCGCCCAAGTGAGAGTGCTGCACAACCAAACCGTAGAGACAGTATTGCGGGAACTGTCAATCAAAGTACGCGTCGTATTTATGCACGATCAGAACGGCCGCTGAATTCTCCCTAGCAAGGGCAAGCTTACGACTCGCCCGAATCTGTCAGGAACATTCCGTCGTTCATTGAGACCTACGGCATCCAACTGGATGATCTCCTCGAACCCGACATCTCCAAATACAAATGCTTCAACGAATTCTTCTATCGCAAGCTTAAGTCAGACGCACGTCCCGTTCAGAACGCCGACGACCCCAAGGGAATTTGTAGCGCGGCTGACTGTCGGCTGACCGTGTATCCGTCTATAGACTTGGCCAAGCAATTCTGGTACCGATAATCCCCGCTTCCTGTGATATATGTAACTCATGCGCTCGTCTAGGGTCAAAGGCACAAAATTCACTATACCCAATCTCTTGAACGTGTCCCCTGACTCTGAAATTGCGAAGAAATTCACGGACGGTAGTTTGGCGAGCTTCAGGTACTATAGCCAGGTATCTTGCCTTAACGCAATACTAATATGTCGCGCAGGTTGGCACCCGCAGATTATCACCGCTTCCACAGTCCTATCGACGCCACCATCGGCGATACTGTAGACATTGCAGGCCAATATTACACAGGTGTGTTATTATATTCCTGCAATGCTGACCTCAAACTTACACATCGCCACAGTCAACCCCCAAGCTGTGAACGAGCCCGGTTTCGACGTGTTCACCGATAATAAGCGCTCTGTTTTGTACATGACCCACGTACCGTCGGGTAAACCTGTCGCCTTTGTCGCTATTGGTGCCATGCTCGTAAGTGGTGTGTCGTCAGCATAGACGCGTTGTATTGAACCGCACCCCAGGTCGGCAGCATCGTCTGGACAAACGGCGGAAATAAAGATGCTACCGTCAAGCGCGGCGAAGAACTCGGCTACTTCGCATACGGGGGTAGCACCGTCGTTGTGGTATTCCCCAAAGACTTCATGGAGTACGTTGCATCTTCCCTCGGCGCCTTTACAGCAACTGATATTTGCGTAGGTTCGACGCAGACCTCGTCGAAAGCTCCAAAAAGCCCATCGAGACGCTAATGAAGGTAGGCTACTCCGTGGGGAAGGTTCTTGTGTAGATCAAACACGGCTCGCAATTTTGTGGTGTGGCGTTCAGGTCCGTGCATGTAATGTATCTGGTATACGGGCTATGTTGATGGGCATTCGTCCGACCTTGGTCGATGTGACTCGCAGAGGGCTGTCGGGAGTGCAAAGCGACGCGGATTTGTGTGTTAGCCGCATTTCTGGATCCTAGTTTTGCACTGACGATGTAAAACACGCGTTCAAGATACTACGCGTGCGGCATACGCGCAACAATTCCCATTATGCTGTGCAGACGCTCGTTATTGTAGCGCCATCCCGACGCGCTGTCGCCTTGCAACTCATCGCGGCTTATTGTATGGTCATACAGCGACGACACCAGGCTACATGCACGTTCCACGACACTGGCATGCTGGCCCAGTCGTGTCTCGACCACGTGTTGTGACTGTCACGTCCTCTCACCTACCCGCTGCGCTTTGCACGTCGTTCTCCGCGTGCACCTCTCTGTCGCCTACTACCAACCTCTCCGCCGTGTCCTCGCGTCCTAGTGCTGTCATACCCTCCCTAGGGTCGTTGGTGTGTATATTGGGTGAGCTTGGGTACTCTGCACTCCTTCGCCGTCTCTCTAATCCCTCGTCTTTTGCAGGACCCCTCGTTTTGCGTACCTAGACCTCCACGCGCGTGGGCAACCGCAGCACCACCACATCACCACGTCCGAGAACATTGCGTTGGGTGTGCTTGACGCGACTCTGGGAGAAGGCGCAGACAGGAAAATAGGCTGGACACGAACGAAGGAGCAGAGTACGAGGTTCTACTTCGGGTGAGTCTCACGCCCGTACGTTCGCGCTCGAGCAGCCTTCCCCTAGAACGACGACCACGGGTCTCTCAACTCGAGAGGTGAGTGCTTTCATACCCTCTCGTTTTGACTCATTGTTCGCGCGCAAGGAATAGTGGCAGACTTCAAGGAACTATGGCAGGACTGGTAAACTAGCGGTGTGTATATTATCTTAGCGGAAGCGTTGTTTTGCTGAACTACATGGAGGCCGAGTACTGACGTCTGCGCATTGCAGTGCTTTTCCGTTACAACTGGCGTTATGGATCAAATATGTTTTTTGCGATGCTAATACAACAGTACTATCGTATAAAATGAACTATGCGGTTTACAATACAATGAATTACAGTACCGCACGAGAATTATTATGCTGATGTAGAACATGAGAGGCTTCCCAAGTAGAGTAAAACGACGAGCCCGCTATCGAGTCCGACGGGGGGCGGTGTACTTGGGTTCAACGACGAAACGGGTTGACGAGTTCCATCGAACTTACAGGGCCCAAAGGGCTCGACTGTGGGTAGGGACCTGCATATTCGTTGTATCGTCAGCTGAGCACCGTATGTGCGTGCAAGTGAAGTCCCACTTTCTGCGTCCACCTCGAAGTCTTCGGACGACTCGAAGAACCCTACTCGCTGCTTTCTGGGGGTGTTTGGGAGCTGCTAGGTGGCGAAAGAAGGTCAGTTTTTTGGCATTAGAACGAAGGTCATTTACACGCACAGGGGGCAGCCCAGTGTGTTGTGGAGGCGTCGTGGGGGGAGCTGGAGGTAATGCACGTCGAGGGCGCCGAAGTTCGCAGTATATCAGCCCTGAAACAGCCAAGATGGAGAACTGGACGACTAGGCTGAGGACAGTGGATATCGACATGGTTTGCGAAGTGTCGAGGTCTCCTTGAATGTCCTTGAATATATACCTAAGCCGTTTGACACGCTGCGTAAGTTGCGCTTTCCTGTACAAGTTTTAATAATCAGCAAATAGGTGCTCTGAGGCTGTTTATATTCCTATCCATTACGGCATGCTTCGAAGAAGATGCCCATTAATACACGTCCTATGGGAACTAGGTGGGGGATCCCTGCCATTTGAGTCCGGCAGAGATGCCTGTTCGCCGTAGATTGTTTGGCGAGTCAACCGTCTGGATTAGGTAACTGACTAACCCATAATATATTTGTGAACAATTAGCGTATTGTACACGCGTGTGACGACTTGGTGACGACGAACAGATAGCGCAGCCTTGACGTAGAAGCGGATGTTTTCCCACACATGTCGACCAACCGCAGGGCACCAATAACCTTCGTTGACAGATGCAAGTATTTTCATTTCACCAAGATGTTCGCCGCTGGGTTCGACAGGCGTATTTTGAGAATTTGGTTTAGGGGTC
The DNA here is from genome assembly GCA_027924225.1 of Bjerkandera adusta. NCBI lineage: Eukaryota > Fungi > Basidiomycota > Agaricomycetes > Polyporales > Phanerochaetaceae > Bjerkandera > Bjerkandera adusta. The sequence goes on from BSCZ01000433.1 coordinate 92,089, forward strand.
CGCGGACATTATGCTTCATTCCGGTTAGACCAGCACTCATACTGGAGTCTATAATTCGGGGGATTGTTTCGGGGATGGCCCACGAGGGCTTTGTTGAGAGTGTGTCAAGTCTTCCATACCGACGTCTTCAGTGATACTGGTAGACGTGAGAGAACAGCGTAGCTCAGGCTGGAGGTGCGACACGTCGTAGGCGCTAGATCGGCAAATGCCGAGGACGATGGCGACGCGCGTCGCGCACTGCTTTGATGGGTCATGTCATGCCCCTAGTAAGTACAGCAAAGTCAAAACGGCTTTTCCCTCAACGCAAGGTTGCATCGGAGGGCCTGTGGATTTTGATTATGAATGACCAGTGCAAAATATTAATAAATGTTCCTAGAACCGATTCACCGCTACGCTCCCCCAGTTCAGAAGGAAACGCCACATCTGTCGACCGCATAGTGTCAGCCCCAGTCAGCCTCGAGGAGTATAACTGCCCGCGACCGCTCCTCTTCTCTCATCTCCGCTATTGTTTACGCGGAGCTGGCCGGCGTGGAGAAACGATGCGCGATCAACATCGCCCAGGGCAAGCATCAAGCTGCGAAGTCGTAGGGACGCTGCACAAGCGGAAATTGGAGAAGATCAACACTAACGGCGCCGGCTGGACTGCTACCTATACCGGCTATCGGAAGATCTCGAGGCGTAAAAGCGCAGGCGTGCACAGGAGCATGCAGGTTGAGCAGCCTCGCCATACTGGAAGCAGATCTAATCGGAGATGGCCGACTCCGAACATTGGATGGCGCGGTACGTCCTGGAACGCGAACGGGGCAATACTGCGTGGGAAGGGATAAAGGCAGCCGCGGACCGGGGCCACGCAGCAGCAACGCATGCTGAGTTGGCAAAACAGGACACGACTGCTCTCGAGGACATGCGCTTTGCATTCTGCACCGCCCTTTCGGGTCTCCACACCCTCAACGAATAGCTGAACGTCGTTGACAGCGCTCTGAGCGCGTACATTCAGGCACAGAAGGCAGAGATGGCGAAGACGAGCGATGCCATCCAGGAGCTTCCGACGCTGCCCGTTGACGTCGAACCGCTCGCACACTGTCGGCCTGGATCCAGCGGCCTCGCGCCGCCAGGCGACCCTATCTTGCTCTCCTTACTGCCGAGGGTGACTCCGAAAACGCGCAAGACATGTCATAGGATAGCGGCAGCACGTTCTTCTGTCGCCTGTACCATATTGACGCTTCCCTTGACCCCGAACAGAGTCAGACGGAGTCCTCGCTCGCGATTTTATCCATTGTGTGCCTCAAAAGGGCGTCTTGTCTCGGAGAGGTGGCGGGAGAAGTGAGCGAGAAGCCACGATCCAAGGACACGGGCGTCGTTTGGAAGCCACACAGTCTTCCATTTCAAGTAAGTTTTGTCTTCCACCTCCCACCATACATCACGACCGACCCGAGTGTTCTCTCTATACAATAACACGGCCCGCACATCGATTTCCGCCCAATTGGAGACAATGGTCTATGCATAGCTTACGCGCTAAGCACGGAACATGATCTTTTGGCGCGCGTGCAAGAGAAACCGCCCCCGGACACTTCCGTCATTACGCCGATTCTAGAGCATTCATAGGCTGTACCTTTCTGACACCATGTACTAGGAAGAAAACAAGCAGGCTCGAACGCAACAATGAAATTTTGTTGCAGGGTCATAGACGCCATGTTACCTGGTCAGTGGCTATGTTGAAGCACCAGTGCGGCGTTAACAATACTCATATCAGGTCCTCTGCAGATGTCTACACCTCGCTTTATCTCTATTCTACGCCTTGTAAGTACTGGTCACGCCATCTGGACGCCGGATTCCATTGTGACGGGATACAACTTAGACTCTGAGAGAGAACTTGGGCCCTGTCGCTCCATCATGTCCTGCGAAGATGCTATCCGTGCGTACATCGAAAGCTAGTACGCTCACCGCGGCGCTCCAGTATAGCCACTGACTTAGAACAAGGACCGAGGACTTCTTGAATTTGGTGTCACTGCGCCACAGATATCTATGCAGATGGCGCTGTTTGCGCGCATGTGAGGCTTACGATCCTCATTCAAACTTAACAAGACGCTGTGAGTTGCAGTGGTGAGTCTCCTCAGGCTATCCCATTTTACTCATCTTTGTTCGCTTCTGGAGAGTATGAAAGGAAGGCGAGGCGCGACGACACAGAAATCTCACCAACATCGTGTCCGTCTCCCCACCATTCCCTTGAACCAAAGCGTCACAAATCCCGTCGTTCTCCAACAATACCGCAGCTCACTCATGACTAGCAGTGCCTCAGCCCCGCCTCCTCCTCCTCCACCACCCCCCGGTCCTACCAAAACCAACCCGGCGTACACGACTCCCGTGAACCGGAAGGCAAAGAATGTGAGGCACATTCGTCCCAGGCAGCTGTCGCTACTGATGTATACTGTGACGTGCTAGGGCAAGGCACCAAACGCGCCGCGCAGCAACAGAGTCAATAGAACGCTGCCGACGTCCAAGATGCGCGGGCCCAATTTCACCAAGGCGACTAGCGACTAAGTTCGAGGTAAGTGAACGTGTTCGCTCGAAACCTTCAATGTCACTGACGCTTCACTATAGAATCTGTGCCCAGCGGAGCCGTCACACCAGACTCTGTAGATCTGTCCGAACGGCAATTTGTTGCGTCATACATCCCATCTACCACGTTATCGCTTCGCCCTCTACGCTTTCCCACACTCCTGTTCTACCTCCCTCGCTTTCCACATGTTTACGCCCTCGCTTTGCTCTCTCCTATGCGTTGTTCTGGCGTTGTTCTCTCTATATGAATATGAGTGACTTCTACTGCTCGTAATAAATAAAATAGAGACCATATATATCTGCGTTTGACATAGTAGACCACTGATAATAGTCCCATTCTTGAACAAATATAAGATTCTCACGAAGCGACAAATCGTATTGTTTCTGTCATTCCAGTGGGTAAACTTACCGAGTGGCCGTACCATCGATCTTCGTGTGCCAGGGAAGTTCTGATCTAGCCTCCGACGAGCTTTATACGAAGGTTTGTTTTATTTTGGGAGCGCACGCGCCACCAGGTCAACCACTCGATGTCTACGGCCCATTTTCCATTTTCCAGTCGGCATGTTGGCCAACTGAGCGCTTTTTTGGCGATCATTCGGGGATTGCCGGAGTCGCCTGAAACGGTGAGCGCTCCTCATCGTGTCTTCTTCCTCCTTGTCTTCTCCGCTGTACGTGAACCGTCTCTCTCGAGCAACGGGTAAAGTAATAAATATCTATACTATTTCTCCATGTCTAATCCTTCGAATATGTTCAGTGTCCACAGAAAGCTTACGCATCACTCTTTCGGCAAACGGGCTGATGACAACTGGGTTATGACACTGGCGGCGCGGTTGATGTCCTTCTCCCTGTCCAAATGGGTACGACAGATGGACAACGGTAGTATATAATACTGGTACAGACCGACCTAGACATGCGCCAACCCCCTCGTTTCGACCTCTTCCGACGAAATGGCAAGCCCTCGCCCATCTGGGAGCACCCTTCGCGAAGTCACAAACGCGCCAACCCCACCGGGTACTTCTGCGCCACCGAGAGCTAGTCTAGAGACACGAGCATCTAACGAAGAGCACAAATGTCAAACGTATCCAGAACAGGAGGATGCAGCGTCAAGTTCGACGGACGACGTACTGGTTGTCGACTGGGACGGGCCCGGTGATTCAGAGAACCCTAAGAAGTGCGTATCGTATACTCATTTCTCGACTTACGGTAACTAATTGTGTATTAAAGTTGGCCAGAGCGACAGAAGTGGGCCGCAGCTCTGGCGGTATCGTCCTTTACCTTCATATCGCCTATCTCGTCCTCCATGGTTGCCCCCGCGGTAGCTCAGATCGGGTCAGAACTCAATATCACAAACCCTACTGAACTCTCCATGCTGGTATCGGTTTTTGTGCTGGCGTACGGTGAGTTCCATTCTTTGAAGTGCTCTCTGCATCCAACGCTCATGCACGACACAGCCGTGGGCCCCCTTTTCCTGGGACCTCTCAGTGAGATCTATGGACGCTCGAGAGTCCTCCAGCTGGCAAATTTGTTTTTTCTAGGTCCGTATCATCCCGATCCGTTCCGGGGCTCTCTTTGACGTTGAACTTCTAGCGTTCAATCTGGCCTGTGGCTTCGCTCAAAACAAGAGTCAGCTCATCGCATTCAGATTCCTCGCCGGGATTGGTGGGAGTGCACCGCTATCGGTATGTTCTTTCTTCCGACTCGTTCCCGAACGAAACTAATTCCTCGCAGATTGGTGGTGGTGTACTCAGCGATATGTGGAACGCTGACAAGCGAGGAAGAGCCTTAGGGATTTATTCGCTTGCCCCTCTACTTGGTCCCGTCATTGGACCAGTAGCAGGGGGGTGGATAGCGGAAAAATCAACATGGAGATGGGTCTTCCGCTCTACCAGCATCGCCGACGCCGTTGTACAGATGTTTGGGTTATATTTCCTCCAAGAGAGTGAGTCGCTTACCTCTAGGTGTAACGAGAACGCTAACACTATCGTCAGCCTACGCACCCGTGCTGTTAAGGCGTAAGGCAGAAAAGATTAAGAAGGAGCAAGCTGCGGACCCAGAGAAGGGAGGGAGCGCGAGGGTCAGAACGATCTACCAGATACAGAGAGGCGACATGGAGTAAGTAAATCCTCCACTGTCTGCTATCACATCATATACTGACGCTTACTAGGTGGCGCGAGTTTTTCGTTCGATCACTGTTCCGCCCATTCGTCTTGTTTGTGCAGGAGCCCATCATTCAATTGTTCGGGCTATACATCGCCATCGTCTACGGTATTGTCTACCGTGCGTTTTCCGTTCCGTTGTCCTCTTGGGGCCTCACTCATATGAGTAGTTGTTCTGACGACGCTACCCGCTATCTACACGGACGCCTACCACCAGCGTATTGGAATCGTTGGGTTACATTACATTGCCCTAGTAGGTTGACAGAGCCTGTAATGCTACCTCATCCATTGACATGACGAAACAGGGCCTCGGTTTCACGACAGCTGCTCAATTATTCTCACGATTGATTGATAAAGCATACAAGAAGATGTCCGCTAAGAACGGTGGTGTAGGAAAGCCCGAGTTCAGATTGCGTAAGTGTTACGCTTGTAAGCTGTACACCTCACTTACGTTTCCACTACGTAGCACCGGTCATTCCTGGTGCATTCTTTCTCCCTATAGGATTATTGATAACAGGGTGGACTGCGCAGGCGCGCGTACATTGGATTGCACCGGACATTGTGAGCCTCGTTGTCTAATCTGCCCCGTTGTTGCTGAGCGCGTCCCTTCAGGGCTTTTTCTTCGTTGGTGCTGGCACCATGTCGGTATTCTACGGAATGCAGGCTTACATCATCGATTCTTTCCCACTTTACGCCGCTTCTGGTGAGCCTTGATTCTTCGACTCGTCGGTATTTTCGTACTGATCTCTGTCCGCAGCGCTTGCTGCCGTTTCGTGTTTTCGCTCGTTCGCGGGATTCGGCTTCCCGTTATTTGCGCCATCGATGTACAATGCTCTTGGTTATGGCAAAGGCGACACCATCCTTGCTTGCCTCAGCTTTGGTATTGGATGTCCTGCGTACGTGATAGCATCTCGACCCTCTACGGTGATGCTAAAACCCTTTCTACCTAGGCTCATACTGTTCGCGATATATGGAGAGCGCATTCGTGGAATAAGCAAGCGAACCAAAGAGCTTCCTGGGACCAGCGCCCCACTAAAGGCGTAACTTTTTCTATCTTCTACTCATCGCTCTGTCGGATTCAACTAGACAGACGCGTTTTCATTTGATATAATACCTTGCACTAGATCCTAGTCGATATATGGCTCAACTAATCGATATACTAACACTTGTGGAGTTCGGACAATGCACATTATGGAACATCCGTCCGAAACGCACAAACCTCTGATACTCACATACTCTAGGTCTCTACATTACGATACGTCGTATACGACAGACGCTTTGAGTTTTCGGTCTCAGTCAAGAGCACAAAACCTCGCGCCTCGTAATTCCCGCTAACAAAGCGGGTCTTGGAGGTCATCGGGGGAACAGATCTCATGTACGTGTTTTGTAGTGTCGCTTTGTATACCGGCGTTTTTTTTGCAGTAACAGAGAGTAACAGTCGCTTGTTATCCTGACCTGAACGTATCAGCTGTCCGTTGACGTCATCGTAACGTCGCGTGCCTGTCTGACCTAGTCTCGTTAACCAGCCTTAGGGTAACGATTCCTTACGGCTGTCATAGTCGGAGATCGAAAAACGATCTTGACAGCGTTACCCTGAAGTCTGGTGACTTTCGTAACCGCGGGTGTGGGTAACCCCTCACGTGCCTCTTCGCCCACTCGACACGCCTCCGCCTCTACACGCGTCGTCGTCTCCCTCCCCCGGCTGACCCCCTCTGCCAAAGCTCAAGAGACCAGATAGCCGTACCTTCCGTCAAAACGCATCGACTGCGCCATTCTCGCAAATCGTTGCTCGCCATTTGCGCGCATGCAGCCACACAAAAACCATTATTGGAGATGCCTTTCCAAATTCAAGTTGGCGGTCCTTCGGCCCAGTCTGTCGTATGTGGGCTATACAGGCCGGTCGACGTTGCTTTGCGTGGCTCATGCTGGAGTTGTTGGTCGACCTGGACCGAAGATCGTGACAAGTGGGGCATGATGCGGCGCTGCGGCGTGCCAGTGGCGGCGGGGAGAGCAAAGCAAACGACTCGATACTGTCTAGTAGATCAGCAATTCAAAGTGTTGTAGCACGGGCCTATAGAATTCTGTAATGGATAAGAGAGTGCATACACCTGGCTACAGGCTCTCTGCGACGCGTCGAGGGCACGTGATGGGTTACCCACACCCGCGGTCACGAAAGTCACCAGACGTCATGGACAGTCTACGTGGGACGTTTTTCGAACTCCGCACGGTTACGCAGTAACAAGACTCTAATGACGGAGGGTTATCGAGACTATGTCTGACCTTGATAACTGACTTATATGGGGGGATCCAACTTGTACGCGCAGACAGAAAGAAAAGTATCTCCCGGGCCCGGTAGTGTCGCAGATACGCTATGCGGCGCAGCCGCAGAGCGGGGGCAGGCACATTCGACGGGTGAGGGTAGATCTGGGAAGCGCTGGCCCATGCATCCTGGTTCATCTGCGCGTGTGCGTGCACGCAAACCTGCCGTGAGGTTGGGTGGAGTGCCAGCCTGAGGGCTGGGCACGGGACGCGACGTGGAGCGCCGCCCTGGGTGGGTGGGCTCCAACAACGCGATTTTGTAGGCAGGCAAGCGCAGCGAGCGCGTCAGATCAGAATCGCGGATTAAGAACGTGTAACCAGTAGTACAAAGCGGACTATACAACAGGGTGCGGTGGGTGGGTAAGAAAAGAGGCCGAGGACGGCAAAGCTAGCGATGGCGGCGACGGCGGCGGCGATGTGGGCGGACGACGAGAAGTTTTCGTCGCCCACTCTGCCGCTCACCAGGACGCTGGGATCTGGCCTCAAGATCTCGGCAAGTCCCGGCGCTCATCCTGGTTCATCTGCGCGTGTGCGTGCACGCAAACCTGCCGTGAGGTTGGGTGGAGTGCCAGCCTGAGGGCTGGGCACGGGACGCGACGTGGAGCGCCGCCCTCCCGACCACCGCTGTCCCTCTGGGTCAGCGGAAGACTGCGGCGACAATGAAGTAGCGGCTCACCCAACCAAAAACCCTCAGAGATCGTAGCGCTGCGAGAGATTCGCCATGTGCTGTGACGAAATCTGCTCGAACGCCCGCACATACGCCTCGTACGCCAGCGAACGCCAACGGCCTGCCAGACGCACAACCTCTGGGTCTACCTTCTGGCCCAAAAAGAACGACGCTCCTCCGATGCGGAAGGAGTGTCCGAATGAGGTGCCAAACCCGTTCCGCCCGAAGATGCTGTTGATCGTCTTCATGACCGTCGTCGTCACTGCGGGGCGGATCTCGCCGTTGGTGTCTCGCCAGGAGAACAATGGATCAGAGGCCCGTGCAGGGACGACCGCAGCGAGGTTGTGCAATGCAGCCAGCGGGCAAATTGTGCCCTGCTCCGTCAGGAACACCAGTTGACGTTCCCCCGGACGTGCCGTCTTGGCTGAAGGCAGCGACAGCCTCGCATAGGGGCGCCCGTCCAAGTCGTGGCCGAAGAACGCGTCCGCTCGTGTGAGGTGGCGTGTAGGAGAGAATAGTGGTCGCGACTTGACGGACACCTCGCCAAAGCGCATCATTCCCCAAAAGGCGCATGCTGCCATTGCCCAGACACACGCTTCGAACGGGTCGGCCAGATTCAGGCTGCTCTTGAGGCACGCCAGCATGGGTAGCGTGACCGGCGGACGCGGAGGGCGCTTCCGCTTCCCTTCTTGTCTGTTCTCTAGCCCGCGGAGCGAAAAGCCAATGCGTGCCTGATCGCCTTCTGTGAGAGGTTCCGGCCAGCCTTGAGCGAAGTGCCACGCGCGGATGCCGGATAGGTACTTGAATACCGTAGGTATAGCGAGCGGCTCAAATGGGATCTCCCCTGCCAGCTGAGCGTCCTCTTCATCTGGGTCGGCTGCTGCCCACAGTGCGAAGGAATGCAGCACGGCAAACGACGCTGGAAGCCGGCTGTGCTCCGGAACTGAGAAGATGTCACAGAAAATGTGGTATTTTCGCAACGCTGAGCCATAGCTCCCTGCGTCCCTCAGCGAGAATGACGATGCAATTGTGTGAAGGCGCTCGAGGAGGGGGTGGTTCAAGGTAGCTGGGGGTGGTTGGTTGACCCCTCTCCAGAGGAATAAGCGTTGGTCCGCGGCACAGTCCGGGCGCAGGCTTGAGGGCGCCAACTCCAGTCGAGGTGCCGGCTCCAGTACAGCTGCTGTGCTGGCCGGCTCGCGTTCACGCACGTAGAAAGTCGAAACTGGCATCACCATGATGTCAGTTTGCCAGCGAGATGCTCGGGCAAGGGAAGTGATGTCCTGGAGACTGCCCGCGGCGAGCCGGCCAAGAATGCCGTCACGTCTCCCCTCGAGAGTGCGTCGGTGATATTGTCCCGGCTTGCTACGTACGTAGCGCACAGATGGACCGCGTGCAACGCGCACAGTGCGTAGACGTACTTGAGGACGTTGTTCGTGTTCACGCTGCGCGATCGCCCGCCGTTCACGGCGTGCACCACACCAGTGTTGTCCGAGCGGACCAACAGACACGGGTGGTGTTCTGGACGGGACTGCACCATCCCGTGGTAAACTGCCATCCGCAACCCCAGCTCTACTGCTACTGCCTCCGCCCATCCGATATCGTGTGCCTGGTGTGGACCGACCAACATACCTGGGGCCCATGTCCACGCTCCCCAATATGGCCCCACTGTGACCCCAATGCCGAAGGACGAGCTCGCATCGCCCCACCAGTCGATGTCCAGGGGCTCGGGCCGTTGCAAAGGTATCTCGTTCGGGAGCTGCTGTAGGAGGGAGTCGATCCAACGTAGGTCCGCTCGAAGGCTGCTGCCTGAGCCCAATCGCGCGCGGTGCGAGGAGAACGAGGATGCGAAGCGCCCCGCTGACCGAATGAAAGGACGGATGAGTGGGAAGATTGTTGCCACGTGGACCAGCTTGCCGTGTAGATGTGCCGCTTCGGTCATGGTAAAGCGTGCGTCCTTTGCTGTCCACTGCCTGATCAACTGGACGATACTGTCGAGCTTCTCCCTGGGCAAGGATACGACCTTGCGCTCGAGGTCCCAGTTGAATCCGATGTAACGCTGGCATGCACTGAGGCGGCGTGTCTTCTCGTGTGACCATGGAACTCCGAGCTTCGCTGTCAGCTCGATGAATTCCTCCTCTGACCAGTGCTCGTGTGGGAGCTGGACGACAAAGAAGTCGTCTACCCACTTCCCTAGGACACAATAGCCTGATGCTTCGTAAATTGCCACCAACATGTCGGCAACCGCACCAAACACCCCAGCGCTCGAGGCTAGCCCAAACATCAGCGCCCGATCCACGTAGACCTTCCCTCTCCACAGAACGCAGAGGGCGTTCTGCTGAGACGGTCGCACTGGTGTTATCCGATATGCTGCAGAGATGTCGAACGTCGCCGCACGGCACCCTGGCGGAAGGTCGAGTATGGCTGATGATGTCTGCGCGAATGTCCCCCACGCTGTAGGAAAGTCGTCGGAATCGATCGCGGCATTCACAGATGGTATTGACGGGTCGTTCCTTGGAAAGGACAGATCTTGAATCATCCGATACTTCGAGGAGCCTGGCTTCGGCACCAGGCCGATCGGGGAAGTACGGAAAGGACCAATCAAGGCCTCCAGCTCGGCTGGAAAGAAAGCTTGAGAATAACGGCCTGCCAGTTGCTCGCGCTGAATATATGCATCTATAAATTCGGGATCCTACATAAGGTACATCAGGACCGGACGCTCTACGCCGTGGAGAGCGGTGTTCTACTGACCAGCCCCGATGATGCATGGTTCGGAAACATTACAGATGACGGAATCGTGGCGGTTGCCCCCACGTCGAACCCCTCCCGGAGGCCGTCGAGCACATGCTGCCAGTTTTGGTCGATGTGCAGTGATTGCAGCATCGTGAGAGTTTGGTCCGGCAGCAGCGGTGTGACGACCATCCGCGGGTCAGTTCTGGACTCGAGGGCATTTTCCTGCACCATGGCCGGTCTCTCCGCAGAGTGTGCACCCGTGGTAGAAGGCACAGCCTGCACAGGCAAGGCCCGAGGCAAACTTGAAGCAGACGGCAGGACCATTTGGTCCCAGCAGGCCGTTGCGTCCTCGGGGTGCTCGTGCGGCACAGGGGATGCCTGCGATCGTGGACTCTGCAGTGCACACAGAGGAGAGATGGCCTGGCGCTCCGCAACGAAAGCAGTGGCCGGGGCGAGTGCCGGTCTGCGCCCGCTTCGCTGCTGGCATCGGGGCTGACGCTGGGGCAGTGCGCTTCGCAGCTGCCGTTGGCACGGGCGTCGCTGGTGCAGCAAAGTGGAGCCTGCGCCAGGCTGGGTCGGCCATAATACCCGTCATGGCGTCGTTGTTCATGAGCCCGAGGTCGTGGCGTGGATCCGCAACTGCTGCCTCTCGTTGCGCAATGTCGTACTCCAGGACGGTATGCCAATCCCCCCAACGGCCGAGCAGTCCATCGCAGATTTCCTTGTGCATGCGGTACCGGCTCGCGCGAAACGCGCCGTGGTACTTCTCGATCTCGCGCACGAGCACGTTGAACGCTCCGCTCCACGCTGACTGAGGCATTCCGCGATCGTCATTAGCCTTGAACGACGCCTCTTGGAATGTCATGTCACTCTTCAGCTCGAGTCTGCTGCCACGTGAATGGGCATACTGGCGTCCTTCATACGTGAGGCACGTGAGGGGCACAAACTCCCCATCACGGATTCTCCGCGAGACGTTCGGGGGTACCGCTATCAGAGATGCGATTCAGCAAAGGTTCAGAGTCGGGATCGGGCATCGCGTAGGTCACGAAGGACCTATCAGACCTGGCTGGCATGCCCAGGTTCGAGATCTCAGCATGCGCCGCTCTGAGCGAGCGCAGCTAGTCGGCAGGTGGTGGCACTCGGAGGTACCACCAGGGATAAGAAACAGACTACTCACGTTTCTCGAAGGGGTCTGCACGGAACCCGACAATGGGGTCTGGCAGTGGCTTGTAAGCTTTGGTTGCTGGCGCGGATGCATGCTGCGCCACCACCGCGTCCGGGGCTATCATCGGGAAATGATCGTCGTGCGTCGTCGCCCGCTGCTGGGCCCTGCCTTCTTCGAAAGTGCTGTGGTGCTGCGGAACGTGGGGCAGAAAGGCGGCGGGCGTTGCTGGCTCTGTGGCCCACGGTGTGGCGATCGACTGGTTGTGCCGCGGCTCTGGTAAGCCAGCCACTGGGGTTCGCGCTGCGGGCGCCTGCGCGGGGGCGGGCGGGGCCGATGCTCTGGCAGGCTGCGGTAGATGGGCCGCTGCCGTGGTCGCCGCTGCTGGAGCCGCTGTCTGGGGGACGGCGCCGAGGGCTGCCTGAACCATGCGGCCGAGTCCTAGCCCGGGAGCAGCCACGTCGATGAGCTGAATCATCGCGCGCTGGCGCTCTGTTGTAGACTGGTACGCCGTGCCGAGGTCACGTAGGGCCTGCATTTGAGCTTGGGGATCCGCCACTTGTGGGGGTGCGCGAGGGGCGGGCACCATCGATCCGACAGTAGGTGCCGCGCGCGGAACGGCGGGAGCAGCGGGAACTTGGGCGGGCGCGATGCGCGGTACGGCGGGAGCGGCAGGAACCATGACAGCTGCTGGCGGTGCGGCAGGGGCCGGTGCTGGTCCTCCCTGCGGGGTGACGGGCGCGGCGGCCTGTTCTCCTTCGGGCGCCTCTGACGGCGCAGCCTGCGCTTTGCGCGTCGACTTGGCCTTTGGTTTGGCGGCGGCGGCGGTCTTCGTGGCGTGAGAGCCCGCCATGGCGCCGGCGGTCGCTGTGGCCGTGGTTGCTGACCTCGTGGCCGGTCCTCCCGTTGTGGGAGGTGCGTCCTTGTTCTGGCGCGCGGTGGGCCCTGCGCTATCAGAACCTGATGCAGCGTTGCCTGCCTCGGGTTCAAGGCGGAGTCCGAGGTGCGTGTGTGTCATTTTCAGCGTATGCGACTCTGCGTATAAGAAAAGAGGCCGAGGACGGCAAAGCTAGCGATGGCGGCGACGGCGGCGGCGATGTGGGCGGACGACGAGAAGTTTTCGTCGCCCACTCTGCCGCTCACCAGGACGCTGGGATCTGGCCTCAAGATCTCGGCAAGTCCCGGCGCTCAAGGCCCATGCATTGCATGGGCTTTTTCATCACGCTCGAGTGACAGGTGAGTGACAAGTGACGGACAGGTTGGGGCAAAGCCCCGCTAATCCTCACTCGCGGTGCCACATTCCATCGACCCTGAGGGTTCAGCACATTTACTATCGACTTAAATGGCTGCTACTAGTATCATTCCTTACAAACTCAGCGGGTTTTGTCGTGGCTTTGTTAGCGGGCTTTGCCGTGCTCGCACGGCGTCACCGATAATGACTTACTAGGGTAAGAAGATACGATACGAGTGTACCAGCAGCATGGAATTGATTGCAGCAACCGCTGTCTACAATACTCAGAAATCATCGCTAAGGATGTGCGACGGCTCCCCCGCGTATGAAATGTCCGCGTCGTCCGCTACGACAAAGCTCCCGTACATGTAGTCGTCCGACTCATCGTTCCGCGGTGGAGAGCTCGAAAGGGCATCGACACGCGCAGGCCGGTCAGGCACTGCAAACATGGCGCGACGCATGGGGCGGTTGGCAAACGCGGGGCCACCAGGAGCTTGAGTCATGAGACTTCGGCGGTAGACCGCAGCCTGATCGTACGACGGTGATGCCTGCGTCGCGGAGAAGTCTCCTGCAAAGCGCATGTCGGATTCGCTCAGCGTGTCGTCGCCATCCTCATCTCCACCGCTGACTTCGTCTCCAGAGTGGCCCGCTTCGACGTCCATCCATGGATTATGCCGTTGGGCCTCGACGACGTCAGTGAATTTCCGCCGCTTCCGCTTTGGTTGACGGGATGGTTCTGTAGGTTCTTCTGCGTCCGGGGAAGGGGATGACTCGGATGAATTCTTGAGACGGCGGATTCGTCGTTGCGAAGGTGGAGGCATTCCAAGCGGCGATGAGTCGAGAGTAGCGAGCCGAGTGCGCTTCTTGCCGCGTTGCCCTGGCACGCGAACAGCAAACGTACTAGGGGGAATGAATCCGTCTGATTCTTGCTCCTCGTCAAGCTCAAGGTCCGGTGATGAATGCCCAGCGAACCGGGCGGGTAAGGGTGGCGGAAGCATTCCACGCCCTTCTTGGGTTGACTTGGATCGACTGCGTTGAGAATCATTCGTCCGATTAGAGTTGAAAGATGCCAGGACAACGCTATCGTCCACAAGTTCGATTTCGCTGTCGTCTAGATTCAGAGAAGGTGGCTGATCTAGGTGAGTGCCTTCATCGTGCCTGAGTAGTGGTGAGGAGTTGACGAATTCGATATCCGGGTCCTCGTCATCATCGAGTAGCCAGGCCATGCTATCATCGGCGTTGTCGGCAGTGACATCCCGAGAGGAGCCGGCTATGGGACGTTCTGAGGCGGGGGCAGGTGAAGACGATCTATCATGAGGTATTGGGGTATGACCAAAGGTTACTGGTGATGACCATTGTGGGGGCGACAGGCTGGCCGGTCTCTCGGAAGGAGTTGTGATATCGATGATGCTGCGATCTGCGAGAGGCCGTTCTGGGGACGAGGACCACATTGGCGGCGTCTTAGGCTCTACTGGGCTGAGCCTTGCTTTCTTTGGTCGAGCCGGCTTTGGTGGTGCGTCCTCAGCTGAAGGTGAACGGGCTTTCTTCCGCTTCTTGCCCGTAGGTGCCGACTTCGCCGCGCTAACACCAGCGGCAATCGCCTCATCGTCAGAGTCGTCCTCCCCCAAACGGGCTAGTTGGCTCATGGGGAGCTCCTCGATAGCAGGAGCTTTCTTCTTGCGAGACTTCGTATTTGTCGTCTTCGAGCCACTGGCCTCTCCTGTTGCAACAGTCTTGGAGCGCTTGAGCTTCTTGGTCTTTGGTTTTTCGGCCGCCGATAACGAGACCGTCCGTCGCGGACCCAAGATACCCGCCTCGATCGCCAAATCGTCCTCGTCGTCTTCACCCGCATGTTCTAAATCCTTCGGATCCGGAATCTTCACCTTCTTCGTCCCTTTCTGTAACAGATCTTTGACGCTGATGAAACCGGTAGACGCGCCAGTCGGGACATTCCGCAATGCGTCATCGTTGCGGACGCGTTTCTTTCCCTTGGGTAGAGGCGACTGTAGTCCTTTCTTGGCCTTCGGGTCCTCACGACTATACTCTTCGATTTCCATGTGCATTTCTACACACTCGGGCTTGATGTGTTCGGGAATCAGGCGTTCGACATCTTCGTACAACTCAAGATGCTCCGCTTTAACGATGAAGCGTTGGACGTCCTTGTAATTGTCGTCCGCCTTCTCCCAGTTACGCTCTTCACGGTCTTCACTGAGCAATACGTGGACATAACCGTCGCGTTTACGTCCCGTACGACCAATACGTTGGAGCTAAGAGAGCCGCTTGTAAAAATACCGCAAAGATAATGTTAGAAGCCGCTCACCATACGTATAGGCGTCTTCTGAGCGTCGTAGCATATAATCACGTCGACCTCGCCAATATCGAGACCCTCTTCACCGATGGAAGTGGATACGAGTACGTTGTATTCGCCAGCTTTGAACTTCTTGATGACCTAGAGCACATTGTTAGCTCCGAACGAGAACATATAGGGAAAACCAACTTCAAGCTGCTCTTTCTGCCCGTAGCCCTTGTTCCCGTTCTTGTCTGTACCTTGGCCGATGAAAGGAACAGCACGGATGAGCGGATTCTCCTTGTTGAGCATGGTAACGAGGAGGTCGACGGTGTGACGAAATGAGGTAAAGACCATGACTCTGGAGTCACCGCTGACGTCTTCACCGCCCCCATTCGCAACGGCGTCGTCCTTATCAAACCGTTTCTGCGCGAAGTGTTCAATCAGCAGCGTCTTGACCTTGTCCATCTTAGGGTGCATATCGAATCCATCCGGACGACTCTTGAGCCTCTCCATCTCTTGTAGCACTGCTTGGAGCTTCGAGTCCTTCTGAAAGCGATCAGATTTAGCCTTGCTCGCCGTCTGTTTTCCTGTTGCCGCGTTGACGCCAGAGGAAAGCTCGCTGAGAGACGCGTAGCATTGATCAATGCTGCCTTCAACCTACGCGTGGAACGTTAGAGGGGCCGCTGCAAGCATATGAGGGCAAACTAACCAGATAGCCCATGATACGAGCAAGCGACTCCAGCTTGGTCAACATCGGGAAGGCCCATTGACTAGCACCGCCACCGCGGGAGGCATGCAGCATACTCATTGCCTTCCGGCAACTGAAAGGATGGAGACAGACAGGCGTCGGCTTAGCATGTAGTATTCGAGCGTTACACAGCTTCTGGATCATAGGCTAACAAAACGTCAACCACGTTCAGGCGTAGCGAATGAGAAGACTTACCGACATGACTTCACCCAACAGATCCCGAACTTTCGCAATGTCTTCCGTCATAGTTATGATATGCTGCTTGACGTGCTTCTTGTGGAGATATGGTGCGAGGTCCAAACTCTGCTCGTCGCGAATCTCGATGTGACTGATGTGTAACGAATCGACGATTGTTTGTACGGCTTCGGGATTGCCACCGGGTGTGGCGGTTAAAGCAAGAACGCGAAAGTGAGGATTCTTAGCCATCATGTAACGGATGACTTGCGCGTAAGCGTAGTCCCCGGTCCCTTTGTGCGCTTCATCTGAATTCGACGTGAGTAAAACCCAATTCCCTTCAATGATGGTACCTACCGATGACAAGTAAAACAATGTCCCGTGGGTCACAGTTGTCACTCTTGAGATCGTTCATAAGGGTTTGAGGGGTCATGTAGAAAACACGCTTCTCTTGCCACTGATGAATAGGCGTTAATCAGAGTTGGGAAAGCCAGATTATCCACATACAGCCTTTGCACGATACGCCCGTGGGTTCTGTCCCGTCAATTCGACCGCATGGCTCCCTGGTATACCGCACGTTTGATGACAAGCTTCTATTTGCTGCGCCACAAGGGGTTTTGTAGGTGCGACGAAAACAACCCTCCCCTCCGGAAACCAGGTGTAGACTAATATCATGTATGTGAGTTTCTCGAAAGTAGCCAACATCGTGGGGTACTTACAGTTGAGCATGACGACACCTGCGATGAATGTCTTTCCAAGACCAGTTGGAATAGCGACAAGCGTGTTGTCAAAGAGACAACGCCGGACGATATTGAACTGGTAATCTCGTCGCTGCTGGTTCAAGGGATATAGCCAACGTCTTGCCGAAAGAAGGTCGGGCTGAAGCTTCATGGGTGGGGGCTGTATTTGGAATTAGTCTCTGCAAGCTAAGACAACAAAGAAAACGCACAGGTCTGTCAAATGGTCAGAAATGAAGGGCGTGAATGATAGACACTCCTGGACGTACCCAACTGAGACGACGGGAGCCGGGAACTGTTCAAATTCAATTGGCTCTTCCTCTTCTTCCTCGTCATCGAACGACCCAAACACCTTCTCCTTCCCCTTTGCGTCCTTTGGTTTCTTCCACCCAGACTTGGCAAACGCCGTGTGATCCCACTTCTTTGTCTTATTTGGCTTCCCAAGGAACAAGTTGGTCGCGCTCGAGGTTCGTCGCTGCAGGCCCCGTCCCGAGTGAGGCGCGGCAGTGCTGGGCCCTGCCACGGGCTGTTCTGCAACACCGCCAAAGAGTGTCGTCTGGACTGTGGCCGCCGACGCTGTTCTCTGGATCCCAGACCTGCTGGGTCCGGCAACAGGGGTCTTCCGGCCGTTCAGAGCGTCATGGCACGCCTGGTCAATCGCTTGGAGGTCCGCCTCGTCAATGTCAAGGGTGTCAAAATCGTACGAGTCGTCTATTTCGATGACGGGATTAGCCGGCGACGGTGCTCGTGGTTGTGCACGAGGAGGATGGGGACGGGTCGCGGGAACCTGAGGTCGAGCCTGCGCCTGGGTGTGTGCAGCCTCGAGAGCGTCGACCTGCTCGAGGAAGGCAGAGTCCATATCATCGTCAAAGTAGTCGTCCGAGTTCATGGCGGCGGAAGCGGAGCCGGAGGCAAGACCTGGAGTTGTCGAACACGGCGGCAAGAAGGCAAGACGCGAAATGCCCAACGCGTCGATCAGGTGATGCAGACGCCCGACGCGTGTGATTTTGTTTGGCCCCTGGTTTGGTTCGCGGACATCTCGAAGGTGGCATGCGGCGACGCGTTTGATTAGCCGTGGCCCCAGGCAAATTGTCGCGAAACCCATTTATGCGTCTTCGTCGAGCTCATGTTTGTAGTATATTTATGGGGTATCTATGTCGGAAGGTGTGTCCGGATTTATCGCCCTCTGCGGCTCATTGGCGACAAGGAGCACTCCGACCATCCTATCTGACGCGTGCACAGCGTAGTGTGTATAAATAAAATAACGTTGTATATTGTGTTTATGTTAAGTGCATAGGGCATAAGGAGATCGGCATTAGCGACATAGGCTGATGAAGTGTAAATCCGCATACGTTGTGAGGACTATGATAGCACTATAAGATGGAGTCATAAGCATAACGGGAGGTATCATAAGGAGAAATTGTCCAAGTTAGATTCGGGTGAGAAGAGAAGAGTCCAAGGAAGAGAGAAGAACGCTTCCGGGCAGAAACACTTGCATTCGGGACGGCTGTGCAGAATCAACAGCGATGTAAGCTGGTGTGTTCTCCATGCAAGAGCAAGGCCGTCGCACCTGTAGTATCCCTACCGACCTCCATCCCGGATATCCTTCCCACCATATTCCTCCAAACCCAGCAGCACGTTATCGGTGTCCGGGTCGTCCTCAGGGTCCTGGTCGACGAAGAATCCATCCCCCTCCTCCCATTCCAAGCCATGTATGGTGTCCATGCTGTCATCAGACCTGTCCAATCGGTATTCGCCTTCGTCAGACTCGACCTGAGTACTAGTACCGGCAAAGATTCCAGCGTTTGAGCGTGCGCCCGCCGCCGAGGCGTGTCCAAGCACACCGTCGACGTCGGCCAACGTCTCGCCGAGAGTACTGGGAGTACTGTTCGCCGTCGCCGGCTCGGGGTCGCTCGCTTCGTCGAGCTGGAAGCGGACACGACGAGTGTTGCCGACGGGGTTGCGGGGGGCACTGTCGGCGGCATGGTCGCCGCCGTCAGGACGCTTGTCTTCGTCGTCGGAATCCTCTGCGTTGCTGGTGTTACGAGCACGAGAACCAAAGAGGTTCAAGTTGCCCATGGCGCGGCCCAGCGACGGGGACTCGTCGCTTGCGGCGAGGCGAACTCGAGGAACAGTGGGAGGAGTGGGGACCTGTACAGTTCCATGGTCAGGGAGAGGGTCGCGCGATGATACAATGGACGGGACACTGACCGAACGAACATCGGTGGGGGTCCGGAGTTCACGACCAGAACCGACGTGCCGACGGGACTGGGCGCGCGCGGAGTTGGTGGGAATATCGGCAGGTCTGACGGTAATGTTGCGTGCACGTCGTAGAGCTATCGTCGGGCGACGCAGGATAGAAGTGGTAGTGGAAGGGGCGGGGGCGTTCTCCGCATCATCTTTGGCAGCGGGGTTGGTGGTCTTGGAGTGGGACATCTTGGTAGAGTATCAATGTGGGTTGTGGTTGTGCTGCCTCTTCAAGTCGCATCGCAGTTGCTTATATACGTCGTGGGGGCAGCGGCGGCGTCAACTTGGAGATCCAAGGAGGGCAAGGAAACAGGGACAGACATTTCCGAAGGAGAAATAACTGAACAGCGACATTGAAGGCAAGATTTCCACTGTCGAGTCAAGAGAAGTACAATAGCTGCGCCTGGTTTCCAACGCACCTAACCCCCTATGCGGGGCCGCGACCTTGAAAGAAGGCCAGCCAGGGAAACAACCTAGAGTTCTCCCGAAGTAGGAGCCAATGAGAAGAGGGAAACCGTCGGGGCCTCCGACGCACACTGCCCGCACTGTCAAAGAACGCTCGGGTCTGTTGAGATGAACGGGAACTCAATCAGGACTCACCGGAAACCCATCTATTTCTCATGACGCAAACCTAACATCTCTTCAGTGCCTTGGACGTCCGCGATGACCGCCGATGAGCTGCGATCCTTCGACTATGGCTTCTCAAGTCTTCGCATGAGAGCGTCGACCCAGGGAGTCATCTTGTATCTGGTAGAGAAGTAGCCATTCGAGTTGCACCACAAAGCGTGAAAGCTGTGATCCCGAGATGTCTGAGCAGATTGACACGGCCTGCCAAAGATGGAGGAGAAATCCGAAGGTTCCTCTACGGAGCGCTTGCTGCAAAGCCGGCGAGTGCACTGGAAACATGCTGAGTCATACCGAGGTATGCGGGTCGCAGTCCCGAAGGCGCTTTGCGAGACGCACTACTACCGCCGGGGCGGTGGCAAAGCGCTCCTATATAAGAGGGCGATGCTCTCCCAGGTAGGGCGCAATGCCCCCTTGACAGAGAAGGTTTGGAAATCCATCACGATGGGGCCTACACTGCATGAATAACAATGATATCAGCTATGTTACAAGGTTCCAAACCATTTCTCACCTTATGGGTACAAGGTTTCGAACCGTTTCTCACCCAATGCGTCCGTGAGTGCTCCAAAGAGGCGGTGAAACATGAGGGAACATCACTTGCAGGGCCCCGAGCTCTCCATTCCCCGGCGGATCACCTTTCGCTCGCGGCATCGACTCCCGGCAAAGAGCGACGTCAAGCCCAAGAGTTCAGCCTGGCTCCGAGTCCGATACGCCTCGCGATAAGGTGCTTCTCGCTTTGCATCCGCAAAAGGTAACTAAGAACGTCGGAAATTTCATCAGCACGCCAGCCATCAGAAGGAAATTGCGTTGTATGTATTGCATTACGGGGTCTGCGTATATTGATACAAGACTTGAGCTGACGAAGAGTGGGGTCGGAGCATAGTTCACTGGGCCATAGAGGAAGGTAGTATACGTACAGCTGTAGAGGATCTAGCGGCATGCAATGCAGTTTGCGATTCGACAATTCAACGCAAAAAAACGGCGACAAGAGAAAATATAAAATGAGGCAGGAGAAAAGAAGTACGAAACACACGAAACATACGAAGGGCAGATCAGCTGGGCTCGGGTATTCGACTCGGCCCAGATTGTGGACGGGGTTGTGGAGTTCGCGTCGGTTGAGGTGAAGCCACGCGCTGCCTGGCTCCTTCCTGTTGCCGCTGCCACAATACTTCCGCCCACAGTGGATTTGGTGGTATGCGACCAACAAGGGCACGCAAGACATCCAACCTGGGGGCTCGATAAGTACATGTACCAAGCACAGAACATTAGAACTTACCACTTAGACTTTTCATCGTCCGTATCGGCGAAGAAAGTAATGGTTTGGTTGTTGGGGAATAGTAGCCGGAAGGACCTCTCCACGCCGTACGGGCCGTCGAATTCAACGTACCGGCTACTCCGCGCAGAGACCGCGGAAGCAGGGCTGAAGAGCTCTCTCCGCGCTTCCTCGTCATCCTCAACCGAAACTGCTTTCTTAAGATCAATGGACGAGATGGCCTTCTTAGTCACGTCGTTAAACGCGACCAAGTTCGAGCCAATGACACGTAGGTGTCTTCTTCGCCATGACTACACACGGTGGATCAGAATCCGTACAAGTATGACGCGGAAGGGGGCGTACCGTGCAGTCTCCCCCGTTTTGAGTAAGAGTGCCTTCGAAGTAAGTCACCTTATGCCACGCGACGTGTCGCAGCCCTCTATGACAGTCCTCCAAGCTCTGTGGCAATTGGTCTTGTGGAATGCCAGGCAGCGGTGGTAGCCGGAAGATCTGCAAGACGAGTTCGCCAACCTGCATCGTCTTCGTTCCACTCGGTTCCAGGCGTTGGCCGATGAGCGGATAGCTCGTTTCGAATAGCTTCGTGTCACAACGCCGTGCAATATCCTTGAAGGCAATGAAAGCCCGAGCGAGGGTGCCATCGGGCTTGAGATACCGAGCAAGGTTCTCTGGAATCTGCGTTGGAGGTCGTGATACGGGCGTCGGAGCTGACATATGTTTCACTGCCTTCTTGGAGGAGAAGAAACTACGCATGCCTCCTTTTGATGCTGGGGGCGGAGCTATTACCGGGAGTGGTGGCGGTGGTGGCGCGTGGGCCTTGAACTGTGTGATGATGTGTGGATCTCGTCGGACTTTGATGGTCAGGGTGAATTCGAGTTTACTATGTTCAATGCTACAAACGGCATCAGCACCAAGCTCGTGGGTCTTATCCAGGCGACTCACAGCTCGAACTCCTGGTCAATACGTGATTCGGTACCAAACGCAACTTCAGGGGTCGTTACGAAATGAATACCGTTGTTGAGGGTACAGGTGATGGCGGTAGGCTGGGATGGGATGGGGAGGTTGAGGCCTTTGACTCCGACAACTACGGCGAAATGTTAGTGCACCGAAGAGACCTTCAGGTAGACGAGCACTGACCTTTCACGAAGACCTTGCCGTAAGCCTTGGCAGTGCCTTCTTGCGCTCGAAGCTCTTTGAGTTGCTTCGAATACTCGTTCATGTCTGACGGTCGACGAACCGCCCTCCATGCTTGACCGTTGGCCACGTCCCCAACGGAGCCCATGTGTGCGACCTTATCTGCATCTGATGACGCATAGATAGTCTCACTACGCTCCCGGATATGATATTTCTGTCATAGGCATCAGTTATCAGGTCGAAAAGACTGAACGAAAGAACACCTACACTCCGTCCGCCTTTCAGCCTTCTCAGCTCACGATCGATGCTATCCGCGAGAGGGTCCTCCTCGTCGATAGGCACGTTGTCGAGAAGCCCTCCATCTTTCATCGCGTCAACGCGCCTCTTAGCCGCCGCAGAGCGATGTTCTAGTAAGTCCTCCGCGTCTCCAGTACTCATGCTACGCCGTCTGCTAGGCCTACCAGCAGTAGGACGCCGAGGAGAAAGGTATTCCTCAAACTCGGCTTCCTCCTCTTCTTCGCGACGCCGAGCCTCGCGCTTCTTCGCTTTGATCAGTTCCTCGCGAACGCGGATGGCGTCCTTGACGGGTGGCGGAGGACTGGTGGCGCGGATTGGAGGCGCGTTGCCAGTGGTCTCGGGGCTCATAAAGCCTGTATGCAAAAGCGTGTCCTGTTCCAGAGGCGGCAGGTCGATGTGCATGGGGATCTCGGCACGTGCATTGGTAGGCGGAGGCTCATCGATGTCCATCGCGTCTGCCTTGCTTGTGGATGCATCAGCCATCTCGGCGTCACCGTCTTCGTTCTCGGGTAAGGAGTATCGTCCAGCCTTGACACCTTCGGTGACCGCCTCCACCCGGAGCCCAACCACGCCCTTCCCGTCAGGCGTCATACGAGCCTCGCCTGCAACGTCCGCCATCAAGCGGTCTAGTGCGCTCTTCATGTCGCCAAGCTGCGTGAACGATGTTGAAGCGTTGCCGGATTCACGACGATGAACATTGACATCAGGCTCACTTGCACCGTCGAAGCTAGCGGAACGAGCCGGCATGCTCGGTCTCGGTGGATCGTTCGGCTGAGGCTCGGGGTTGATAGACATCACCCCGTCGTACGTAGGATTGTCTCGGGTCATCTTGGGAGGTGGTACGCGCGACGGTGCGGCTCGCTTCGGTCTTGCGTCGCTGGCAGGGGAGGCAGGAGCGGTCTCAAGGGAGCGCCTAGACGCGGTGGAGGGGAAATCCAACGCGGGATCGACCTTGTCACGAAGAGGACTGTCGATACTACGCTTCTTCTCCAGGATTCGTTGCACGTTTTCGCGAGTGATGCGAGGGCTCCTCCCGCTCCCCGTGCTGCCAGTGGGGCTGTTCATGTCGCCAAAGCTCCCAATCCTCGGTAAACCACGGTGAAGCGGCGAGTCGCCACGAAGGAACGGGGACCCGCTGCGAGAGTTGGAATTACGGGCAAGGCTCGGAGATCCACCGGGAGAGACGTTGAAAGCAGGCGAGCCGGAACGCATACTGTCACGGAACGACTGCAAAGCGCTGTTGTTGGTTGGAGTTGAAAGACGGGCGAGGAGGCTGTCTTTGCTAAAGTTGTCATGAGACATCCCGAAGCCATGTCTCGGAGGGGAAGTGGGAGGCGTAGACATATTAGGCATTACACTGCCCTCCTCTGTGCTCGAACGCGCCTCGCCACCTTTGAGATCGACTTCGAAGTCCATGCCGGATAGGGATATGTCTGAATGAGCGAATGAATTGTTGGCGCCTTCTTGACCTTCGTCACGAGAGTGGGTACGCTCAGGTGTCGCGTCTGATCGCCGTATTTCCTGTGTGGATGACGGCCTCCCGAAGGAGTCGTCGACATCGAATGAAGCAGCTACAAATGAGGTCGATTAGAGGCGTCAAAACAGACGAAGTGAAGATACTTACAAGGACTGCCGAAGTCCATGGGCACATCTAAAGAGAAACGCGGAAGCGCGCTCTCAGACATCGGTCGAATATGGAACGCGCCCTGGCGCTTCGAAGGAGAGGGAGAAGGAGGAAGCATTGAGACGTCGTCGTCCTCATCGTGTTCCTCTCGCTCCTTCTCCTTGTGAGCCTTCATTCTTTCCACATGTGTGGTGCGGCCAAGGGGAATATGTGAACCAGGGGATACCGATCCGATTGAGGCACCTTCATGGACGCGAGTTGGGGTGGAAAGCGAAGTGTTATGTATAGGGAAGATGCTGTCCTCGACAGCTGGTTCTGGTGTATGCTGCCTGTGTGCAGCGGCGGCGCGCTCAGCATGGTGCGTGCGTCCAAAAGGAACTCCATCCTCAGTTTCGACGTCCACCGGGAGAGCCTTCTCGTCATGGGGAGGGGTATGAGGGCGCGCGTCCTGCAGCATAGAATTGACTAGGCCGGTAATACTGTCCTCGCCAAGCTGGAGACTATCGAAGCTTTCGTCGCCGTTGTGCACGCGGAGTGGGCCGCGCCGCTCGTCATCAGAAATGGTGTCGTGATCGGGTTGTTGTGGGTGTTGTACAGGTGTCTCGTGATTGTTGTCGTTATCGTTATCGTCGTCCTCGTCTGGATCCTCGTCCGTGACCCACTCGAATGGCTGAGAGCCGCTGTCCTCCTCGACGTCGTACTCCATAACGTCGCAGGTCTCATCGAAAGTGACAGTCTTGCGCCGCTGTCTCTTGCTGAGAGACGTACGTGGGCCATGAAGGCGTCGTGAAACCAGTGAGGGTCGGGAGGGCGACGGCGACGTCCGATGAGGCGACTGTCGCCCCGGAACGAAGAGCTGCTCTTTAGGAGGAGGAGGCGGTGGGTTGAACTCGTCAGTATCATCCTCCTGTTGAGGCTGACTCTGCTGAGCGTGAATGCGGATCTGAGGTTGAGGGAGGGCGGGAAGGGCGTCTTCGTGGATCTCGACGCTGGTTGCTCTGAACGGGCTCTTGGTGACGGGCTTCCTGTTCGCCAGGCCCTGAAGACCTTGCGACTGGCGACGCTTACGCTGCGCAGGATGCTCGTTCTCGCCCTGTTCGTTCATAGACATAGTGCGAGGACGCTTCTCCCCGCTGACCCGCCGCGGCTGGGCGACGCTTCCGAATCCTGTCGACGGACGCGAAGGCGTCGGGATGCCCGACCTGCCACCAGTCTTGAAGGGGGACTTAGAGACGCGGCTGCCCTCAATAACGTGGCGCCAGCTCGTCGAGTTGCGACGTGCCATAGCTAGGCGGGGTGTAAGTTCAGGCTGCGGGGAGTCGCGCTTCGCGATGCGGAGAGGTGTCGTGGACGTCGGCTGCCAGCCATCGTTGGAGGAGCGAGGACGGAGAGGTGTGTGGGTGCTCATCGCCTAACACGATGAGGACAGTGTCCGGGACGGCGAGCAGGGGTGGCGGGGCGTCGAGGTGGTGGTCGTTTGCGGTCAACTTCAACCAAGTTCAACATCCCCTTTGACGCGCGTATCACGTGAGCGCGTTCCTGATTGGCGCTGCTCGTCGGGCGAGGCGGGAGGAGGCGGGGCCCCGATCGCGCCACATCGGCTCAAGATTGTGTCGCACGATGAGCTAACCCGATGCATCCGTAAGGCACCGCCAATTAGAATCTTCCCTGAATACATTCCGTTCAATGCGAGGATACAAGAAGCCGTCGAAATGTAGTTGTACGAGCTCTGTCTGGTTGTGCGTCTAGCAAAGAGATACGCATGACGGACGTTCTCCGAAGATCGGCACTTCTAGAAAGTGCTAGTATAACGGACTCCTGTACGTTGCCCTGCCCCAGGCGACACTGTAGTTAGCAGTACTGATGACTCGGGTGGATGTGGCGTCCGAGTGTTGAACGTTAGCCTATGTTGCTGCCAGTCCTGTGAGCAAGACGTCGATAATCGAGCTCCGGATCCTGGATGAACGGACGAAGATACAATTACAACATACAACACAGACAGATAAGATACAGGGGCATATCGGGCATAATGTCATCCAAGACAATGGCAAGAGAATTAGTGCACGGAGGTGTGGTGTCGCCGGCGGGATGGGGCATTAACCGACGACAGCGCCACAAAGGTGATGACAAGGTCAATGCGTGTGGCGTGCGAACTGTGGACTGGGTAAGTCAAAGCGTTGGAATCGGGAGATCGACAACGTACGTGGGATGGCAGATCATACAGATGTAGCGCGCTCCTGGTGGAACGGGTTGTTGTCCGGCGTAACGCCAGTCCTTTGTGCCGCGAGGCGGCCCGTGGACGTGTAGCCGAACCTAGAAGTGTAGAGCACTTAAACGAAGTCCTCGGAGATGAAACTGGTGCTGCACGTACCGGAGAGCTCCATAGTTGCCGAAGGTATCGACACCATCGTCTTCTCGGTTCGCAAAGATGCCCGCGAGCTGGGAATGTTTAGTGTCACTTGTCCTGCTGAGGGAGCGAGAAGAGAACGGTGTTGCGGGTGACATCCGGCTACTCGATGTGGCGGTCGACGACAGGCTGGGTGACGGGCTGGAAGATGCCGCAAACGGATTATTCGAACTACGCGTGAAGCGTAAGCTGCTGCCACACATGATGATCGTGGGAGGACATACCCGATGCTTGTGGGTTGAGGCTGTATCGGCGGAGGTGACTGTGATTGCATTTGCTGCTGCATCTGCGCCAGCTGTTGTTGCCGCCACATCTCCTGTTGTTGAGCAGCTTGTTGCTGTTGAGCCGCCTGTTGCTGTTGAGCTGACCACTCGAGCTGCTGGCGCATGTACGCTGCCTGAGATGACAATCAGACTCGGTCAACTTAATATGACAGTATCTAACTCACCTGCATGGCGTCGTTCGACATCTGCTGCTGATACGGGCTACCGAATGAGTACGGCGCTGAGAACTGCGTGTACTGTGGCCGCAGCTGAGTGAACTGTGGTTGAATGGTGTACTGTGGCTGAACGGGCTGATACTGTGTATACTGCACTTGCAGAGGATTCGACGGCGTTATCTGCACGTCCGCAAGATCGATCAGTGGCGCATCCTTCGAGCTGCACAATCTGTTAGAAGATGGCGCGTGGGGATGTCGAACAAAGCTTACGCAGAGTCGGCGCGAGTATCGAGCAGAGACATCTCGGCACTACTGGTGGCCTGTTTCCGGCGCTCCTCATCCTCCTTACTCAGGCGAATCGCCCGCTGGAGGTCCTCCTCCTCCGAGGTAGTGCGCTTCCGCTCGGCCGACCGACGACTCTCCTCGAGGGCTTGCTGCATGTCAGCATCACGCCCACGCGAACCGTTGCGCGGACGAGAAGCACGCGAACGCGGGGCAGGGCCCGGATCGTCGAGTTCTTGAGAACTTCGGGGGTTGTATCCGCTGCGCAGGCCTGCGCGCTGCCGCTTTGAGCGAAGCGCCGTGGGGTTGAGCACCAGATTTGTGACGTCCTTGGCTTTCTGGCGGACGTTGGTGCCACAATCAGTTGCGTTGTCGTCGATGTACTGGAATTCGCGCAGGGTCTTGATCTCGTAGAGGTTGTTTTCGCAGTAGCGAATGACATTATCCGACCCCCAGAGTAGCAGGTATTCCAAGACTACGAGAGCCTGGTGGAACATATTAATCGGTGGATTTGTGGAAAAGGATGCTGTGCGTACCTTGAAAACGTGCCGCCAGAGTTTCCCCTTGTCGTTCATGCGTTTGTCCAGCAACTCCATGATCTCAATGAAGTCTGTTCTATACGAACCCAAGCACGGCGGGGTCAGGGGTATCGCACAGGACAAGAAAGATAACGACTCACTCATTGAACGAAAGATCCGCCAGCTCGTTAAGCTCCCGGGTCGTCGGCAGCGAGGGGTCATTTTTGGTGGCGTTCCGCGCTTTCTGCTGCGTCTTCGAGTAGCCTTTAGTGACCTCCTTGCACGCGCGCCACGTACTCTTGGAGAGTTCGGCAACAACCATGGCTGCGGATAGCGAGGGGGTAGAGGTGGTGGTAAGAGAAAGAGGTGGTCATCTCCGTTCCGGGACGAAACGAAGTAGGTGGGACCACGAACTTGCCGCCGCCACCAAATTCTAGACTCCGGCACAGCCACGTGGGTGGCGTCATCCAGCCCCGGCGGTTGCCGCAGTCGCCGTTTTCGGACAACCAGCCGCGGGTAAATTCCTCCTAAACTCGACGACAGCTTCCTCACAGGTTGCTGCGGTGCGCAAAATATCTCCTCGAATCCGTAGAACCCGCAGAACTACTCGTCTTTCGGCCTTAGCATCTTAAAATGGCCAGGGGTCGTAGTACGGTCCTTACGTGAACAGGCGTACGCGAGTACCTCCGACCCCCTCCCGCCTGCTGCGTATCGAGTCAGCTCGCGTTATTTCTCTGTCATGCATTTAGTGCCGTGTTTTAGTTTGTCAGAGAGACTTACACACATCTGCTCGTGGTCTCGACTGCGGTTGATTTGGCCGGCGAACACGTTGAAAAGAGGCCGAAGCCCCGGTCAACATCGCGTTTCTCTGCGCCCAGGTGGCATGCAAATGATGTAATATCTCCCGTAGGACATTATCAGGGTTCAATGAGTTCGCGTCTTGCCCGCAGTAGTTGCCCACAAACGAATTGAACTGTCAATCAGAACTGTAGCGTACATTGGAAGATGCTATAGATTTTGGGATGATCATCAAGGCGAGAGTTCCAAGGCTACACGACTCTTCAAACAAATGCTAGTGCTACTATACAGTTAGCTAGCTACAGATCCAAATAAGCTGAAAGTGCAATCCTTCAAGCTACCATAAATTAGAATGAACGCGGTATACGACGCCAGATGCACCTGCGCGACCCCGAGACAACATACTCGCTACATGTGTTTGCCGATTTCGTGGGTTACAAATACAGCGTTTGCCCAGCTGCGGCGTAGTTTAGCGGCGCGACCCAAGGTGGGTGCTCGCAAGTTCCTTCTCGAGCTCAGCGCTCGGGTCCTCTGTGACGGGACTCACAGGGCGCTGCTGGTCAGAGACAGTGTAGCCCGAGGTCGCGCCGTTCGGGGGCGCGTGTGTCGTCGGCGAGTTCTGGATCTCCTCGCGTGAGGGGATCGGAAGGCTGTCGTTGCGACGGATCTGGCCACCCGCGCGCGCCTGGTGACGGACCTCAGCACGGAAGCTTTGTACCTCCTCGACGATGAGGCGCTTCATGCCCTCGATCGCGTCCTCGTCCTCGAAGCTGAAGTCAAACGGCTATTTATGGACCCCGTTAGTAAACCCTGTGCGTTGATCTTGGCATGGGCGTACCGTGGGGCAAACGGGCTCGTCGGCGGGGTCATGCCAGACCTGAAGGTACGGGTGCTTGAGGGCCTGTTCACAGGTGATACGCTTTGCGGGGTCGAAGTTGAGCAACTGCTGGAGGAGGTCGATCGCCATCGGGTTCGCACGAGGGAACAGAGAGGAGAACGGCACGCGCGGTTTGATCGGGAGCGAGCGAATGTAATCTTGCGCCTGCGCCAATATTAGCATTAGGCTCACCCCTCACAGGAGAGTCGGACTTACACGAGGGGACCCAACGCGGCGAAGAGTATCCTCGGAGGGCGTGCCCAGGTAGTGCAGAATTTGGTTCAGTTGGTCGACATAGCTATGTAGGTAAGTAGGTCAGCCGCAGCAGCCGACCCTAAAAACAAGATGCTTACTCGCGGCCCTTGAAAATAGGCTTTCCTGCGAGGAGCTCGGCCAAGATGCATCCGACGGACCAGACGTCGATCGCAGGACCCTTCAACCCTAAATGTTAGGCTACGGCTTCGTATAAAGCTGCACGCAAACTCACGTAGTTGGCGAAGCTCAACATGATTTCGGGCGCACGGTACCAGCGTGTGGCGACGTACTCCGTCATGAAGCCTTGGTTCGCAGCAGCCCTCGTCTGGTTGCTCCCCCCACCGGGGCTATACCCACGGGCGAGACCGAAGTCACAGATCTTGAGTTCGCAGTCCGCGTTTACAAGCAAGTTGCCTGGCTTGAGGTCGCGGTGAAGCACATTCGCGGAGTGGATGTACTTGAGGCCACACAGGGTTTGATAGATGAAAGACTGGAAGTGGGCGTCCGAGAGCGGCTGTTGCGATCGAATCTACATTGACGTGAGCTTATAAGGTAGGCTGTGCCGGCGCGTGGATACGCACAATCGCATGTAAATCCGCCTCCATGAGTTCTTCCTGTAGAGACCCTCAATTATACCATCGATGTGCATGGTGGTGTGGACGTACGTATAGGTAAACCTCGTCGAAGTTGTTGTCCGGGCGGAAGACGATGTCCATGTCATAGAGGCACGTAATCTGTGGACCTCTCCTCAATATCCGGTCGACGAGCTCCTTCTAGCAACGACTGACGTTTTTGTGGCCCCTGAAGTGGTGCAGCAACCTACGAGAGAGGTTAGCTTCTGTTTAGTTTCGAACATGCGAGCTTCTCACTTGATCTCTCTCAGGCATCGCTTTGTGAGAATTCTCTGGGAAACGACGCCCAGTGAGAAGCAAGATGAATCGTAGATTCGGCCACGCACCTTGGTGTTTATGTTGGTGATTTTCTTGATAGCACACCCCTCACCGGAGCGGCGGTGCTTCGCAGAGACGACACAGCCATACGCGCCTTGGCCGAGTTCCTTGACGAAGATGTACTCGGCATCGACGACGAAGGTCGAGTTGAGAGCTTGGAAGGAGTGCCGCTGCATGGTGTTGGTCGTCGTCGTGGTCTGAGGTGAAGAAGAGATAGAGATCGTGTTATTAGGGATCCCCGCAACGCGGATGCGGCATGAAACGCGATCGATAAGTACATCCGCGCCTCCGCATTTGGAAGGTCTTGTAAACGAGCAAAGTGCAACTCACCTCGATCTGCTGTGCGACAGTTGACGACCGTCCACTAAGGGGGCTGGGTAAGTCGTGGGCTTGCTATGAAGATGGCGGAAACGAGGGAACGACGGGAGCCTTTGTTGGCTCTTCCATAATAGTCACCACGTGGAAGATGGCATCCATGATCGAGGTCGAAATCTGAAGCAAGGAAATCGGGCTCGGTGATGGTATTCGCAACTCCGCCTCTTACCTTATCAAACTGACTAACCGTGACCCCAACGACCCCTCCTGAGCCATTCACAATTGCCAGACGACGCAGGAGAGGACGACCGACTGGTTTTGGACGACGGGAGACCCGTTTGCTAGAATGCAAAACTGAGCAATTCAGACTCGCGCAGTTGGAACCTTTCAACGAAGAGGAGTTCGCCAGCGCAGACTATATTCGGATGCTCGGTAAGAGGAGGCTTACTGGTAAACTCTGCACAGAGCGCGCGCCAACACTAAGGACGGGGACGCGGAGGAAAGATGGAGAAACGGGGAAAGAGCAATTTACTTCGAAGGCCCAATGCCAGACTTTATATACAGGTTTTTGGTGGCGCCCATCATCAACAGAGTCTTTGGAGTGCGAAGAGCTTCGAAAGCCATCGAGGGAACAAATCGCGAGGGAAGAGAGACGAAAGAGGCAGGAGGTGGCGGAAAACGTGCCCGAGAAGGGTGGCCAAGTCATTTGCGCATCCATCTCTGTCTACTTTGGGCGAAAACATGCGCTGACGCCTCGACGTTGTCTAACATCGATAAGTCCATGAGCTGTCACTTGATTATCGAGCCGTTAATTTTGACCAAATCGCCTGCAGAAATCAGATAATGCAAAATTCAGAATAGAAAATCCTCTCGTGACGTGTGAAGACCGAGAAGGACGCACCTTCAAATAATCGATTGTGTTATCGAAGTGCAGAGCGCGTCCGATGCGGAAGGGCTTATATGACTCAATACTTTGTTGCAATTGTGTCAGGCCGTCGTAAACGACGATACTTACGCGGTTGCTGGGGTCCTGACGCGTCGGCTTGTTGCGGTAAGACATGCGGAGTTTGGAACGCATCACCGAACAGCCCAAAACGCCCTCCAGACGATCCCTTAAATGAGATCATGTTTAGGTTTTCAAGACCGTGCCTGGATGAGTTCTGGGTGATTTTATGCAAGGGTGAAGAGTACTATGCGAGGGACGCGTTACCCACGAGAAAACATTGTAAATTCAGCATGGCACTGGGTCGGTGTCCAGCCATAGTCTCCAGAATCACGGAGATCAGGTTCTAGAGTTGGGCTACGAAGATTTATATCCAGGTGAGAGTCTCGCTGCCACAGCATGGACAAGATCAGGCCCAGGTCAGGTAGTCGCTAATTGTTGGATTGAACGCGACGTTTCTTCAGCAATATTCAGTACACAAACCAGCCCTCGTCCTGGGCTTTCTTCACCGCCTCCTCCCAACCACCTTCTCCCCGCACCCACTCCTGCACGCTCTCGATCTCATCCTTTCCTAGCTTGAACCCGTTGTAGATGTGCGGGAACATGCCCTCGCCTGCGCGCGGGCCGCAGACGTCGCCCTTGGGGTCCTCCCACCGGATGTCCTTCTCGAGCGGCGCGTACGGCACACGCGCGACGTATACGCGCGGGTCGTTTGTGAAGAAGTGGGCGAGTGTGCGGGGGACCTGCAGGGCCGTCGACATGTGGAGGAACCCCGAGCTCTGGTCGAGGGCGCTGACGGGCAGCGCGTCGGGGAGTGAGGACGGAGGCGCGGCGGTGTGAGGGATGAGTTTGTAGATGTAGGTAGGAGCGGGGTTCGTCGCGTCGGCGGAGGCGTTAGCGGTGGACTCCGAGGTGCTCATTGTCGTGGGTGATGTCGTGAGCGTCGTGAACGAAACTAGTGAAGCGTTGGGTGCGATGAGAAAGTGTTCCGGATGAAACGGGCCGTGGGTGGAGGCAGCGATGCCAGCGCCCGCATCTCTACAGGCGCTCGAAAATCCGGGCAGAATACCAGTCACTCCTCAGCTCGCTCTGCAGTACTACTTGACCGTCCTCTATCTCTTTTGGATGTGTTTAATATACTTCAACATGAGATTTATTCGAGCTGTGGTGGTCAGAAGTGATTTGCACATCGTTACCATACTCATAAAATACCACAGGAGCTTCAGGTGACCACGTCAAATACACAAATCCATCAACTCCTTCTTCGCCGACTCTAACCGTTCATACCGTTTCTGCAGTTCCTCTCGACGCGACATAACATGCGGAGGCTCCTGTAAAAACTCCTTGCACCGCTGAAACCCATCGGGGCCCGCGATGCCGAGGCCTTTGAGCAGAGCGGTCTCGAGCGCCCGGCCGTGGTTCAGGCCCAGGACAAGCTCGTGGTCGATCGCCATCGGGACGTTGTCGACGAAACGCTTGTACGCCACTGCTTGGATGTTAGTGTGCGATAAGTGGGGACGATCAAGGGGGAAGACATACCTTGGAAGTATGCACGAACACTCGCCATGATGCGCAATGCCTGCTCGTACGGGTCTGGAGGCAACAGCTTGGGCAGGTCTTCAGCCTTGCTTGGGATACCGATCGCACCGAGGCCGGCGAGGACCTCGGCGACGTGTGCGTTGAACGGTTTATGCTGCTGGGGTGACGGTGGATGTTGCTGGGGTGGTGGCGCGCGATATGCACGCAGTTGCAGAGACAGAATCCCGTTCTCTTCGAGCTGCCGCTCGCCCTTGTAATGTGCAAGGAACTTGTCGTAGTAGTCGGAGAAGTAATGGCCATTGAGCGTCCGTGGCCGGCTCTCGAGCTGGAGGAGCCAGTCGATCCGTCTGCGCGTGGCGATGCTGCGCTGCTTGATATAATCCGTAATGACGGTGCTGTGTCAAGCTCGTAGTTAGCAAGTCAGTGAGGGCTGCGAGGTTGGAATCGACTTACGTTACTCGTTGCTGAAGTCCGCCCTGCGCAAACTTCCCAAAGTGCTTTGCGATGAGCTCTTTGACGTGATTGATGACTGCGCGCTGGATCACGTCGAAGAGATTTTGAGCCGGAGTGCTCCACTCCCCTATGATAGTGGCGATGTACTCGTTGACGATCACCGGAGGATAGTGGTCGGGCAGTTCCCTAGTAACGGCTCTGAGGATGACTGTGAGATGGATAGAAATCATGAGCAGATACATGCTTACTGGTTTACGCGCTGCATTACTTGGTCGATGTATATCGGCTCTTTGTCTCTTGGCTTCATGACAGTGGTATCCTCCTCATTGCCCAAGAATGCAAATGAAGTGCTCTCAACGTCATCGTCGTCCCTACATGAAACGAGGGCTACATCTTTGGTTATCGGCGGACGCCTCACAGGCTTGAAATTGGGCGCGGTGGAACGAATGGCTTGCTTGAAAGTGATTTCATGGGGGCGTATGGATTGTATGAGGCCATCCGATTTAGGTGTACCTTCAAGACATACGTCGAGGTCGCGGGTGAAGTCGTTCAGAAGATGCAAGGTTTCCGCGACGACATCGTCGGAAGGTGGCTTCGGGAGCTGACGGAGGGCGTCTTCGGTCTTCTGGAGGAGCTTCTGCAGCTCGTCTTGCAACTCAGGAAGCCTAATAGAAACGTCCAGCACAGCGCAAGGGTCGTGATGAAATGGCGTACCTCTTCGCAATAAGGCTCGACAGGACACTGCTCAGCTGTTCGGTGAGGTGGGAAGTGCCGAGGTGCTGCTGAGTGGAGTAGTCCAACGAGGACCACGGAGATGTGAACGCGAAAAAGTCGTGCTCCTTCGTGCGTGATTCCTCCCAGGTGATGCCTTCTTGGATCGCTTTCGAGTCGGGCTGCTTGACTGCGAACCAACCATTGTCCAGCGGTCTCTCCTCGTTCTTGATGAAGTCAATCCATCGCTCTTCTTCGCCCCGCGGAATGCGATCGGGTTTGGTAAGGACGCCTAAGGAGGCTGGGTGAGACCTACGCGACGACATAGATGCGCCGCGGTCACTCACCGATGGTCCTAACACCCTTGGGATCGTACTTCTGCGCAACGTCAAAGCCTCGTTGATTTTCCCAGTCCGCTGATGACGCAGCAACGTTAGCAGGGTGGCTGTATGCGCAAGAAAAGCACCTACTTTCACAGGCAACGGCCAGAAGAATGATGCAGCTAGGCTTTTTGATGTAGGACGTGACAAGATTCTCGATGACGTCCTTGTCTGGACCAGAGGCAATCATCCCTGAACGATCCGAAGGAATTTCAGACGATGGTCATACGCGATGGCTCCTCGTAACGCACCAGGAAGGTCGACAAATGACAGGTCAGCGATGTCCTTGCCACTGATCTGAAGGGAGATGTAGTTGGCGGAGAATCCGACCTCGCGCGTAGACAAATCCTCGTCCGAGCCGTTGAGGAACTTTTGTGGCGGAGTGCTGGGATTCAGGATGGCGCACTGGGCGCGACGAATGCGATCTTCGACTTCGCCCTTTTCGTAGATGATCGCGCCGAACTTGATCGTGCGCGGCTGGCCAAGAGGCAAGCTATTTTTGTCGGTGACAAAGACTAGCACCACAATGCACTGCCAGGGAGAATTGGACGATGACAATCGACATTCCGTAGGGCAGCTTCAGTAGTAGCAAGGGTCAGCGTCAGCCCAAGTACCCAACGACAGAGAACATACCGAGTACAAGTTCCCGCTGCTCGCGGAAGCTTGATACCCGAGATGGCCTCTATGACGGATGATTTCCCTGCGCTCTGGGACCCGACGACGGAGATCATGGGCAGGTCCATATCGGCCTGGACGCTTTGAAGTTCTTTAAGTGATGCAGTACGAGTATAGATCGGTTGAATGCGTACCCTGTACTATGCAAACGGTTGATCAAGTCCAACATCCTGCGCCTGCTGGCTGAGTAGCTGGCGTCGCATATTCCTGATGCCTCTTTGCGCTTCAGAGGGTCTTTGGGGAAGAATCCGGGTGTCGTCGAATCATCGAAAGGGTCAGAGTCGAACGCCGGCTTCAGACGCCCGAGCACGGAGCGGGAAAATGGGGAGAGGAGGTGGTCCATGGTTGGGTTCGGACCAGGAGAACGCTCTCTCTTTTATCTGTCGCGGTGCTGCTGAGAGTGCGGCGGTCTTCCATACCAGCTCCACGCCAGCCTCGACCCCAAAACAGCAGAGAAATGTCTAAAACGACGCGTGTTTTGGATTGTTTGCTGCGGGGACCTTTCTATAGAAGACTCTTGTGACTGCTTTCGGCATCCTGTATTCCTCACGCGCCAGACGAGGGTGATTGGGGTAAAAAGGATGCAAAACAAAGGGCACGAAGCCGCAAATTCCTCGCTAGTGGGAAACTTGCTATTTAACAACCACCCGCAGAGCGCACCCGCCCCCTGCCCACCGTACCTGGTGTCGTGACCGCAGAGTCGAACCTAATACCCTAGAAGCAAAGCGTGCACTGCCCCTTGTTAGATTGAATCGAAAACTCTATGTCAATTTGGGGAGTTAGAGACTCAACAAACACGTACTAAGGAATGCTAGATCTCCAAGTTCAAGTATGAGGTCGTGACTCGAAAAACAAACCGAAGAATAGAGAACCGGGT
Organism: Bjerkandera adusta; assembly: GCA_027924225.1. NCBI lineage: Eukaryota > Fungi > Basidiomycota > Agaricomycetes > Polyporales > Phanerochaetaceae > Bjerkandera > Bjerkandera adusta. The sequence continues at coordinate 128,477 of BSCZ01000433.1, forward strand.
CAAAGGACATAGCGGTCAAGGAAAGAAAAGGCAGGGGAGGCAGCGATGCAAGCGCGCGAGGGCAACGAGTATGGCGTCTATCAAATGACCCCGAAAAGCGCTGCCAGATCCGCATCGGGGGAGGCTGAACGGCTCCTTGTAGTGTCTCTCGATGTGCTCTTGTGAGCATTTTCGTCCCTATTTTTACAAGAGGTGTATTTTCTTACGGATTGCAATGCTATGACCCATACTTTTAACACTCCATGTCTGTTCAGATGCAATACGGAATTTCTGTGGGTCTAATTACTACAGGCTCTCTTGCTTAGCCTTGAAAGTCGGAAGGACGGCGCTCGTTCCTTGGTACTCGTTCCTACTATGGACGTTCCAACAAAGCATGGACCCTCAGGTACTTTATTTAATACATATAAGGATTCGTAGAATCCTTGAAAGCACGTAAACAACGATACTTTCTGGTTCGCGTCTCCGCCGCGAGGCGACGACCAGCAAGGCTCAGCAGGAGAGGGTAGCCGACCATGGTGACATATCAGAGAGGTTTATTCGATTCCAAGGTCGGTAAATACGACTGCATATCGTCGCTGCCCTTCGCTATCTCATCGATCCCCATCGTGGACGATGTTTCAACCCCCCGACCGTCATCCATGTCCTGCATTTCATGCACGTTAATCTCGATGGTATGGACCTCATTCGTATGTTTCCGTGAAGTGGACCAGAGACCTCTCGATCCGGTCGACGACCTTGCAAAATGGAGGGAGGATTGGAGGGCGGCTGAAGGCGTGCTCTCTTCGAGGCACGATTTCTGCCGGTCAATGAGGATGATGATCAGCGTGGGGTATATGCCCTGCATGGCGCACGGATCAGCTCGACGCACTGTGGGAAACGATAATAAGGAGGGGAGGCTCACGATGATACCGCTCGTCGCGTACGTCCAAATCGTCCGTGCGAAGGCCAAGTTCAGCGTCTTCCGCTCCAAGCTGGGTATATCTCCACTGTCGGCTATGACGAACTCGATCTGTGGCCGAATCATAAATATCGCCGATATAGTGCATAGTCGTATCGACTCACACAAAAGAGGAAGTAGAGCAGCCCGGACTCGATGAGGACGACCATGACTTTCTCCGCGCGCGTCTTGAACGTCGGCGAATATAGCACGGACCCTATGTCGCGTCTATAAACCCTTGAGAGCTGCTGTCAACACAGGACACGCGCAACAAAAGGAGGGTGGGCGCACCAAGTCTTGTAAATAATGAGGAATGTGGCTACGGCCGTGGTGGCCGCAGTCATAGAAAAGAGCGTGTGTTGGATGTTTCTACAGAACGGGGGGTTGAGGAACCCCCCGGCCTCAGGTTGCTGCACAAGCTGGGCGACACAGAAGGATACAAGCCCCGACGTGACTGTGGCATCCGTGAGAAGATGTTGGTAGGGACAGTTGAGACAACGTACTCAATGAACCAAGAAGGAGCGCGCAAGGGAATATTATGACCCAGCGATGCCTATCGCTGGACCAGAAAGCCCATGCTCTCCATATTATCACAACATCTCCTAGATTCAGCTATGGATGAGCGATTAGCGGGTTCTTAACGCTTCCATATTACTAGGCAGAAAGCGTCACCATGAAAGCGTACAGGGCATTCTGGACAGAGTACGGCAGAGACCGCGTCGAAGCATACCGTTCGGCGAGGGACGTGGACGACGTCGGTAGCAGGGTCATTGTGACTTTGCGGATGGCGTTATTGATGTCGATGATGACCATCGACGTCTCCAGTAGATGCATGATCAGAATAATTGTGAAGATTGCCCTCGACACAGTCGAACGGCGTTTCCAGCTACACACCAACGTTGTCAGCGAAAATCATGGAGAATTGCTTTGCGCGAAACGCTGACAGTAGGATCCTTCCGGTTATCACGACACACACGAAGTAGATAGCTTCAGTAGGGCCCTACCGTCAGCGTCGCGTAAGGGCATTTCGATAAGACTCACTGTGCAATACGGCATCCACAACCACCGCTACGATGTTCTGTACAGTGTCATGCCCGATGCTCCGCAATGCCTCGACATTTTCCAGAGTCAGCGACGACATAGATACAAAGCAGTTGACTTGGCCGGGGGAAGGCTCCACGACTTGGCAGCGGGTCTTTTAATAGTTGCAAGGGGGTTGCGAGCTGTTGCGAGGCTCATGGCGAATGATGCCCCTGTGTATATGGACCTGATGGCGGGATACGCTTCTTCCACTTGACCCAATCATTGTCGAGAAGATATCGGAGCAGCGACACAGTGCGGCAGTCTGCCAGTCAGAAAACATATATCGATTCGAGGGGCGGGCCTTATTCAGAACAAACGACGATGCCCGACCAGGAACGGTCATCTGGTTTACAACGCTACTGATGGGGCCTCTGTTCCTCGGAGTACTCTTGAGGATGGCGGACACTCAAGGGGTTCAATGAACATAGCGTAAGTATTGAGCTGGGAGGTGGCCCTCACTGAGAGGCCAGGCCCTGACATCTACTCTTTCACTTTCGTGACAATGTTTCCTAGAAGAGAATCACTTCAGATGAAACATGAATCGGACGACAGACTTACGGATACGCGTGGTTGGTACAAGAGCGAAACCCGCGCGTCGGAGGTTCGGAGGAGCAACCCGATACACGGCTGGCGATCCTCGCTGATCGCGCTGTGCCGTGCCTGTCGTTGGCGGCAATCACCGGTTGATTGATCGCGCTAACGGCCAGACGCTCGAACATTGTTGTTTGTCCGAGTCCTTGCGCCGAGCCACGTTGGGACAAAAGACGAGTTGGCTGCCCAGTTGCCAACATGGCCTATTATTTTGATTATTGCAACACTTACCAGTTCGTCCATCCTCGCGTGACACACAGTTTTAGTCTTCGTCTCTTCCCCGAAGCGTGTCTCGTGAAGAGACATCGATATGTCGAAATTTCCCGTAGGCCACCTCCTAGCATCTCATTCGCACATCATACTGACAATACAATACCAATCCAGCTGTATTCATTAGTGAGCCTCCCAAACGGCCGTTGGACTATCCTCCGCGACGCGGGACCGGATTGTCCCGAGCTCGACATACAAACCTTCCTTCACAATTTTCTTCCTCGGGTTCCCGAGATAGATAACGCGCAGGTCGATTCCGTCGTTAGATACATAAAGCAGCACACCCGTGGATACGTCAGAAGGCGATGGACTGCTTTCCCCAAGGATCCGCGGCTTTCTGAAGACAACGATGACGCGATCTTCCGGGGATTCGACAAGGTTGTTGCTACTATCCAGAGGGTGGCAGAGCATTGCGTCAGTGGCCTCGAACCCAAGACAAAGTACATCAGCCTCTTTCCGGCCTCTACGTCACACCCGAATCAGCACAATACGACTCGCCCAAGCGGATGCTTCGTCTTTCTGAACGACAGGCTGGGGTACAGCGACCATCAGGGAAAAGCCCCCGGTATAATTAGTGGTAAAAAGGTATAATTATATGCATTATCTCGACAATAGACATTAGCTCGAATAGTTTGGTCCCCGATTTTTCGGAATTTAATTACTGATATTATCACGCTTTAGTCAAGGTTTCAAAGGGATTAGATTGGTTGTACTACTTGACATTAGGATGCTACAGTGCTACAGTGCTAGGATCGTCTTCTCTTCCCTCGAATGACGAGCTTGTCACTCCCGCAAGCCAGTGTGTATCTAGATTGAGGTGGTGAACATGTTACTGCACTTCATGTCTGCAGCATCGCGACGGCGTCGGACAGCCTTCTGCCGCACTTTCTGTGTGTGCGGGCGTCACGGGGGGCTCTTGCGACACCGCGCCGTGTCTGTACACACGATCAACACTCGTCCCGTCGAAATGGAGCAACTAGGCCCTCACCTCAACGTGCCGCAAAGTCACATGTTCCTGCCGCCCCCGCCCTCAAAGCAGGCTCCTGTGGCAACTCCCAGGGCTTGCGGAGCGACGCACAACTTGCCGCGGCGCCGTTCAAGTCGTCCTGCGTCGTCGCGAAATTGACGATAACCTCGCGCCACCCAACGGGAATGCCGGTTTTCGACGGATTTTGAAACGTCGCAGGCGGCGTTCCTGGCGACAGCGTCGCGCTGGCGAGGCAACCGCGAGACTCGGGGGCTGCAAACGAGGTCAGTTTCTGCCGTTTTGCGAGCGGGGGCGCGGATGCTGACTCTGGGGGTGTCTGCAGTGTCGAACCGTCGTTGAACGGCATTCTGCTGTGTTCCTGGCATGCACGCACGTCGCGCGGTGTTCGTGCGACGCCGCGTCATGCATCTGCACCGTGTCCGCGGTCAAAATCGGCCTCGTCGAATTTCGGGATTCAAGCACTTACCTCGAGCTCCGCCGAAATGGCCCGTTCCCGCCGATTCCGTGCTACCCAGCCCACAAAGTATATCCCCCGAGTCGCGCCGATCCCGCGCACCCTGTCCCAGCGTTGCCCGGCCGCCCCGACGAGTTTGGCGAAAAGTCGCCATGAAACGACGCGATTTTGGCCGATTTCGAACGTCGTCGGACGGCGGTTCTGGCGTGTGCGGCGCGTCTGTGGGTGTCTCGGCGTGCTGGGGACGTATAGTAAATCATGACTGTGTGAGATAGACGGTCACATAACACGTACGTACAGGCGCACGTTGATGCACGGAGTACTGCAAAGAAGTTAGAACCATACTGACGGGGTGAACTCACGGTCCTTGCTGAGATAGATTGAAGCCTTTCTAACTTGAGTAAGTATTCATCAGTGGTAGTAGAGAAGCGGCGGGAGACGGGGATGGGATGATGAGGATGTACGCAGCTCGTTGGCGGAGATGTGCCCCGATCGGTCAGTATCAACCGCGGTAAACCAGCTCCAGAGTCTGCGGGTCGGCCGAGGTCATGAGCGCGCGCTGGGCGACAGGGGCTGACGGGGGAACTCACTGGGGATCTACGCCGGGTGGAGGGAGCGGGCCCGCTGCGAATCCGCCAGGTGCGTCGTACCCGCCTGGTGCGCCAGGGGGTGCGCCGTATCCACCGCCGAGGGGCGCGCCATACCCGCCATATCCTCCGCCATATCCTGCACCGCCGGCGACTTGACGTGGGTGTCGGGTCTGAGCGAGGGGCGACGCGTCTGTCTTTTATCAAGAGGGGAGGTGCAAAAGCAGCGACGTCGCAACGACGAAGGCATTTGACGGCACCTGCCGAGAATGATTGCGCAATCGCGGGCCAATCACAGGTCAGCGCCTCTCTTCATCAAACGTACAGTCCTGTCGATTACCTGTCGACTAACACGGCTGTACCAACGATACAGACCTACCGCCCCAAGCAACAATGCTGCTTCAAGTCGTTCAGCATATGCCGGGGTTCAGTCACTGAAAAACAGCGTCGAAGTCTGTGAGAGTATTTTTATGTCACATTAGTCCAGTTTAGATGCACCTATCCAGATTAGTTCTAATGTTGTATAATTATTCGGGGGGGTTTTCCCTGATGACGTTCCGCACTGGATGGACATCGCTATCGCCGGTGAATTTAAGAAATACGAAACCGATAGGCACATCTATGACGTGAGTGTTCGAATCGCCTTTAATTCCAGGCGCACGTCTGATGTTGTCGAGTAGAACGTCGAAAAGGCACTGTGGAACATGCACCACACACTGCGTGACGACCCACGTCGGCGATTCGCATTCGCATTCACCATCGAAGACGTCAACATGCGCATCTGGTTCTGCAATCGCGCCGAAATTGTTGTCTCGGAGCCGTTCAACTTCATGACTGTAAGCTCGTGGCCTACTGTCATGACTCGTCGCATAACTCACGCCCGCCCAGGAGATGAAACCTCTCGTGCAGTTTGTTCTCGCGTTCCTCTATGCCCCCCAGGCTGCTATGGGACTAGATGAAAGCATGACGTGCATCTGGTGCGGCCAGGAGGCGACGGTTCCCCAATACCTGATTACCGTCCGCTTCGCCGACCACCCCCATGCGGTGAAGCAGTATCAGACCATAAGGCTAATCTCTGCAGTCGGTGCGGAGGCTATCCGGGGCCGCGGTACTCGTATGTGGGAAGTGAAGGAAGTGAAGAAGGGCAAGCTGGTAGGCGCCTCAAGGATGCTAAAGGATTTGTGGATCGACTCCGACCGTCCACGCGAGGATGCAGTCATCAAGAAGATTTTCGACGACGCAAAACGCCTTGAAAATATGGAGGACAGGTATACTTTACAACAGAGCTTTTTGGAGCCCATCATCGCGGGTGACGTCTGGATCGGCAACGATGTGGATAGCACGATCGACAGGAGACCAGGAACGCATCGACCCTCCAATTTCAGTTTTGTTCGCCCCCCTGTGACGTACAACACGGACTCTTCCGCTTCAAGTTCTAACGAAGCGATACCACCTCCAACTAAACCATTCAGCGATGAACAAGTCAAAAGGCCGATCACATATCACTCGAAGACACACTATCGTATCGTCTCTGCCGAAGTCTGCGAAGTGCTACATGAAATGACGTCGCTGCCTGATATCCTTTACACTCTGTGCAAGGTCTCCGAAGGTATGTTCCATGTTCCGTCTTGTGAATTGTCCCTGATCAATCACGCAGTTCTACGACTTTTCCATAAACTCGGTTGGGTGCATCGTAACTTCAGCTCTGGTAACATCATGTTGGTTGGCGACGTTGTGAAGATATCCGATCTTGAATTCGGTACAAAGATGGACGAGGTCCGCGATGGTCGCAATATTCGTACGGTGAGCAAATTCACACCTTCCATGAATGCATGCCGATACGCCACGCAGGGTACGGAGGACTTCATAGCGATCGAAGCCAGTCTCCAACGATACAGCTTCCGCCCGGAGGCGAAGGCGGAAAGAGCGACAGGAATTACTGTAGAAGAAATCCGACGGATCCTCACGCGAAACAAACGGGTGATCGAGGGCATCCCTGGCACTCGCGCTACGATGCCCAAACAATACACGTGGTCCTACAATCCGATACATGACATGGAGTCCATTTACTGGCTTCTACTATACTTCCTCTGCAACACAGACGTCCAGGCCATCCCCATGGACAAACCCCGCGTCAAAGCTAGGGCGGTGTTCTCCTTCGCGCAGGAATCTCTAGCAGAGAGGGGCATGCGGATTCTCCACCACCGCAGGTTTGCGCATGAGCTATTCGGCAACAGGGTCAGGAGGCTTGAAGTCATCCTGAGCGGGGATCTGCTCGCGGAACACCTACGAGACCATCCCCTTCATCCATCCATTGCACCACTTGGCGGCGGTCTTCTTGAAATTCACAGAGCTTTGGTCACCCGCTACTCAAAGGTCGAAAGAAATCCTTCCAAGATCGATGCGACCTGCGCCGATGGTCTGCACGAGGAGTTTCTTGCGAATATTTACGCGACGATGGCTCACGTTGAAAGCACCGTGCACCAGATCACTGTCCGCTCTCTATCCGAGGCATGGGCAGCGCTTCCACAAGCTGAGCGGAACTGGCTCGAAGATGGCGCTGACCAGGACCTTATTTATTCTCGGGGCCACGCCGCGCTTGTTTCTGCACGTTCGAAGCGCTCTCGCGATGAGATCGACAAGATCGACGCCAGCGATGAAGAAGATGGAGGCGACGAAAATAGCGAGGGCGAGTTCGAGGAGCCTTCGCCTGTCAGATCCCCGCGAATGGTCTCCAGGGCGCATGGGTCAGCTTCCAAGGCACCCGAACGTATGGCGCGTACACGTCGTCTTGGCCCTACGAACCGTCTTGCTGCGGTAGCTCGCCGCCAGCGTACAGAAATCCCGGCATCGACACGTGTACTGCGTTCTACGCTACGAAAGCAAGCTAATTCCACAGGGCTGCACTCACAGTCCATGTCACCAGCGCGAGCACAGGCGAAGACGGGCGGTGGTCGTAAAGTCAAGACTCAAGCATGTCACTAAATCCAACGGTTTATGTCCTGTGGCGTTAGGACTCTCGGTTACGAGTACGCCTCCAATACCAACGTGTGAAACAAGGCATCCAGAATAAACATGTCCATTATATACAATCTGTACACTGTTCGAAATTGTGTCCGTCCGATATATAGTCCATTCGACAGTCACAACAAGGAATGACATCAACAACTAGTTGAAATCGATTCCGATGGAAGTAGAGGTGCCGCCATACGTCAATGCCGAGTCCGCCTCGTTGTCTACGGGGAACGTGACGAATGCCCACACGAGATACGACGCGTCCGAAGAGTATCCCTCATCGGTACTTCCCCGTGCTATGATAGGCAGCTATTCCGACTTTGTCAGTGAACACTTGGGAGGAATCTTGCTAGTGTACTCACAGTGGCGTTAAAGGAGACAACCTTGTTGGCGGGGTCGAAATCGCTGCGGCGCAGGAGATATTGTGGCTGTATGAAACCACTGGGCAGCTGTCCTTGGATATAGACGTCCAAGAACTTGGGCTGGCGACGCGCGAGCGTCGAGTTGTATGTCACTGTGAACGCCTGCGTAAAGGAAGCATGTGAGCTGTGAAGGACACAGGATAGGGGGTACGGTGCGTACTTCACCGAGCTTCACGACAGACGGGCTGACGTTCACAATTCCGAAGCGTACGGCTTCCTGGCGCGTCAAGAGTGGGGTTGCAGAGGCAAGACCCAACGCAGAAGCAAGAAGCGTGAGAGCAGTGAAGGCGCGCATGTCGTCAGGCTTGACTGTTCGAGGATTGGATGGGAGAAGAGTGGATGAGATGACTGGTGCTCCCCGTCCATTCAACGACGGGTTTTATACACTCTGTCCAACTCCTACCGCGGCCCGAGCTCGGTAGGGCACTGTCATCATTTCGAGCTTGCCTAAGCGGTATGAAGCAGGCCCTGTGAGGCGAGGCACTACCGTTCGCGGAAGTTCCAAGCTAGACTGGGGCGAGGATCAAATGGGCGTGGCCGGTGCGCCACCGGACACGGGCATTCATACCCTCGCATGGCGGGCTATGTACGGAGCAAACAGTGGGTGACTTTCCGTAAGCCTCTGGCGAGTTGATAGTTGCTAATTAGCTAGTTGATCGCCGGCGGACTTGAAACTACAATGCGGGCGTTTAGCAGGCGCTAGGCTGGTCGACAGACTGGGAGACGGTCTGGGGTGGTCTGGGTTCCGCGGTGGCGCGACCTCTGCACGCAAAATCTCGCGTCCTTCGACGTGTGTGGATTTCAATGGTCTCAATTATAACTGCTACATTTACTTCTACTTTATTGGTGAGGTTTGTGGTCAAATTGAGCTACACACCGTGAACCACACCCTACCATACCCAGACGGCTGTACTCATGCCACGACCCGGCGTCACAATGGTCAGTTCCACCACCCTAAATTCAAGAATATGTTGTAGGTAAATTACAGTGATCCATAGTACCTGTTCTCGAATAAATGATAGGTGAAGGGGACCTGCAAATGCTGCACTCCAGAGAGATCAGACGCGGCGACGAGTTCTGCCACGCGGGGAGACTAGCGTCCCGCCCATGACCATATATGGTATGCCGAGCGTGCCGGCCCCAACTTTCAGGCAACGCGCAACTACCAACTCGCCAACTTGCTTACGGAAAGTCACCCAGTAGACATGTCGTCGAATGAGGTGCGCGTCGGGCTAGACAGTCCGAGGCCGCTGTTGCGAATCCGGGTAACCGGGGTCCTGGATAAGACCCCATGGAGGCCTTGAGAAATAGCACGCTGATTTTGAAGGCACCGTACAGTTCTCATGTGAGGTAAAAGAACGTAGCTGTATACAGTTTTCAAAACCCCGGCTTCTGACATAGCAGTTTTGGTCGCACCCCTACCTGCATACCGCCGCGAAACGATCAACGCCGCATCTGCGTATATTCGTCAGCATCACTAGCACGCCACAAGGGCAATCAGGGCGACGAGGCGGTACCTGCAGGTATGGTCACAACTCCAAGCAGCCTGTGCCCGCTCCTCCAGATGGTCGACGCGAGGCTACACCAGACCTAGATCTTAAACCCACCGCCGATTCCTGGCTGATGCTGGCTCACTAAGCCGCGGCTGCGTTAATACATCACCTAAATCATCTTTCGAATTTAGCTGGGGGGGGGGCTGGGGGGGAACTGTGATATTATCGGCGAGTGGAGGAGGCGGGACGACGCTTCGCCCAACGCGCTCAGTGGGCTGCTTAGGTAATACTTCCCACGAATTCGATTGGCCGCCACAAAGGTCTTACTTTCCTAATCAAGGCCTAACATGACCGTGTCCTTGCAAAGGTATTTTAGGATAGAGGTTCGAATTACAGAACATCGATATATCAGACATTTGTTCTGCCCCCGGTCTCACGCCAGTTTCCCCGGCACATGAGGTACTGCCACGTGGCCTTGACGGGTTCTCCGAACAGCGTAGCTTCATCGACACCCGCCTACGTACGTGCGAGGACTTACAACTTTTAGATATGCTACGCGTCACATAGACTCGGTGTCTGACCTGAGGTCAACTTCGGCTCGGCGATGGATTTGCGCGGCATGACATATGGCTCGGCGATGGCCCTGTGTACACGGTATATTAAAGATCGTGGATGGACACCACCTTTTCTACATCTGACCACTCGCCTCCTCTGTGACGGTCATTGAAGAGAAAATAGTGCGTAATTCAATTCATGTACGAGGGTTCGTTGTGGCTAATCTTGCCGCAGTTCATGTCCGACCCAAGCAGCACGTCGCTTGACAAGAGCGAGCGTGTCGTGGCGGCCAAACGGGTCACATTCACGTCCTCGCGACCTTTCAATCAAGCCATTTCCTCACTCAACTTTGAGCTGAATGCAAGCAAAGCGGGCCTTAATCTGCTGAGACTCCTGGCAACCGCCACGACCAGAAAGGAGCTCGTGAATGGCATCAACGAGATGGCCGACGGAAGAGACTTTATGTACGTACAACGTAGCTATGCAAGATCTCGGGATGACCAACACGCGTCCTATAGCCTCTTCAACGCGTCGTCTTACAACTGGTTGAACGTGTACTTCGGCGACGAACAGAAATTCCCGCGGACGACGACGTACACGCTCGGAAACCCCCTCCTGGGGAAAGACATGCTTCGGCACGATCCCGACGCGGCACTCTACATTCCGCCGAAGATCCTCATTCAGGAGACGGGGGCGGGCGGAACGAGGATCGTATACGATTTGCCGAGCTCTGTGATCGGTCAAGGTATCCGATCCGCAGAACTGGCGTCGGCTTTGGCAGAGTTGGACACGAAGTTGGAGTTGCTGGTGAAGAGGGTCCTGGGTGTTACTGCACGACTCTGACCGCGGCCGCATATATTGAATCGTCCTCGAATATACGTCGTATTTTGTGGAATTTATGGATTTCACATGTCTCCGGCGCAAACGCGATATTTTGGGCGTAAGCGCCAGCCTGATGTCACGGCGCGCGAGGTCGCGTCTGCGGGCGGTACGACTTCGACCACGACCACGACGAGTCCATGCCTACCTGCCGCTCATAATCTCCTCTATCTCTCGAATAATGAACAAACTCATACAACGACGCCTAACGAAACCGCGGTCAGAGTCGGACTCTGCACTGTTGAAACAAGACCCACCGTCGCGCAGCGAAAGCGAGACGAGCGAACTCAAACAGGAGCTGACGGATAAGATTGAGACGTGGAGGAAGAAGGTCAACCAGGTACGCGGGGTCATTTATGTGAGCTAGCGTAGATCAACGTTTGAACCAGGAACGTCGCTTCTATGCAACCCGACGCTTCTTGTTCCCTCTGGGTATCCTTGGTGAGTCGCATTTGCAATAACGGCGATGAAATTATGCTTTAGGGTGCGTATACTGACTTAACTTTGGTTAAACAGTCGGAGTCCTTCTTGGATTCATCCTTATCCAACCGAACGACCTCACGGATTTCCAAACTCACCTTGCCCTGCTCCTCGATGAATTCGAATTCGGCCTCGCTCTGCCTCAACTACCTCAATTCGACCTTTCGATGGTAGAAACCGAATGGCGAAGGCTTAAAAGCAATATACCGGAGCCGTGGAAGCTCAACACAAACGGTCTCGAGTTCACCGTCGGCGAGGCTATCGTGGAACGTGGTCTTAGTGCGAAGCACCCCGTAGTCCTCATCCCCGGAATTATCTCCACAGTACGTCCATTTCCATATTGTACTGATGGGATAACGTCGAACCTTCTGTCACAGGGCCTGGAGTCTTGGTCAACCGCTCCGGAATATCGCGCTTTCTTCCGACAGAAGTTGTGGGGAGGGTTCTCCATGCTTCAACAAGTCACCTTCAATCGCGAGAAATGGATGAATGCGCTTCTTCTAGACCCGGTCACTGGGCTGGACCCACCCGGCGCGAAAGTAAGAGCTGCGGAAGGTATAGACGCAGCAAGCAGCTTCATCCAGGGCTATTGGTTATGGTAGGTTCTGCATATGCTTGAGGTACCACGACGCGACTGATCTTTTATGTAGGTCCAAAATTGTAGAAAATATGGCGGTGGCAAATTATGACACGAATAATCTACATCTAGCGCCTTACGACTGGCGACTGTCTTATTACAACCTTGAAGTCCGCGATGCATATTTCTCAAAGCTGAAAGCGACTATAGAAGGATTCAAGTGAGTAGGTTTGACGTTGTCCTAAGAAGCCTGTTCTTATCGAGGTGCAGGAAGAGGGAAGATAGAAGAGTTGTATTAGCTGCGCATTCTATGGGAAGCACGGTGCGTTGAGCACATTTCGTCTAAATGTCGATGCTCATTATCTGCTGAACAGATTATGTTGGTAGGTGAGATTGTAACTAGGACGCTTCTCAAGGTCGCTGACCGAGGATCCCGAGAACATTAGTATTTGTACGTTTTTGCAGCGGTCTATGTTCACGGTGGACTCACCTGATCCGTTTTGTCTCCAGCTTTAAATGGGTGGAATCTCCGCTCCATGGCAATGGCGGCTCTGACTGGGTCGAGGTGGGATAATTAACTCTACGATTCGCCGCCGTACCGACTAATTCACCGGTTCCAGAACAACGTCGAGGCACTGATTACGATTGCCGGTACTCATCTCGTACGCGTTTCCCCGAGATTACTCGTCTGTGTTTGCTAATAAATCTCGAAGGGTGTGGTGCGTCCAACGTAGCGTGCGGTATAGAAGCATTCTTATCATTTAACACTAGACGAAAGCCATGGCCGCCTTTCTATCCGGAGAGATGAAGGATACTGTACAGATGAACCCAGCAGGGGCATATGGTTAGTTCTCTCGTCTCTGTATCACACACCCAACCATTGACTGCTGCAGTCCTGGAGCGTTTCTTCTCTAGGAAGGAACGCCAAAAGCTGTTCCACAGCTGGGTAGGAAGCGCAAGTATGTGGCTCAAGGTGAGTGACTACGGCCTGAATTTAAGCATGCCCACTGATTGGCACTATAGGGTGGTGATGCCGTATGGGGAAACTCTACATTTGCTCCAGACGACTTCGACAAACGAGACTATTCTCATGGAGACCTCATTGCATTCAGGGACTCTGTCATGCGCGCAGAGGGGAATAGCGATTTACAGAACATGACAGCGGAGAGCGCTGGTAACTGGATACTGGAGCGCACGCCGTCGCATTTCCAGGTAGGCTATCGATCTCAGGCATCGTGTGCAATAGAATCTGACAACAAATCTAAGAAAATGATTGCTTCGAATTATTCGTACGGGATCGAACGGGACGAGGAGAAACTCAAGGAGAATAATCTCGATCATCGTAAGTGGACAAATCCCCTCGAGATACAGTAAGTCCCTCCTTCACTTGTCGGTAACAGGCTCTCAATCTGCACCACAGGTTGCCAAACGCTCCCACGACGAAGATATTCTGCGTATACGGCCATGGAAAGGACACAGAGGTACGGCATCACCTGACACACATCCTTCCCTGCTTACTCAAGTTTTCTAGCGCTCCTACTGGTACACTCGCGGCGAGTATGAATACGACGACGTCCAAGCGGATGCACACGATCCCACCTGCAACAACAGCACCGATTGCGTCACACCACGCACACCGCTCGACCTCCCACTCTCGCGCAAGTCGTGGATCGACGCGGAATATACGGACAACAGTGTTCACCCGAAGATCGTGAACGGCGTCAAGATGGGCGAGGGCGACGGCACCGTCAGCTTGCTCAGCCTTGGTGCGATGTGCGCTGAGGGGTGGAAGAGAAAGCGGTGGAACCCTGCGGGAATGAAGGTTGTTACGGTCGAGGTCAGTAATATTTTCGAGTGATTTTATTGAAGTTGAGGTGCTGACGGAGGTGTGCTCGCAGATTCCGCATAACCCTGTCCCTACGATTCCCCGTGGAGGCGGCACAACGGCGGACCACGTCGATATTCTCGGCAACACTGCGCTGAACGAGATCATACTCAAGGTCGCGACGGGTGTCGCAGACGAGATCGAGGACTCGTACGTGTCGAACATCAGAGAGTATGCGAAACGAGTGCAGTGGGATTGAGCGATCTGAAAGGACGTACGTAGACGAACATTTAGCTAGAACCTTGCATACAGACAACATAGCACTGATACATGGTGGGCGGCGATGTGTGTGGAAGGGTGGGGATCTAACTGTCGCTGTCCACGAGTTCTCGCGACTTGACCTTTTTGCTCTTCTTTTTCTTCTTCGACGAGCCATCGTCCTCTGGCTCTGAGGCCTTCGACTTCTTTTTCTTACCGGAGGATACGGCCTCCTCCACCGCTGTCTCTACTGTGTCCTCTGAGTCCTCTTTCCGCCGGTCCTTCTTACTCTTCTTCTTACTCTTCTTCTTACTCTTCTCCTTCACCTCGCCTTCGTCCGCTTCAGGAGTGTCCGACTCCTTCCCTTTGCCCTTTGCCTTCTTTTTCTTCGACTTCTTTTCCGTCACTTCCACAACATCGACCTCCATCTTCTCCTCCACCGTGACGCGCTCGATAACTTCCTCCTTCGACTCCGTAGTCTCTTTCGCAGCAGAGAACATCGCAGACATTCGTGAGAATGAGCCGAGACCCGCCCGAGTTGTGGTCTCCTCGACCTTCTCCTCAATCGAAACCTCTTGCCTCAGCTTCGACGCACCCAAGCCACCCCTTGCGAAGCCCATCCCAAGCCCCCGTGGGCGGTCGTCATAGTCGTCGTACGGGTCATCTCCGCGCGGTGTCGATGGGCCGGGGGACGAGCTCGACGATGCAGTGGTGGAGAGAGTGTTCGACTTTGCAGCAAGCTTCTCGCGGAAGTAGTCCATGACGCTTTTCGAGGACGTCGTGAGTTCCTGCAGCTTCAGCCCATCCTCGGGCCCTGGGGTTGGGGAGGGTGAGGCGGAGTCTGGTGGGGATTCTGGGAGGGAGGTGGTAGGGTAGGGCGTAGACGTTCCTGAGCGTGAGATGCCGAGGATTTCGTCGATGGCGGTGGCAGATTTTGAGACGAGGCGTTTCGAGGCGAGGAAGCGAGCGCGGTGAGCACGTACTCTGTGACGAAAAGCAGATTCAGTAAAGGTCTGGATCAGAAGTAAATCGTACGTACGGTCGTCGAGACGTTGGTGTAGGTATTGAGGGTGCGGGTGAGGGCTCCTCGTCCTCTGTCTCTGACTCTGCCTCCTTCTCCTTCCGCTCTTTCTTCTCCTTCTTCCTCTTCTTCTTGTCTTTCTTCCTCTCCGCCTCCTCGTCTACCTCGACCTTCTCCTCATCCTTCTCGTGCCTTTTCCGCTTCTTCTTCTCTTTCTTGTCCTCCTTTCCTTCCGTTATCCCCTCGTTGTCCTCCTCAGTTGCCCGAGCAAAGCCATCCACCTTAGTCCCCTTCTCCTCCACATCCCCGCCGCCGTTATTGAGCCGCTTCAGCAGGTTCTCAAAGTCGCGGTTCTGCTTCCACGCGAGGCCGTTAGGATCCCGCTGGTGCGCAGCGCCGATGCCGAGCATGTCGAGTTTCTGCTCGACTTTGATGTGTGTCGTACGGCCATCCCCTTCGGTGCCAAGGCCTGTGCCCGCAGACCATCCTAATTTCTGGAGGTACGCCGCGCCGAATTTGTTTGCGTCTGCGGATTATGTTAAGGCGCACGGTCTCGACGGAAGGACTTGGCTATGACTACGCACCATCCGCCCAGGAGAGGTTGCGCGGGTCGTTTGGTATGCGCTGCTTGTTCTTCCTCCCTGCGAGACCCATGGCGATGGCGGTGTAAGGGGACCAAATCCTACAGTGAAGCGCGCGTGGGCGAAAATTAGCTTACCTCATCAGGAAATGATGCGCCCTCGATCCCGACGCCTCCGTTGATCCGCCACTCGCCCCTGTTTAGTCCCCCCGCGAAGCTTCTTGCAAGGGGTTTTCCGAGGGTCTGGCCCGGTGATGTCCAACATTACATTGCCAGTCCTATATCTTCACGTAATTTTGAGTCTGGTTGCTAAATTGGGGTCAAATCAGTATCGAATCGAGCTTGTTTCGTACAAGATCAGCTCGAATCGGCAACGTTGTCGCCGTTCTTGCATTTCAAGGTTCAGTGGCGTTCAACGTCCTTATGAGTTCATGTCGAACAGCGTAAATTGTACATTCTACCCAACTTTCGTCTTAGATTACAGTGATATCATATGTTTAATCATTACGTTTCACTACTTGTTTACTCTTGGGCGACGCGAATGACGCTCTTGCCCTTGTTCTTGCCTGTCTGGACGTCGTAGATAGCTTGGCCGGCGTTCTCGAGACCCTCCGTGATGTCTTCCGAGTATTTCAGCGCACCGCTGGCGAGCGCTGCGGGGACCTCGCTGTAGAACTCCTTCGCGTACTTGGGGAAGATGCTGAAGACAAGGAAGCCGTAGATGCGCAGCTCCTTCGAGACAATGGACATCAGGTTCTTGACAGGTGGTGCCTGTGCGTTGTAGCCGGAGATCATTCCGCATTCCTGGTATGGCTGTTAGAATTGAGCACTGCAGATGTGGAAACCATAACGTACGATGAAGCGCGCTTTTGGTGCGGCGTACTTGAGAGCAGCGTCGAAAGAGTCGCCACCGACGTTATCCCAGTATCTGCAGAGAAGTCAGTTGACCTTGGTAAGTACAAATATGACAATGCAACGCACACGTTGATCGGTCCCTCCTTCTTCAGAACCTCGTATGTGTCCTCCGTCTTGTAGTTGAACGCTACATCTGCACCGATGCTCTTCAAAAACGCGACCTTCTCGTCCGATCCGGCCGACGCGATGACCTTGAGGCCATCTGCCTTCGCGAGCTGGATAACGAATGCGCCGACGGGTCCGGCACCCGCCGTGACGAAGGCAGTCTCGCCCTTCTTCGTGTCGGCGTACTCTTTCCAGGCAGCGAACGCAGTCTGACCGGGCATACCGGCAGCGCCGACGTAGACCGACCATGGGAGCTTCTCCTTGTTCTCGAGGATGGTGAAACCCTTCAGAGCCGGGGCGACAAAGTATTGCTGGAAGGCTGAGAGCAAGTCGGTGACCGTTTATGTATGAAGGATGCGAGCGACTCACGGAAGAAGCCATAAATGTGGTCTCCAACCTTGACTTCCGAGCTCTCCGTGCGGAGAACGACGCCGACACCGAAGTTGTCAAGCCTGAATTTCGTGCGTGAGTATAACGTTCAGGGGCAACGTGGGGGAAGTGCTCACGGCTTGCCAATGATGAACGCGGCCTGGAAAATATGTAAGACACGGTTGCAAAAGCGGACTGGCGGTACGCACCGAGTAGCTCTCGACACTCGCATCCCTCATCTTGCCCCTCATGTAGGGGTCGATGGACAGGACCAGCGTCTTGACGAGGAAGCCGCCGTTCAAGGGCACTGTCTCAAGATCGATCGTTTCCGTGTCGTCATAGACGGTTGTCTTTCCGGGCTCGGGGAACCCTACGATCTTCCATGTCAGCGCTCCGTCGCGACATGAGATCTAGGAACATGAAACACACCTTTCGGGACCTCGTTAAACAGCAGACGTCCGTTCTTGATAGGGGCCATGTCGATCGTAGGTTTTTAGAGGTGTGAGGAGGTTGTGAAAAGGGAGAATGCAGTCGAGAGAGGGCGTGCGGAGGAGGTTATATAGTGACGATCGCATTTTCCGGAAAGCTCTGCGTGATCTCGGGAAACGAGAGACCGTACCCGGTGACGTCGCGCATGCCACCGTGGCCTCAGTCAGCCAGCCCATGCTTGCGGCCAGCCCGCCTCGGCTGGTGCCCGAGAGGTGAATGACAAAGCAAAGGCTTCGCTCAGTTTATCCCGGCCAGCATAGAGGCGCCCAGAGGCGGAAGCTAATCTACGACGCTTGCCACTTACTCGCCGTCTTTGAATGACATAGCAGCCATGGTCAGCAATTAATTGCCGGTGAACGGCGATTTATCTTCGCTGGAATATACCTTTGCTTTTGTCGTGCATCTTGCTACCTAGGATTCGGCTAATATCGAACTCCGAGAATCTCGGGAAGTTACATTGTCCTGCTTGGTCACAATTAGGATCATCCTTTGCAGCAGCAAAATGGAAACCTAGGCTTGAGGTTCCATCATTTTCTCAACGCTACCGAATTTTTACTCTTGAGTACGCAGCAAGTAAGCATGCGCCACCATTTTGTTGAAGCCTGCCAAGGAAACATTTCGCCCGCCCTCCTTCCCCATCTGGAAATAAACTTTTAAGTTAGCCCCAAACCTACCTAATATGGTGCGGTTTCGGACGGATGGCGTCATATTGCGCGGAGGGTGAGTTTCCGACCTGTCAACGGCCTTTCCCAAACCTTCAACGAACCTGTGCTTTGTAATCGTGAAGATGGTGAGAATGGTGGCGCTCTATAGCGTGCGATGAGAATGCAAGGTCTAGGCAACACCTCACAAATAAAACCATCTTGCAACTGACATATTCTATCGAAGATACTTACTGGTACAATTTCAACCTGTCGGCGGGCCAGTATTCAGCGCCGCCGCCACCACCGGATGCTGATAGAGATGTGAGCAGTCATACCGATGCTAGCCACAGGATCAAACTAAGAGGTGTCGGTGAGTTCTCGCGCCTGTGGCGTGTATTTGGCGGTGTGGTTGGTTGATCTCGAACCCACCGGAGTCTGGTGCGCGTCAGCAGTCAGCCTACCCTCTGCGCGCTGCCGCTTCCCGAACTCCGGCCCCCCTGCTGGATAGGTCGAAATTTCATCGTATGTTCAGTAGACTCTTTGGCGTTATTCGAAAAGCGCCGACAAAGTCTTCTACGTCGCGCAAGTGCTTCGAAGAACTAGAATTGCGTTGTGTGAGAAAATGCCCACCAACGGTGTAGATCCCCGTGTTTTACATAATGAAGTTTGGATTCTTCTACTCCGCCGACTGGAGCCCTTGGCCGTTTCGGACTGCGCCGCTCGCTACCGTAGTTACTGTGCCGCTGGTTATCCTGTTCCAAACAGTTTCCGTAGTCCGCTTTGTACCCCGGCTCGTCCCCGCAGTAACTTGCGATGGGTATTTTAGAGGCAAGAAGACACGCAGAAAAAATCAGCAACGAACTCTTGAACTCTCGAACTCACCATCGTTTCCCGCAAACATCTAGCACTTCGCGCAAACCTAGACAAAAATGTCTCTCATCAAGAACGGCCGTCTGTTGTACAACGATGCCCCAAAAGGTGAGTCAATACCATTCTTTGACGAAATGAAGCTGCCACTTACAAGGTTTCGTAGGGTATCCCGTGCCCGGAAAGACTACCGTCTACGATGACACGGAGACCATCGATCTCAAGGCCGCGCCGTTGAACGGCGGCTTCCTCGTCAAGACGCTGGTCTTGTCCGTCGACCCTTACATGAGGGAGATGATGCAGGCAGAGGGCCCTGATAGCCACCCTGTACGTCCACCGCTTCGCAGAAGACATCTTGCATCGACTCATCCTTTCCCCAGCTTGCCTACAAACTTGGAAAGCCGTGAGTCATCGCGTTGACCTTTGTAAAAACAATCTCAAGTATTCACGCACCATCGCAGGTTGACCGGCTTCGGCGTTGGCGTCGTCCTCCGCTCCGAGAGCGCCGACGCAAAGGTTGGGGACCATGTCTATGGCCTCTTCCGTGAGCTTTATACGCCTTTGATACAACAACACGCTTACCTGGGATGCCTACAGCCTTCCAGCAGTACTTCATCACGCAGGCCCAGGCCCTGCCTGCCTTCTCCGTCCTGCACAACAAGGAGAACCTGCCATGGTCCGTGTACCTCGGCGCCGCCGGAATGGCCGGACAGTCCGCGTTCGCCGCCTGGAAGGAGTATGCCGACGCGAAGAAGGGCGAGACTGCCTTCATTACTGCGGGAGCTGGCGCCGTTGGGTCCTTTGCCATCCAGCTTGCGAAGGCCGATGGTCTCAAGGTCATCGCGTCGGCCGGGTCGGACGAGAAGGTCGCGTTCATAAAGACTCTTGGCGCAGATGTGGCGTTCAACTACAAGAAGGAGAACGTCTACGAGGTGTTGAAGAAGGAAGGCCCTGTCGATGTGTACGTAAGATTTCTGCTTTACGAGACTAAAGGTATACTCACCGTCGGGCAGCTACTGGGACAATGTCGGCGGCGAGTCCTTTGACGCTGCCCTGCAATACGCCGCACACAAGGGCCGCTTCATCGTACGCACCACCGTTATCCATACTCTCATCCCGTCTAATCGCCACTCATTTTGCAGGAATGCGGCATGATCTCAGGCTACAACGCTGAGCCTGCTCCCGTCAAGAACGTGATGTCGATCGTTTCCAAGGAACTTCGCATCTACGGGTTCCTGCTCTCCAGCCTCTACCTCAAGTATTACGAGGCATTCTACCGCGAGGTCCCTGCTGCTATCGCGAACGGCACGATTAAATACGCGGAGGATATCACCGAGGGTCTTGAGAACGGCGGGCAGGCGATCTACGACATCCAGGCTGGCAAGAACAAGGGAAAGAGCGTCATCCGCGTCGCTCAGGAGTGAGGTGGCATCGAGAATTAGTGCGATCGTCGGTGGATAGCCTGATTCATGGTGCGGGATGGCGTGAGGTGTGGTTAGAACGTACGTATGGCTCAGATTCGAGTTGAACCAACCTTTGTAAATCATGTCCTTCCGAGCATCATACTATCGATACTTTGGCGTAAGGTTGCTTGCGTGCTTTCTCCCTCCAACCTTCGCAGTGCGACACTAATTGGTCTAGCAATCCCCAAAATAATTCACGCCACGTACCTTCACTGGCCGCTCAAGACAAAGGTCACCGCCCAGAGGTTTCAAGACACACTCTATCACTGATACGTACGATGTGGATGCTACTCTGGGCCAGCCCCGTCCCGCTTGGAGAGTGTATCCTCATGGATGGGTCCTGACGCGTCCTAGGTATGCATTAGTAATCGCTACCTTCGGCCAAAATCGCCATAGATTTTCCCACGCAACTACACACCGGTCATCCCTGCCCACTGAAATGCTCCTAGCAGCCAACGCGAAGAAAGAGGCACCTCAGCGGCGCACAGGGGCGAACCAATGGTTGGAGCCGCCTCCCCGCCCGTCTCAGTCAGCATTGATCGATGACAAAGCGTGTCGCGGCGAGTAGTGGACTAGTGACGCGTCGCCTACGCAGAACTGTGTTCTACGAGGCCCTTCTGCAGATATAAATGAGAGGCGTGGAGGAAGAGGAAGAGCAACCCACCTCTTCGCATATCATCAGTTTCTCCAGCAGTCAACACTGTCTTATCCTACGCATCTTTAACCATGCCTTCCTACGTCATCACTGGAGCTTCTCGCGGTATTGGGGTGAGTACAGTCTCAATGGCGGTCATAACGAACAAGTTGCTGACTACGTTGACTAGCTCGAGTTCGTGCGCCAGCTGAGCGCGAAGGTCGACAGCGTCGTGTTCGGCCTCGTTCGCAACAAGGGGGGATCGAAAGAATTGCTCGAGCTTGCATCCGCGCGGAAGAACCTTTACGTCGTGGAGGCAGACTTGACCGATTACAAGTCTCTCCAGAGGGCGGCGGCCGAAGTGGGAAAGGTCACATCGGGAAAGCTAGACAATCTCATTAACAATGCAGCGTACGTTCAGCTTGAAAGATGGTACTGGACGCTGGACAAATAGTGCGTCCTTCTCTTCGTTCCGCGGGGTGGCACCACGTTTGACACTTGTTTATAGCGCCAATGGCGAAGAAGACAACCTCGAGAAGGACTTCTTTGATAATGTGAGTTATCCTTGGTTTCCACTGTAAACCCACGCTGACGCGCTCTGCAGATGAATGTCAACGTCCTCGGCGTCATTCACACGATCAACGCGTTCTTGCCTCTGCTCAAGGCCAGCGCTACAGCTGGCACCGCGCGCGTGGTGACGCTCTCCAGTGGAGCCGGCGACCTCGACCTGACGGTGTCATCCGACTATGCCGCGCATCCCCTCTACGCGATCTCCAAGGCTGCGTTGAACATGGTTGTCGCAAAGTTCGCCGCGAGATTCCGCGAGGAGAACTTCATATTCCTTGCCATCAGCCCGGGGGTTGTCAACACCATGACTTCTGAGCGTGAGTGTCGATTTTGCTGAACTGATGCCGCGATTCCGGTCCTGACGTTACGATATTGCAGCCGATGCGGAGAATTTGCGCGAAATCGGCAAGATGATGACTATCTTCAAGAGAGCCTCGCCTGAGTGGGATGGCGTTCCGCTCACACCCGAGCAGTCCGTCACGATGGTGTTGGGGGTTGTTGCAAAGACGGAACGCAAGGATAGCGGCGCGTTCATTTCCCATTTCGGCAACAAGCGGTGGCTCTAGGTTGGGGCGCACGCGCTTCCGAATTGACCGAAATGTACTTGAACCCCCCTTGTACGAAATCTAGACACGTAAAGCACGCGAGCCAACGCCTTCAGTAAAAATAACCTGCCAAGTGAGAAGAGATATGTGACGCACGCTGACCAACACGAGCTCCCCGTGCCGGAGGCGGCACAGAGAGTAGCGAGTTCCCATGGACGCACGCGGCTCAGAAGAAGGCGGGCCAGTGCATGATCCACCACATGATGCTCGCAACAGGTACCTTCGCGGCACTATGGCATGAAGCATTGCGCACTGTGAGATAGGTCGTCCTAGGAAGGCGAGAAACTGGTCAGCTTGGAGCAAGGGCGGGTTGGAGGCTTCCGTTGCGCGTGGTTCGGAGCGATAATCAACGAAGCTGGCGTCTACACTTGAAAGAAATGCGACATAGCACTTCGTTTTCTGCGTGTTTTCAAAACAAGGGAGGCTGCACGGGTATGTTTCAGAAACTTGTGGTTGTCGTAGTTCGTGGTCAAGAGCAAAGAAAGGCCAGGGCGCTTCGTACGCCTCACGCGCCAAGGCGCTTGAATTCGACTCTGCTTCCTCCTTCGATGCTTGCTATGATTCTTTGGCCTGGACGCTATTTGTTGTGCTTCGTTTGACCATATCAGCCTGGTCTTGTAAGATTTCAATTGAATCCATGCAGAATGGGACCGATATCGACTTGCAGACCATGTGCAACCCGCGGACCGTCAACCCAGGCAGATTCACCCTCTGTTCCGTGCGCACCTCCGAGCCGTACCTTCTGCCGCTTGCAGCACTATAAAACGACGCTGCTGGACCTTTCCAGTGCCGTACCAGCCTCCTCACCATCTTCTCATGATGAGGTTCTTCGCCCTCGTCACGCTTGCCAGCACGCTCTACGGCACCGCCTATGCGCGTATCCACCAGGGTAGCGCAATGGACGGCCTTGCCGATGCAGCGAACTTCCAGATCGAGCACATGCAAAACATGCGCAGCTTCCTCGGCCCTCCGGAGGAGCTGCATGCTCGGAATGAGAAGCGCGAGCCCATGCTCACGTTCCGTAACCCGAAGGCTGCGAAGTTCCACGTCGATGGAACGAAGATCCCTGATGGTACGCTGTATAGTTTGAGCTCAAGATTATACTATGCTGACGGCCTGACTGTAGTGAACTTTGATGCCGGCGATTCATGGTCGGGCTTGATGCCCATTTCTTCAGACCCGAATGAGACGAGGAAGCTGTTCTTCTGGTTAGTTCGTCCATGGACCCATATAATTGTTGCTGATCAACTCGTAGGTTTTGGCCTACGACGAATGCCACAAATAAGAACGACCTTTTGTTCTGGACGAATGGTGAATTGTTTACTGCGCATCTCGTTTATACTTACTCACCGTCAATCATAGGCGGCCCTGGATGTTCCTCTATGGAAGGCTTCCTCCAAGAAAATGGCCCTATCTGTAAGTGGTATCTCGACAGTCGTGTGGGTGTATCGATATTGACGCGCACCATAGCTTGGTCTTGGGGACAATCCGAACCAACGCCGTACGTGCTGGGCACCGAGCGTTATCCCCCTTTTGCTGACCAATGCTTTGCATAGAAATCCGTTTAGCTGGACACGCTTGGCAAACGTCCTATGGGTCGAACAACCCGTTGGAGTATGTACCACCTTACTCCATAAGTTATTCAACTGAGACCTTCCTGCGCAGACCGGTTTTTCACAAGGACAGCCGAGCATCTCCAACGATGACGAACTAGCACAGCAATTGACGGGCTTCTTGGAACAATTTTTGGACGTCTTCAGTGAATTAAAAGGAAGCGACTTCTTCTTGAGCGGAGAGAGCGTAAGCACTTTCCATCTATCATTATTTTCGCAGTTAACAATTTAATTCCAGTATGCTGGCTTCTGTGCGTGCCCTTTACACCTCCCATTTCCCCATTTCTGAATTATGCCTGTTATAGACGTTCCCTACATCGCCAACTGGATCTACGAGCACCCCGGCCTCGATCTGAACCTGCACGGTATCTGGATCGCAGACCCATCGCTCTCGTGGGGCCTCGTGCAACAGGACATTCCCGCTCTTCGCTTTGCACAGGCACATCGCGATTTGTTCCCTTTCACTGAAGCCTTCTATGCGCAGTTGCAGAACACCTCCGACGCGTGTGGCTTCACTGACTACTTGGATAATTTTGTTACGTATCCGCCCAAGGGACAGCTGCCTATCCCCGCTGGTGCAACCATTGACCCTGTCTCTCGTTCCGTCAGCACTACATCCCAATGCCGGCTACACAGCACCATTCAGAGACAGGTCTCAGTGTAAGTTTCCAATCTCGCCCTGATTGAGGTGGTATACTGATACGGTTTTGCAGGCTGAACCCGTCGTTTGACGTCTATCGTGTATCAGACACATTCCCAACCCTTTGTGCGTTGATCTTCTTCGGATTTATCATTCGTCGTTGATCTTGAAATACAGGGAGCGTTCTCGGTTTCCCCCAATCGACCCAGAAATTCGTCTACTTTAACCGAACCGATGTCCAGGATGCCATTCATGCACCCCACGTTGAATGGGAAGCCTGCTCAAACATCAATGTCTACGTTGACCCTACCACTGGCCGGGGCGGGCGCGACCAGAGTGTTGCCTCGACGTTGAGTGTGCTTCCTAACGTCATCGAGAAGAGCGTTCGGACTGTCATCGTGCATGGTCTCGCTGTAAGCACCCTCCTTTCTGAGAACAATGATTTATTCTGAATTCGCGCCATGTAGGATTTCATCCTTGTTGCTGAGGGCACGAGGATTGCGATCCAGTGAGTTACTTCTCGCGTGCGACATTGCGCGGTTAAATTTATTGCCTCCATAGGAACATGACCTGGAACGGTCAGCAAGGATTCCAGACGCCAATCCAGCAAGACAGCTTCATCGTCGACAACATGGGTGCCTTCGGCCAGATGCACACCGAGCGCAACCTCACCTGTACGTATTGCCACATCATTTTGATCATCTTTGTGGCGCGACGTTGACGCTTGTGTGCGCAGATGTCGAGTTCGCGTTTAGCGGACACATGACGCCGCGTAAGTTTGTCTCTGCCATGACCAAGTATTTCCAGCTGAAATCGCTGTGTAGAATTCGTACCGTGGGCCGCGTTCCAGACAATCGCGTTCCTGCTAGGCAAGCGCGACTCGCCGTCTGCATGAGGACTGGGACCGCGTCGAAGAAGTAATTGCGCCACCTGCTGTCATGATTGCACGAAGAAGCATGTATAAAATCTCGCCTCGTAGCATCATTCGAAGACCCAAATAAATTCTTTCGCGAAGCACTTAGTCAACCTCAATGCCAGCCTCGGCGCGTCTCGCAGTATCGCGGAATCAAACTGAACCCGAGTAACTCTCGCCCGAAGCGTCGGTCATTGCAGCCCGTCGCGAACGAAATGGGACGCGTGTGGTACCTTCGCGCCGTACAGTCTCCAGTGCGTGCGTAAGGGTGGAGCTCGCGGGTGTCTAAGTTCGGTCATCCTCTGCCGTTGCGGTCCTGATGCGACCCGGGCCTATCTGATCCTCCGATGCGACTGCTATGATTCGGGAACCTTGGCGGGGCGGTGGACGTTTCGCCCGCCAAAGCTTATTCTTTGTCGGTCGGAGAATTCCGCTACACGCCAATCCTGATGCCTTCGCGACTGCAATTTGACGCGGGGGAAATGCTTAAAAGCTTGGTGGGATGAACGAGGAATTCCGACCACCTTCTACACCACTTCTCTCCTCAGTCAAGTCAAGCTACCATGCGCACTTTCGCCTCCTTTGCAGTTCTTGCCTCCGCGTTGGGCCTTGCCTCTGCGAACTCGCACTTTGCACGTCAAGAGGCTGCCCGCTTCGGCGCAGTGGACGTCAGCCCTTCGACGGTGAAGCTCGGTCAAGTGCGTGATATTATACTGCGATATAATTGATATGGCTCATATCCATTTTATTTGATTAGGAGTTCACAGTGAAGTACAACTCGACCACGGCGCGCCAGCAGCCCAAATTCCTCGACGTCTTCATCCAAGGGACCTTCGCCAACGGCAACCCGATGCCGCAATACCAGCTTCTGCGTAGCGACTTCACGTCCACCAACCACATCGTCGAGTTCAACACCACTGTGAGTGCTGTTGTGTAATTTGTGCCAGGAGTTTGCTAACGGGGGTTCGACAGTTGCCGATTATAGATCGCCAGTCCGCCGACGGAGGATACGAATCCGACGCGTCGTACCTCGTCATTGCCTTCATCACGTACCCCATCGACGATGGTCCCGACGCCGCGCTGACGCGTGGAGGCACTTCGGCCCCCATCGGTATCGACCTCAACTAGTGTTGTAGTCGTTTACACGCCTTGTCGATTGGACATTGGGCTGGATCGTTTGTCGAATGGTTATTAGATCAGGTTATTATTCTCTAATAGACGTCGTCTGAGGACAGAAATGAACCAAGAGCGCCTCGTAGTCGAAATAAGTCTTTGCGGCGTACGTAGTCCAGGCCTAAACGACGCGGGTCGATAGCCTAAATTTCGCGAGCGGTAGTGGTAGTGGCTGCGGAAGATACGGGAAATTCCGTCGAGTCGTTTTGAATTCGTGTTGTTGAACGCAGAACACGCGTTGGAGCGGAGGCGACCTTGGGCCCGGCAGATAATCGACTGTGATCCTCGGTTCGATGGGCGACGACGGTTGAAGCATTATTACGACGTAATTGTACCTCGGGTTTGGGGGAACCAATATGTCCCGCGGATGGAGAGAACACGCGTGGTAGAACATCGATAGAGCTTGGTCGGGTAATTTTCGCAGGAGGTGCTCCTTCGTCTTCATCCTCTTCACCGTCAGGTTCCATGTCGGCGTGTGACCGCTTCGATCCGGCTGACAATATATGATCGTCCTCCCTCGATCGGATGTTGTCGTCCTCAGAGTCGCCTGCTAGTTGATCGAGATACGACTTCGGCAGGTTGAAGACTGCTTCAGAAAGAGAGTGCACGGTGATATTTTGCATCGTGCTCTGAACGTGGGACATCATGGCATAGATGTTTTCCGAAAACACCTCATGTAGGCCATCCGCACATGCACCGTCAATCGTCGCTGGGTTCTTTTCCACCTCTCGATACCGGGAGACTAAGGCGTCGCGAATATCAAGGAGAGGGGTGGCGAGAGGTGAAATTGACGGATGTAGAGGGAAATCCCGGAGATGATTGGGGAGCCTTTTGTCGATGAGCATCATTCCTTCTCGTTTTGACCTATCACCAAACAGCGTTCGTGCAAAGAGATAGTGGTAGAATATGCGCCGATTGCTTTCTCTCGTCGATTCCGGCCTGAAGGTGAATGTCTTCTCTACTTCGACGCTGGCCTTGTTCAAGGGGACACAGCGAATATCCTTGTTGCCTAGGAAGTATAGAAGCAGCCAATAGATGGACTCCAGGTCATGCAAGGGGTTGTAGCACCACATGTGCCGTTTGGTTGGTGCCATGGGGGTGCCAGGTCTCGCCACAGCTACCGGCTTTCTGCGTGTGAGCTTCCGCATCCAGCGAGTGTCCGTGGTGGCGTTTCCGCTCGTCTTGCTTGTGTTGCTCTTGGGCTCGAAGGCATATTCTTCGCCGCTGACTTCAATTGATGTGAAATCCTCAGTACCCTAAGCTATGAATCAGTTTGTTGTGGTTCGTGAATTTGAAGAATTCCCACCGTCAGGATACCATAGGGCCGCTTTCCTTCCTTGTCGTTTAGCTTCTTTGACCATTCGAGATCGGAGATCTTGACGACATCGCCAACTATTAGGATGTTCCCGGAACCGATGTCGCGGTGCACCCAGCCAAGCTGATGAAATAACCTCAGCACTGTCGGGCTGTGGTTAGGCGTGGCTATCATGAGTATGTCGCAGTACGTACCTTCGCACACCTTGCAGAGAGTGTAGAGGATATCGGGTAGAGAGTCGATCTCGTGCAATACCTCACAGACTTCAGAAAAGACAACGCGATAGTGAGTCTTCGAGCGACAGACGGCGACCGGCTTTTCGGTAGCTCCATTGTGATTAGCTGCGTTCCCCGGGGCGCTCGCGGTAGGTACAGGCGACCCAGCAGGGGGTGGTGTTGATTCAGTGTCGGTGGAGGAGTCGGTGTTGTACGTCACAGGAGGGCGAATAAGGTTGAACCGAGAGAGGGGATCGAATATTCGCTCTCTCCCCAAAATCGTGATGTCCACATCGTTGCCAATCCAGACGTCACCCGAGATGACAGGTTTCGGAAGGCTCTGTTGTAACAGATCTCTGTCCTCGGGGTTTTCAAAGCGTTTCGCGTCCTCGAAAATCTTCTTGATGACCGCATCCTCGCGCGGACGGTCGGAGTTGATCCACGAATCCTTCAGCATCATCGACTTGCCCACCATCTTGCCATTCTTCACCTCTTTCACTTCCCACATACGAGTACCACGACCACGAATGGCCTCCGCACCGCACGCAGAAATCAGCCTGGTGGTCTGATAATGCTTGACAGCATCGGGGTGTTCGGCGGAGCGGACGGTGATCAGATATTGGGGCATCGTCGTCTCCTGGCCGTCCCAGATGCATGTCACGCTTTCATCTATTCCCATAGCGGCATCCGGAGCATATACGAATGCGAGGACAAACTGCACGAGAGGCTTTATCTCCTGGGCGGGTGTGAGTCATACGACAAATCGTGACAGCAGGCCGCAAGCTTACAGCGACGAAGTTGAACGGCTCCGAGACAACAATTTCGGCGCGATTGCAGAACCAAATGCGCATGTTGACGTCTTCGATGGTGAACGCGAACGCGAATCGCCGGCGTGGGTCGTCACGCAGTGTGTGGTGCATGTTCCACAGTGCCTTTTCGACATTCTACTCGGCAACATCAGACGTGCGCCTGGAATTAAAGTCGATTCGAACACTCACGTCATAGATGTGCCTATCGGTTTCATATTTCTTGAATTCACCAGCGACGGCGATGTCCATCCAATGCGGAACGTCACCATATCCAAGCCTGTCGTTCAGAGAGACGAAGCATCCGCTGGGGCGAGTCGTATGGTGCCGATTTGGATGCGACGTAGAGGTCGAGTCCGAGAAGAGGCTTGTGTATCTCGTCTTGGGTTCGAGGCCACTGACGCAATGCTCTGCGGCCTTCTGGATAGTAGCGACAACCTTGTCGAACCCCCGGAAGATCGCATCTTCGTCGTCACTAGAAAGCCGCGGATTCTCGGCAAATGCAGCCCATCGCCTTCTCGCGTAGCCGCGGGTGCGCTGTTTGATGTGCCTTATGATAGCATCGACCTGCGCATTGTCTAACTTGGGGACCCGAGGAAGAAAGTTATGGAGGAAGGTATGAATGTCGAGTTCGGGACAGTCTGTCCCTGCGTCGCGGAGGATATTCCGATGAAGCTCTGGAGTGGTTGAGCTATTGCTTGTAGAAGCGACTTGATTCTGATCCGAGGGGTACTACATCCGTGTTCAAATTCAATGAGTAGCTAATTCGAGCCGTGGAGACAAGGCTTTGACATACCAAAGATTCTGACATCTTCGTATCTACCAGAGAGATGTGCGGGACTATCTATTGAAAGAGAAGAGGCCACGCGTCTAGCGTTCTAGTGCATGGGTCGAGGGACGAAAGCGGGTGCCCTGTTGAGACAAAATGAATGAACTCGTGAGATT
Source organism: Bjerkandera adusta (assembly GCA_027924225.1). Lineage (NCBI taxonomy): Eukaryota > Fungi > Basidiomycota > Agaricomycetes > Polyporales > Phanerochaetaceae > Bjerkandera > Bjerkandera adusta. The sequence goes on from BSCZ01000433.1 coordinate 158,770, forward strand.
CAAAGGCCACACGATAGAATATAGGCCAACTAAGTTGGTACAAAACTGACCTTTATTTAGTTCCACTGTGGCCTGTGTTAAGGTCGCTCATGCGATATTCAACGCTTTGGCCGTCGAGAAACAATAATACCGTCCCAGCGTGACGCCGGGCGTCGTCTGTCCGATTCGGCAACTCGCGCGATCAGCCGGCAATTGCCGCTGCGCAACATTCGCCGAAGCGCCAGGCACCTCTCTCATCATCCGCGACTTGAAGAAAACCCCCGTGTTGCATCCCACTGCTCCTATTCGTACCATAATACATGTACTCCATGACGCTGCCGATTTCAGATTATGCGGCGCGTTTGCGAGAATATTACAAGCGAGTTTTCCCATCAAACGGCTTCAAGGTCAACTTGTCAACGTCGATGCTCCCCAACGTCCGCACATTCACGCCCATCATCTTCGTACCCGTACCGCAAAAATGCACCCCGCACACAGGACAAAAATAGTGAGAGATTATGCCCTTGTTGAAGCGATACGTCGTCGCCTCTTCCCAGCTCCCAGACGTGAACTGGAATCGCTCGCGAGGGGTATATCTGTGTACCAGAGCTGTGAGTCCGTCTATTACATGAATATCTTGGAAAAGAAGTGCTCACATTAACAGAAGCGCCTTACATGTGCAGAGGCTGCAGTTGCAATTCGTGACAGGGAAGCTGCCGTCTTCGAAGACCGGATGCTCAACCTTGAATTCGAACTTCCTGCAGTGACAGGCACCAATGTACGTCTTCATTGTCGGATTCTGCGGCCATGGAGGCATATCGATCCTGTTGGGTGCCGGAGGGGCCTCAGAGTCCGACATGGTGGGTATAGTTGGAACGGTTTCCCTGGCACCCTCTATATACGATTGAATCGCTGCGCGGCGCCCGGTGCTCGATGAAATGACATTATCGTGATCGATACCCGATATGCTGCTGCGAATCGCAGCGCATTTTATCCACTCTTGACGTTGATTGCCTAGTACTGCGCCCAGGCACCACCTCCGAACTCACCAAAGGTCAAACTTTCCCCAGCGTCCCGTGTCACCAGCCAGTTACCGTGGCTGCTGAGCAAACTCCGCCAAGGGCGATGAATCATCCAGCGCGATCCGTTGCATACTCCGGCGCGACGGACGACGCGTAGGGGATCCCAAATTCCATGTCGATAACCCTGCCGCACTTGACGTTCCTGACTTTTTGACGCGCTTCACAGCCTAGCGGAATCCGGTAGCAGCGCTCGATTCTAGTGTCGAGCTGAACAGCCTTCAACGGACCATCGTGGATATCCTATGGTGTTCCCTGTTTTCGATCCATCTCCAGAGGTACGGTATTCAAACCATCGCCACACCGTCGAATGCATAAAGATATCACAACAAATTCTTCCCATCAAAGCTCTTCAAGGCCAACCTCCCCACATCAACGCCCTCCAACGTCCGTACATCCACACTAACCATCCCCATCCCCGTCCCCCCAAACTGCACCCCACAAACCGGGCAGAAATAATGGCACGCCACGCCAGTGTTAAACCGATACGCCGTCGCGTCTTCCCAACTCCCCGATGTGAACCGGAACCGATCCATCGTGGTGTATCTTTATATCAAAAATGTCAGTCAAGGTTCATGAATTCAGATAATCCGAAGGTTTTGAATAGTAGAAGACGCTTTGTGGAAGGAAAAAGAGGGGCGTACATAAAGAGCAACCCTTTGATCGCACAGATACTGCAGTTACAACTCGAGACGGGGAAGCCGCCGTCCTCGAAAACAGGATGTTCGGCTGCGAACTGGAATTTTCTGCAGTGGCATGCGCCGGTGTACGTCTTCATTGTAGGATTGTCGGGCCATTGGGGCTGTGCGTCCGCCCCCGCCCCAGCCGCTGGAGTATTTGTGGAACCCGACATGATGTGCGGAGCCTAGCCGTCCGCCCGCGGTCTGCCACCTTTATACGGCTTTCTCGCCACCGGCACGCTGACTCACGCTCATAAACGATGATTATTGATCAAACGCGGTCTGATGACCCCCCTCATGATAGTCGTCGTGTCTTTTGAAGTCTACTTCTTCCATATCTCGAGTTCTCATTGGTCTGGGGTTACTGTGACTAGGAAACGACACCCGCTTCTTGACGCTGCGCATAGCGCCCAATTTCCGAGCAGTGCCATAGCCTGGTCACAGTGTAGACGACAATCAAGTGGAAGCGCGTACCGTTTCCGATGTTTCGACGTCGTGGGGGGAGCCCTTGCATCACGATTACTAGTGGTATGAGCAATCTTCGGCTTGGGTGTGCTCTACCGTGGCATCCGATGTCCGTTCACACAAGTGAACGTCTAGAGGGAACTCGCTCTGAAGGGCGCAGTATATAGCCGGCATCATCTGGACATATTCATAATAATGTGAACTTCTGTCATGGGCACTTGGCACAGTGGTAGCGCGCATGCTTTGCACTACGATTAAGCTGCATGAGGTCGAGGGTTCAAACCCCTCAGTGTCCATTTTCCTTGGACTGTCGGACTTTTTTATTGCACACATTGTTGCGTAAGCACGGGCTCCCTGGTGCGATATCGCTAACGCTAGATGACTTCGGGGACAGCGAGGCATGAAAGATAAGGTTCGAAACGCATGTATTAACGATACAGAAGCACTATCGGGGTCTGGCCCCATATTACAACGCAGCGAGCAAACGCGGCGATCCGGAAACCGATACAGATGGGAGATGAGGATGTTGCGACGTTTTGGTTCGTCGATATATTTGACATGGTAGGGTCCTCCTGGCCCGACCGAGCCGCTCCGGGTCTATATTCTATGGCACCGCACGCGGTACGGTGGCCGAGGCGGGAGCGGACGGTCGGGAACGCCCTGGCGTCGAGGTGTGTTTTGTGTGGGCGAGTATGGATACAAAGAGCGTGGGTGCGAGGAGCGAAAGCGATGATCGAGAGCGATGATAGGGACGATGGGGGTTGTGGGGACGAGGTCCTTTAGTTCTTGACGAAGGACCAGGTCATGCCCTGCAGGCGGCCGAGAGACTGGTCCGCGAGCTTGGTGAACGCCTTGGGGGAGAAGTCGAGGTCGAACTCGGCGCAGCCCTCGCAGCGGTCGGTGATCGCGACGGTGACCTTCTTGCCCTTGTCTAGAAGAAATCGTGATGTGTGAGAAGAAGTAAAGAAAAGGGGGAGCAGGGAGGACGTACAGTTGGCGGTGACCTTCCGGCCGCAGAGCGGGTTGTTGTTGGGGTTGGCGCCGTTGTAGCCGGGGTAGCTGTCGAAGAACGTGTGCGAGACAGCGGCGATGAAGTCGGTGTCGGTGTTGGTGATGCCGCACGCGCCGAGGCCAGTGGCGTAGAAGGTGGCTGCAAGGCGACTCATCAGCATCGTGCATTACATCGCAGACAATGACGTAGACATACCTTCACCAGTGTGGGTACCAGAGAGCTTGCTCCGTGGGATGACGGAGGCAGAGGCGGCGAGCGCGAGGGTGGCGACGGCGAAGACCTTGGCGAACATGGCGAATAGATGGGAGTGGATGAGCGACGACGGGCGAGTCGAGTAGCGGTGGTGTCGAAAGAGACAGGAAGGTTGCACGAAGGCAGAGAGTGTGAGGAGGTAGAGTTGACGGGGATGTCTGAGTCGTTGCTGGAACGATGCAAAATTCCCCATCTTCCCCCACCCCTTTTATACATTTCTCTCACCCCAGCTCTGGCCTTCGTTTCAACATCCTCGTGTTTAAATTTTCATTGAAGACGTATGGCGGGCGCGTCATGAGATTTGCCCGTGGGCGGGGGGCGCCACCGCGTGAGCCGGCCAGAGGGCGCGCCAAAGTGATCGGCGGCGGACAAATGCTAAATCAGGGTGTAGACCCTCGTTTGTTTTTTCTTTCGCCCATTGCTGTGTCCATGCGCGCTTGAGCCTCCGCGTGGTCCGGGAGTACTATTGGGTTCGTACGCCACCGGTTCCTGAGAAGGGGTCCAGGCGAGGTGGAGCAGCTGATCAGGGATTGGATGGCCGGTACCGAACGTACTTCACTGCAAGCCCCGGCGTTAGAAACAACGTCGTGGAAAACAAACAAAACATAAACAAAACAAATGGGGTATATGGTCGCCTGCACGGACGGCGACGCGCACAATAGCCTGGACTGGGCCTTCTGCACGAAGTAAACCGACCCCAGATATCCAGCAATAACGCCACCACGAGACAATATCGCTTTGCGTGCCTGGGATGCGAAGCGCCAGTGTCTCGACCTGCGCTCAGCGTTCCATGCTTTCCGCGTGACAAAAACAGGGTAACACCAGAGCGGCGTTTTGTTCTGGGCGCACAATGACTCGCAGGGCGGCGTGGTCCATGTGTCGACGACATCGGCCCGCCGGTCAATGCAAAGCGCCCGACCAGTTAGAAGTGAATTGGCCAATGGAAGACGGGCTGGCCCACCGACGACCAATGGGCAACGCGCGCCAGCATTATGGCCTTGCATCACAGAGCCAACGATTCTGTAGGCCCAGACCGTCCGCACAACCCCCAACGTCGGCCAAGAGCACACCCACGTCGGGTCAGCGTCGGCCTCCTCTCCACCAGCCACCTCATTAATTACCACCACATGCACACAATGCACATGCCTCGTCCTTTCTCCCACAAGAAAAACGAGCCCTCCATTCCAGCTCGAATTCGTATAGCGAAAAAAAGCACGAGGGGGCCGGCGGGATTCCGTACCTTGGGATTATTTGCGCGAGGTTGCGCCTGAACAGAACACCCTGCCCGACCTGCCGACTCCCCGACGCCCGCCGTAGGCCCAGAAAGCGCCGCCCCCTAGTCCCTTTTTGGCATCCTCTGTAATGGAAACGGGCGCGGCGTGCGTGCGTCGGAGGGCGGGTAGGCCGCTTTTGGACGACGGCGATCGTGAGCTTCTCATGGGCCGCCGGCTGGACGCATCGTTCTTCCTCGTGTTTTCATTGTGTGCTCGTGGTTCGTGCCCACGGGTTCATGCGAGTGGGATCGAGGTGCTTGGCGTGCATGAGGAGTAAGTCGTAGGGAGCGATTTGGGAGCGATGGGTTTTTTCGTGTGGGTTTTTTTCGAGGGCCAGCGAAAACAGCGTGAGCTTGGTGCGGGGCGAGTGTAGAGCCTGAGTAGAGGAAAATTCGTGTTTTGCAAGAAACGAGGTCCACGGCGAAGACGGAGAGGGTGCATGACGAAGAGAGCCGGGTCGAATGCCTGAGGAGGCTCGGTATCGTCCGGCCCGCTGATCAACAAATCGTGGGTCCCAATTTGGAAGGTGTGGTGGTTGCCTCTGTGGCGCCGGATTTGCACTCACCGGCCCCCACTCAGGATATGTTGGATGCACGACGTCTATAGCTAGATGAATCGCCGAAACCGAATAGAAAGCCGTAAAATCTACAGTCATTGCACTTCGACAGACAATACAACCTGAAGGAGAGCAATTATGATCATACATTCGCCGGCTGTGCAATTCTACGCCCTCACGAACGCGGACCACACTTCCCAGCCGGCCTTCCCTCCCCACATGCCCTCGAGCTCAACGGCGGTGAGATACTTGTGGTCTTCCCAATGGAAGCCGGGGAAGACGACCTCGGTAATGAGGCATCCGGTGGAGTCGAACTGCGCCGCGTCAGACTCTGCAGCGTCCGCGCGCGTCCTTCTCATCAGCAACAATGGGGCGCGCAGCGTAAATGAAAGACACGCACGGGCGCGGGATATATCCTCATCGAGCAGCTTGGACTTCTTCCAGACGTTCGACCCGACGAGAAGCTGCAGCTTTTCGCCCGCGGCCACGTTCGTGCCCATAACCTACAATGCAACGCGCAGGTTCATATCGGACGTGTATATCGCGAGATAGATGGGTGGGGCGCGCACATGGACCTCGATGCGGGGCGGGTTCTCGGGGTAGATGAGCGTGTACTCTGCCCGTCCGTGGTGCAGGACGTGCATCGTCTGTGCGCCACGACGTCAGCTGCTCGTGCCGTGTCATTCCGACCGGATGTAATGTGCGTACGGCAGATTTGTTCATGTGGAAGACGCCGCACGGGTCCTCCGGGGTGAGCAGGTAGAAGATCGACGACGCGAGCGGACGGAGCTGCTTGTCTGGCGGACGGCAAGGCCCGCGCCGGGTCCCGGAACGCGCGAGTTGGATATGGAAAGGGGGGGACGGGTGGGTGTGACCGACATGGGTTAGCGTGACGGGGATAAGATGACAGCGAGCGAGGCAGGACGCGGTTCGTTTGGAGAAGGAGAAGCCGAAGATGGCAGCGTGACAGTGGCGTTGACGTCGCGGGGCACGGAAGATTAAGATTGAGTTTAGGAGTTCGGAGGAGGCATGGGCGAGAGCAGGCTGAGCGAGCTGGCTACGCGCAAGGCGAAGGGAAATACATACCAGCGAACGGCGATGGAATTTGTTCGTGCTGGCGATCTGTTTCTGCATAGTATCCTTTGTAACGAGCGATTGCGGGGACAACGAGTGGCGAAGGAAATAACATAAGGTTGCGGACGAGTCAGCCCAGGAAGCACGGTGAAATGATGCTGGAACTGACCTCCTTCTGGATGTTTCTGCATCTTGAGCTGCTTGATCAACTCAGTGTTCGATAAAGAATGGCCGTTGGGCGTAAGTTCAGTCACGGCCATTGCGGTCGGCGGGGAGGGAGATGCAGGAGTCGGACTGTTCGTGACGCCAAGTGGGCTACTTATCTGTGTGGATACGGCGATAAAAGGTCGGCGCAGCACGGTGCCATCACGGCGCGGGATGAGGTGTGCTAGTGGCAATGCAGTCGGGCAAGAAAGGCCTCGGTACCGGTGTCCAGCATCGTTTCGCGCGAGTAGGTCAGTCCAAGCTGGGTGGTGCGATGCAAACTGTCTCTTGAGTTCCAAGTCCCGAGTGGGACCGGCAGTGCCCGGCATGCCGTATATGGCAAGGGGCGGGCCACATGTGGTGACAAGATTTGATGACCATTTCCGTATCTCTTCCAGATGGTGTGTTGACCGCGCCTCTGGTGTCACAGTTCCTTCTGGGCCAAAGAACGCGACATCCTGTTATTGTAATGTGCGCTTGCGAAAATAAGGACATTCAAAGTTGGCGCGTACGCGGCTTTAACCGGCGCTTGACCTATACCTTCTTTTTTCGTGCGTCACGTCTGATGACCCACGGGAGTTCCTGCCGCTCTCATGCAGTGTTCCCGCCTTTCAATGTGTATCATCCTACCCAATAATGCTAGGATATGTCCAAAGATGTGGGGTGTATAAGACTCGTAGCCAGCACTCGGCATTCCTTTGACTGAGGGCACTGCTAGGCGTGTCAGTAGGCGCGTCAGAGTGCATTGAAATTTATCAAAATATTTCTGCATACTCTACGATTGCTTTAGACAATCCGGATAAGAGCGTCCGATCATGACGAAAATGGAGCGAGCTGTCGTCAGGAAAGCTCGACGGAGGCCGTGGGAGAGTTGTGACAGCCTGTGACTTGCACTATAAGCGCCGGTTTACGCCGCGTGCGTACGCGCACGTAATGGCGAACTTCTTCCAGATCTGCGTAGTCTTTATATCGACGTGTCATCACAGAGAAGTATAGGCACGATTTATAGTGAAACTCGTGTCTCATGCGTTCAACAGGAGTGTGTCTGATTAGCCTGAATACTTACTGTGTATGATGGAACTTCTGGCAGAATTCGTGAGCATGGACGTGACGTTGAGGCCTCCGCGGATTTGTTTTGGAACCCCGCCTCCCAAGCGTTGGCTGCAAGGCAACTTCCAATGCATCATTCTAGGTGCCAAGCGTGGCTGATGTGACTGGTCCTACGACCACGACACACTTCTTGTCACGTCACAATATCCCAAGGCTATCTCTGCAAATCCAAATAAATCTGGTGTGGAGATGTTGGAGGCCAATGGCATGCACGCGAAGTGATTGAAATACCAACATATCAGAGATAAATACCCGGTCTCATGAAAGAGAGATTGAGGCATGGATCTCGGATTTGCGCGGATATGTCTGCGAGACGAATCGCGCCTATCGAGGAGCCAAGATCGGGCGGGACAGTTGCCTTTTCTAGCGACAGCGCCTCCGGGATCAGATCTGGGCGTCAGCGCGTTCAGTCTGTTTCTGTCGCGTCGCGCCAGACTGGGTCTGTTCAGAATGCCTGCGCCACGAAGGAAGGACACGGGGTAGACTGTGGCGAATCAACCCGTGAGCTTTCCGATGCCATAGCCCTTGAAATGCATCTCTGACCATCGCAGCCGACGAGAAGCCGGGATAGTGCATGCGCGGGCGTGCAATGGTCTCTGCAGGAAGACGACATGGCCGAAGGCGTTCTCGGCGACGGAAGGCGCAGGACCCTCGCTCTCCATGCCCGAGGCTGGTGTGTGCACACGTCGACCTCCGCCGTCATGCTCTGCCAGGCCCCGTGATGAGGTTATAAATCTGTCGTGTGCGCGACGTCCAGGGCGACGTGGAGCGACGTGCAGACGACGGCGGCGCATGTATCGCGGGCGGGCGAGCGCGATCGGAACGCTGGGACGCGCATCAGATTCGGGACGCAGTGCAGCCTATGTCACCGCTGCCGTTTCTGGTCGAACCTTCCGCTCCGACTCCCTGCGCGGCGCCCCCAGACGTACCGGCCGTTCTCGCTCGCAGTGACCCGCTTTCGGCGCGACAGCGACCGAGTTCTTCCGGCGAGTCTCGTTAAAAACGGCCGTGGGGGTCGAGCATCCGCCCCGCACTCTCCACTCTCGTCCTCTTCTCCTTCATACCACCCGTCACCGACCTCTTTCCCGTCCTACATCCATCTCCCTACCTCGCTCGGTGACCGACTAGCTCTTGTCCGACACGCTTCCCAACGTCGACACAGCACAGAACGCTGCCCGGATGACGACCAAGATACCCGATGTGAGGCCCAGATCCCGCCCGACGCCCGCGGAGACGAGTTGACTGACGCGTCCCACAGCATGCCCAGGTTCTCGTCGTCGGTGGCGGTCCCGCAGGTAGCTACGCGGCAGCGGCGCTGGCTAGAGAAGGCATCGATGTCGTCCTTCTCGACCTCTCAAAATTCCCCAGGTACGCCGTCCTCGCTTTTTTTGACGCGTCGTCGGCTCTCGACTAGCGCGACGCCGTTGTGGCGTATCCGAGACACCGCTTGATGTCGTTCCTGGATGAACGCCCAGCGGCACCCCCATGTTCGCCCTGGCCCTTTTCGTTCCCTTCATCGGCCTTGCCACCGAAAACTCACGCTCGGTACCCTAGGTACCACATCGGGGAATCCCTTTTGCCATCCGTCCGCAATTATTTGAGGTTCATCGATGCCGAGGACAAAGTCGCCTCTCATGGTTTCGCTCGAAAGGTGAGCCACAAAATGCTTGTTCAAGTATCCTAGCTGATCTATCTTGCCATAGCCCGGCTCGGCCATCAAATTCAACCAATATATGCGCGAAGGCTGTAGGTATCGGCTCATCTTCGCTACCTCCATTCGACTGATGTACACTCGCAGATACCGATTTTGTCGCATTGGGCTCGTCTAATAGCTCTTGGAACGTCGTTCGCTCACAGTTTGATCAAATCTTACTCTCTCACGCCGAATCATCCGGAGCCAAAGTTTTCACGGAAACCAGAGTCGACACCTTGCAATTCTCCGACGAACCGACTCCAAAGCCTACCCGCAACCCGTCATCGTCCTATGCTTTTTGGACAGCTGGTTCAGTGTCCTCCGAGTCCCCGGTTTCAAGACAGCGCTCTAACTCGGGTGACTCCGAGGGGACTGGCGTCGACTTCGGTGGGATGCGCCGCCCCACAAAAGCTTCTTATACTACGACCACCGGAGATAAGGGCGCCATCTCCTTTGATTATCTGGTGGATGCCAGTGGAAGGAACGGCCTCCTCAGTACCCGGTGCGATAGCTTTCCTCTTATCAGTGCATGTATGCTATGCTAATATCTTTCTCAGGTATTTGAAGAACCGAAAATACAACCAATCGTTGAAGAACGTTGCAGTTTGGGGTTACTGGCGCGGTACTGGAATGTATGGCAAGGGCACTTCCAGGGAGAATGCACCGTACTTCGAAGCTTTAAGCGGTACGCACCCCAAGCATAGTTAACCACCCAAGCTCACTCGTGTTCTCCGTAGACGAATCTGGTTGGGCATGGTTTATACCACTGCACAACGGTTTGACATCCGTTGGCGTTGTGATGGAGCAGAAGCAGCTTGGCATTCGCTCGCGTGCTGCCTCCTCTGCCACGACCTCTCCCCTCCCTTCTTCTACAGAATCCTCCGGCCGTCAGAATGGACGACTACAGGCAACGCTCGCAGACAGGTACCTCACCTTCCTTCACCTCGCGCCCGGTGTGCAAGCCTTAGTCGGAGATGCAACCCTCGAGTCCGTCGAAGACGAGAATGGCGAGGCGCCGTCAGCTCGCAGCGCAAGCGATTTTAGCTACTCTGCCGATGAGTACGCTGGAGAGGGATGGAGAATCATTGGCGACGCTGGAGGTATACAATCATTCTCCCGATCACGCTGGGAAGTTGGTTGAATGCGATATGTCCAGCATTCATCGACCCGTTCTTTTCATCCGGTGTGCATCTCGCCATGACTGGCGGTATATCAGCCGCCGCCAGCATCGCTGCAAGCATTCGCGGGGACTGCTCTGAAGCAGAAGCAGCCGCGTGGCATAGCAAGCGGGTGTCCGTCTCTTATACACGGTACGTCCTTTATGCACCATTCATAGGTCGCTCGTTTCTAATATTCCTTCGGCTTCCCAGCTTCCTCGTTGTGGTCTTGAGCGCATACAAGCAGATCCGAGCGCAATCCGAAAACGTCCTAGCTGACATAGACGAGGACAATTTCGACAAGGCCTTCGACTTCTTCAGACCAGGTACGTGCTATACTACCACTACGCAGCCAAATCTCATATCAGTCGTTTCCAGTCATCCAGGGAAACGCAGAGATGGGTGCACGTCTTTCGGAAGACGAAGTACAAAAGGCCCTCGATTTCTGTGTTCACCTCTTCAGCCCGACGACGCCCGAGCAACACGAGTCAGTTCGGCGAAAGCTCGAAGGACAGTGGAGCCCATACGAGATCGATGAAGCCGGAGAAGACGAAGTGGAGGGTGACCACAGCCGCACAACCTCCGGAGCCTCTGAAAGCTGCCGTCCCATCCTCTCCATCAAGCCGGTTACTCTGCAAGCAGAGGAGCCCCAGCGGAGCCTCGCGGAACGCCTGCTCGACGTGCGCGCGCCGATCGTTGATCCCAGCGCACTATCACGTCTCCTGCGATCGAAGCTTTCGCTCTTCCGACGCAGTTCGAGCACATCGGTCTGTACGCTCGCGTCGAACGCATCGCGCTCATCGGCCACGATGTCAACGGGGTCTTCATCATGTCCGTCATCGCCCATTGCTACGTCATTCTGGAGCGGCACCAGCGCGAGCGAGAGCCTCACCATCGACACGGATGAAGAAGGGGGAGACGAGGAGATGCGCATGGTGCTCGAGAAGGTGAACGCTCGTCGCGTCATTCATGCAGAGCACGGCGAGGGCTTGAACAGTCTCGAGGAGGAGCCGTTTGGCGGGCTCGTCGCCAGGCTTGTACAAGGACGACTAGGGCTTGATGTGGTGTCATAACCCTAGCCGCGCAAAAGAGAAGGGGTGCGACACGATCTAACCCTCCCCGGTATTTATCGCTGCAACGTTGTTGCAATTGGTTCGTTTTTCATGGCCTTGATGTTTTCGTGTGGTATGGTGTCTGTGCTCTCGCTCGTTCGCTCTCTACATTGCAGTATTGGTAATCTTGAAGGACTGTCTTCGTAGCTGTCATTTTGTACTTTTAGGAATTTGAATCGTATATGTTTTGGAACGTACTAGTAGTACCTGACCAGTTCGTCTTGGTCGAGAGTCGTCTGACCGGTGGGTAGGCGTGAGAAAGACAAGACGGTAGACAAATATGGGTAAACAAATCCGTTGATGCGCCCTTTGATGTGCGCGCAACCTAGGTGTCAGGCGCTGCCATCTGGTTGTGCGTTCATACCATCAGAGTGGGTCGAAAACATCGGGCTAGAAAGTGCGTGTCCGTTTAGCGGCGTTGCCTTGATGGGTACTGAATGTCGAATCGCTAATTCCTCAGTCGTTCATGTTATCTTGAATGGATAACACGCCAGCAAGCTAGTGACAAGTCAGCGTTACGGACTATAGCAGCGTAGGGGTGAAGATATCGTGACGGGTTGAGGCCTCCAGTCGGCCCTCTCCCAAGATGAAGCTCGGAGCCGACGCATGTTGACTCGACTTAATGATCTGTATCGCTGCTTCTAACGAATGTCGCCAGCTTCTATAATCACATCGGTGACCCCTCCAAGCCGACACAAATGCAAGGCCCCTGGGCGCAACGAAGGCGACTACTACATGAGGTTCTTGCCATCAAACGCGTTCAAGCTCAGCTTCTCAATATCGACACCTTCCAACGCCCGCACGTTCACAGCCGCCACACCCATTCCCTTCCCAGCAAACTGCACCCCGCACACGGGGCAGAAGTAGTGCGATATGACGCCCTTGTTGAACGTGTACGCCGTAGCCTCCTCCCAGCTTCCCGACGCGAAACGCACTCCGCCGTCGGCGACGTATCTTTGCATGGCGGAAAATTCGTGAGTGCTATTCTACGGTGTAGTGTGGGAGGGGAGGGATAGGGGGCTTACATGGCGAGAAGCCCTTTGTTCGCGCAGATGCTGCAGTTGCAGATCGAGACGGGGATGTGTCCGTCCTCGAAGACGGGATGATCGATGGTGAAGCGGAATTTCTTGCAGTGGCATGCGCCGCTGTAGGTCTTCATCGTCTGGTTCTCTGGCCACCCACGCATGGTGGAGACTCCGATCGTCGTCGCGGTGGGGGTTGTGTCTGACATGGTGGGGAATTGTTCTGGCATCCACCCTTGCGGCACCATCACTTAAATCCACAATCCTCACAGGCGGATTTCTCGGCTGACTGAAGCTGATTTTCCAACTCATTCGCTGCCCGCATCAAGAACACTCGGAAACTCGACGTCGCCCATTGGGCTCATCGTCATCGACGCCACTCATCCAGCTTCGTCGGCCTCACGAAGCGCCCTCGAAGCGCCTCGTTAAACCTTTCTCCGTGCCTTTCTGCCCGACGGGTAGTCCGTTGGATCACACGGGGTAAGCAGGATGAATCATTGGATATATCTAACAACGCTTCGTGCTCTGCGATACGCGCGAACGTGCTGATTTATGCGACGTAAGCTGTGCTCTTCTCCTCCATCCCCATCTGCACAACTGACTCGACTACCAAATTCGGCGGGGTTTGCGTCTTATTTAGGCAATGAGCGTATGGGAGTGGGAGGATGAGTTGTCCGAGGCCCCCCCTGTGCAGAGTTCTATTTGACTTTCCTTCGTCAGCATCGACTCCATGGCGTTTTGCTAAGGTATTGACTGGGAGGAGGGACGCGTCAGCACGGCAACATAGGCGAGTCGCCGGTTCACCTGCCGTATTCGAACTTGAGTGGAAAAGGTGATGCCGACACAAATGTTCGATTCCTAATAAACACAAATAACAAGCTGATGATCTACATATTCAAAACAATACTTGCTCTGTACACCACAGCTAGCGTAAAAGGCACTCGAATGATATAAACCAATTCCAGCGAAGCTAATGAACGTCGTGAGGAGAGTTCAAGGTTCGAGGATGATGAGGTCTTGTTGAGCAAGGTTGTGGAATATATGAGGAGCAATGCGGCGTATTGACTCGACGTCTGGAGGCTGGTACTCGTCGTGACACTCGAAGTGTATCCCATCCAAATTGAAAGCTTTCACGATACCTGCAACATGCGTCTCAAAGTCCGCAATAACATGCCGTATGGTCTCCCACCAACCGCCGTCCATACCCCTGGGATAAGCATAGGGTGTTTCCGCGTTGATTAGGCAGAAGCCCAGTCTCTTCAAGCGGGGATTCTTCTGTGGGGACAAGACCGTGGTGCGAAAAAAGCGGAGGTGGTGCTTCATGAACGATTGGCGGTCGTCAGAGTCGCCCAGCGGGATTCTGATGCCAATGACGAGCTCTTCCAAAGATGACAACCTCGAAAGGTCGAACGTTTGGTTGGAGAACCGTTCGACTAATGCTAGCGGTCAACATAACGCCATGCCACGATTGGGATGGGGGACATACACTGATATGACAGTACCAATTTAAGATACTCGAGTTGAGGTCCTAAGCGGTGTATGACCTGTTGGAAATCCGGATCCTTCGATAAAGGTGCACCGATGAGAGTGACTCTTCGAAGGTTCGAGATATGGGGCGATTGCGAGAGCAGCTCGGAGACTGCAACGAGCGTTGGGATGTTCATGCCGGGGGATATGGTGAAGGAACGGACGTCGAGAGATACAGAAGGTGGGCAGTCCCTGGGGGTCCCGCAGATCAATTGAGAGTGTCCAATGGTGAGCTTATCGACCTTTCCAAACCAGGAGAGAAGGTTGTATACGGTTGTGCGGATTATGCGATAATCTATGTGCAAGATGCGCACGGAGATGACGGGGATAGGGTGGTCGGCTCGACGCGGTTCGGCAAACGAGATATTGGACGTATGGAGAGAAGACAGTCGTGGGAGACTCGTGACCAAAGCAGCGACCAGAGCAGGGTCTATCTCTCCCCATTCCTCCTTCCCGTAATAGTCAGACCAGGGCAGTGGGAAGCGCGCCAGCTGAAGCCGCCGAATGCTGGACCGGATGGCGGGCGATCGCTCGAGGAACTCGAGGAATGTCTCCAATGTCTTCGAAGGCAGGTGCTTCCAAAAATGTCTCTGACGCGTAGAAGCTTCCACCCAACGACTTCCTCCTGCGCTGTCACGTTCGATGGCTTTATCTTGCTCGTCTAGTATGGTTCGGAAGGAAAATACGACATCTCTGAAGAGATGCTCAAACGCGACGGCATGCCAGGATCGAGAGACAAGCGTGCACGCGCTGAGATCCTTGCGAGATTCCTCCGCCTTTGGCCAGCTCGTGCCCCAATCTGATTCTGCTGGATGCAGATCGCTGAACACTGTATGGAGCAGTTCAGGAGGGAGACCTCGCGCGAAATAGGGCATTAGACCTACAATACATGATAGAATGAAACACATTGGATCAATTTATATTCAGTAGAAAAAGTTCCCACTCACCAGAGGCCAATACAGAAGGCGACCGCAACGCTGATGGAGTCTGAGTAGCTTTATTCACACGCGTGGGTGTACGCGGGCGGTTTCCCACGGAAGGCGCTTTTCCACATATGGTAACCGGAGGCCTCGGATCCTAACAAATGCAAACAAAGCACTTCCTCGCGCAAGGATCTTGAACGACCGGAGCAGAGTTTATATCATGTCTAAAACACGCAGATCACAAAGCTCTACACCTCGTAAAAAGTTCGCTATGTTCCTGTTAGGAAAATAAAACTGTCATTTGCGGGGATGGTACACTGGCAATGTTTTAGGTGTGGTGGCCTAAGATGGGACGCAAGCCCGCGTTTCTTCACAGATGGGCTATAGAGCAAAAATTTGCGCGTTACCTTTTGTACAAGAAACTCACTGAGCGGTAAGCGCAGATTTGATGATCAGACTCGGTGATTCTGCGGACCACGAGTTGCTCAACGAGGGTCGCACCCAATGCGCGATAACGAGGGAAACTAGAGCACTCAGATTTAAGAGCATCGTATAAAAGGTGTGTAGTCTGCGGCTTCATCATACCAGCAGTAGCGGGGATGGCCACAAACTGGTGTGTCGGGGCTGCGAGTGGAGTCAGCGAACACTAAGAGGAAAGCGCGACAAGCTTTTGATGGAACACATAAACGCGAATGCATGGTCTCCCGTACACGTAAATTCCCGCAGTACGGTAAGCCGAATTTCATCGCGACGTTAGTCATCAACGCTAGCGTTATCTGGGAGTCAAAGCGGCATGTTCCCCGACGACGGTTTCGGCTCCGCCTGAAGGTCCATATAAACTGGAGCTGCTTTACCTTTGAGGGAGCCATCTTCATCATGTCAGATACACTCTCCCCTCAGGCTGCCGCGCTGGTGAATTGGTCGAAGGATGTGACGATAAAGGAGTACTCAGGCTCCTGTCACTGCAAGAAAATCCAATTCAAGTTCGAGCATCCTGTGTTCGACGACGGCAGCATGGGCGTCACCCATTGTAATTGCAGTATCTGCCACGCCAAGGGGCTCATTCTAACGTGAGTAATTCAGCGATGTTATCGATGAGGAAACGGCTCACATGCGGGGACAGCTACACGACCCCAGACCGATTGCACTTCACGTCGGGCAGTCAGGAAGAGATGACGGAGTATCGATTCGGAACGTGCGAGTGGCCTCATTACTTCTGCCCTGTTTGCGGAGTGGAGGTCCTCGTCCGAGGCATGGGCCTGATCGTGGTCAACGTGCGCACAGTGGAGGGTATCGAGGTGGAAAAGCTGAAGCTGAAACCGTTCGATGGAAAGAAGCTGTAAACATTCGTGGTCGTGACGATGTAACATTGTAACTTGGCCGGAAAGCTGTTTCTCTGAGCAGGGTTCCGCAGCTTGTCAAGTGTAGCGTCGAACAGTCGCGAGAGTCGGGTCGTGCCATCGTAATGTCTACAGCGCATTTCAGCATTAAATATAAGGAGAGATACGGGTCCTTGCTGCTCACATTCTAGCTCGTGAGCGTATATGAACGAAGGGACAGCGTTTGGTCGCCTCAACGCGCGCGTACGGCCAAGAGCGTGAGATAGTTCCCACGGCCGACGCCACCGACAAATAGCTTGCAAATAGCTTACAATCGATTATTTCTCCTCCTTCTTGTACCTATCAACAGCAACGACCTCTGAATCTCCGTTCAAAGTCTCGCGCAACGTCTCCTCCAATGTTTTCAGCTCTCGTCCAAGAATTTCGCGCAGAAGTGGGTCCACTTCGGCGAGCTCTCCGCGTGCGACCGCTGGAAACGTCGTAGCCCAACTCCTCAAGAGATCTTCACCACCTCGGTTGTTTGCAACGTACTCGTCCTCTGAGACTATCGTGAGCTTGAGCGGAGGGTTGAGGTTGAGCAGCCTGGAGATGATGTCTGCAAGCTCCGAAAGCGTGTAAACGCGCGAGCCAGTGAACTTGACGACCTCGTTCTTGTATGTGTCCTAGACGAGGAGCGGAGTCAATATCAGCTAAGTCCACCAGAAAGAATTGGAAATGCTTACCCCAACCATCAGCTTTGCCGTCCCCTCCGCAAGGTCATCCCTGCACACCCACGCAATGCCCCCATCCCCATACGGGATCTTCAACCCCCTCTCCTCTTTCTTCGCATTCCAGAACCCAACGTACAGCGACCAACTCTCGCTGTAAATTCCCTCACGTATCACCGTATACGTCACCCCGCTCTGTTTCAAATATGCCTCTGTCGCAAGGTGTGGCTGCATGACCACCACCTGCGAGTCGTCCGCCAACGTGAGCGACGTGTAGTAGATGTGTTTGATGCCGACGCGGATCGCCGCGTCAATGGCAGCACGGTGCGGGTCGACGGTCATATCGTACGCGATGGTCGGATACGAGACAATGAGAAGTTTGTCTGCGCCGGCGAACGCGGCGTCGAGCGTGTCGGGCTTCGTGAAGTCGCCATGCCGCACTTCGACGCCTGAGGCCTTGATCTCGTCGGTGGCGCCAGCGGGATTGTATATAGAGACGATAATGTCACTTGCTTTTCATACTGTCAGCGCAATATATAATCGTGTCGAAAAAAGACATACTGGGAACGAGTTTGATGAGGTCTCTGAAGACGCGCGAACCGAGCTCGCCTGTCGCGCCAGTCAGGACGTACTTGACCATGTTGTAGAATTGTGTAGGTCGCAGACAGGCAGGCTCAGGTGCCTTCAACTCCAAATACTTAAGGATTCTCCTCTTCGCTTAGTAAGGCTGTTGCCCTTCGATTTGTAAGAACGCGGAGAACGACTAGTACTTGTTTACTCACCACGTCATTAATGCACACGAACAGGCCGAGGCGGGGTCTTCGGTAAATGTCTTCCAAGAGATACATCGATACGATATTATGTGTCGAGATACAATTCACCGCACAAATGTCTGAGAGTAAGAGAAAATGTCATGAAGTCGTCGCATAGGTCGTAGCAGAGTCGTAACATATAGTGTGGTCAGTAGGGTAGATGAGGATGAAGAAACTCAAAGCAAAATCATGAACGTCCGCCGCTGTGACTAGCTCGACTCTCAAAAATAGGCTCGTGGGTCAAGGGGAGCGAAACCTGGCGGGAAGGGCGAGTAGCGTTATACGCATGGGGTGGGGCATCCTGGCTGTATCGTCGATAGTTTCGGTGCTTCGAACGACGCAGACTGGGCGAGGTAGCATCAGCATGACCAGCAGCTTCGGGATGTCGGTCGATGGACGCGGCGGAGCGTGAGTGGGATGAACGCGTTGGAGGGGACTGAAGGGCTGGAGGAGGTGAAACAACTGGTCGCTGCGGTGACCCATGGCTGGAGCGAGTAGGTAATTGGGACAGTGGGGCAGGAAGAACGATCTGATCCCGTGTCAAGCGAGGCTTGATCATAGGCTCCTGGTGAAGAGGGTTCGCGGTTCGTCGGGGGGATGCAGGCATGTCTGAAGGTGGCGACAACGATGGGACAGGTACACGATATGAAGGACCGGGTCGCTTCACGTTGGGACGTCCTGATGCGTCCCTCGACTGTACTACGGACGCTTGTGGACGCGTACTAGGGGGCGCAAGTGTGACCACCTCCGGTATCCGGCTCATGACCATACCATTCGACACGACAGCAGCGCTACCAGAGAGGTGTACTCGCGATTGGTGCGACTGAGACGACGCAATGCTTTGTCTCGCTTCAGTGGAAAGTGACGTGTCAGACATGGCGGGAAAGGCGCGTGCCAAAAAGCTATCAGGAGTCGGAGGACCGGACGGTACGCTGAGTCTATTGGCGTCGAAGTATTGGTGTGGGCCGATATTGGAAGGTGGGCTCCGTGGTGGACTCTGAAAGGATGTTGAAATGAGCGGTGAAGTGCTCGTCTGTGGCGTTGACAACATGACTTCAGGCAGCTGAGGTTCGGGAGCCCTTCGAGAGGCTTTGCTCGCTTTGTATGAGCGAATAGCAGACTGTGGTGGTGGATCGTCGTAGGTATGGTACCGAACGTCGACGAGAGGTTTGCTCGGATTTCTGTGGCCGACCGTGGTCGTGACCTGCGGGCCTACAAGCGATTCGTTGGGAAGGAGGGGCATGGGATCCGGTGGTTCATGTTGCGATAGCCGAGAGTAGACTTGACGCCACCATGAACGCTCCCTGCGCTGATTACGCCCAGGGTTGATGGCGGGGGTTGTGTCTAGGAGATTGTAGGCAGCGCGAGGCTCGGAGGGTTCTGCAAACTCGTAAATGCCGTCGTCTAGGCTCGTTGCCAAGGTAAACTCACGTCGACGGGGGTATCCTCTTGTCGCAAGTTCCCTCTCGAAGCTCTCCTCCAAGCCCTCGCTCTTCTCCCTCGTGCGTCTAAACTCGCGTCCAAGGCTGTACGCGTAGTCGTCACCCACCCCGAGCCACTGGCGATCGCTCCCAACGTGCATCGTTTCCTCGATATCGACCCTGACGTCGAGCGCATCTTTCCCCTCGCTGGCGGGTTTCTTCTCGGCAGCACGCTTACCCTGAATCTGGATGCGCGATTGTCCGAAAATGCCCTCGAGTGCAGCCTGTCGCCTGGCCATGACATCCACCTCTCGGCCACGCATTCGGTGCACCATGTATACGGTTCCATCCCATAGCTCTCGCAGTGTCTCCTTGAAGTTGAAAGCGTGCATCAGTGAGCGCCAGCGCTTCGTTGGCGAAGCCGTCACGTAAGGCTTGTAGCTAAACGCTTTGATATGCAGCACGGCGAAGATCCTGATGACTGTCAGCAGACTCCAGAAGAGAAGTAGTAACGTAACTCACAACATCTCAACACATTCGAGAATAGCACCAATGCCGATATTGATGTTCTCCGCTGTCATGTATTGTGTCTGGGGCATTCAGTAACCACGTGCATATAGTGACGAGAGACACACACATCTTTGACGATCGAGAAGGTGGTGAGCAAGGAGAGACCCGTAGCCTGCCAGAATGTTAAGAACACTGTTTTATGACGAATCAGAAGTGCCACTGGAACGAACAATAGACGAAACCTTACCAACAGCCTTTACAGCAAACAACTTCAGCAGCGGCTTCTGGGGTTTCAAGAGCTGTGATATGGGAAAGTACAACTGTAGGAGACAGTACATCGCGATGGATACGGACACGGAAATGATGACAGTTATCTGCAGTAAAAATTAGTATAGTAGAGATTATGCGACTAGAGTCGCCTACGTAGATATGGCCCCAGCCGGGACTCCACGAGTCTTCACAATACAATCCAGAGTAGTCCAAAATAACAGCTGCCAAAGTCGTCCTGTGCGAGCGTTGTTAATTCAAGATCGGGTGTTCACCCAAACGGTACTCACGTTGGACGTATTACGCAGTATTGCAGCACACCCCATTTCATGAGCTGCAAAAAATACAAGCCATCCTGCGACGTAACATTGTCAGACACGTGTTAGCGAATGGAGACGGACCCTCACTTGTGGTTTCCACCGTACAAAGCCCAATGGAAACATCCATTTCGTCGGCTGCTCACCCCGGCGCTGGCGTGCCTTGTCGTTCTCCTTCGATAAGCCGAGCTTAAAACATGGTTAGCGCGTTCCTGGGCGCGACGGACGCGAGATATTCACCTTACGAAACACTTCCTTTTGCTCCTCGGTATCATGGGACACGTACATCAGCAGCAGATAGAAGAATGCCGTCAGCACAGTCGACTCGTAGCAGTCGCGTAAGAGCAAGAGCGGTGTCGAATGATTCTGCCAGATCCGCGCTCAGGTTAACGGGCGGTGGACCCAGAACGACAGTGACGCACCCAAAACAGATACGACGCAAAACTGACTCCAGCATATATGGGAACCATCAGAAGGATGCGGACGATATCTGCGGAGAGCAGCAGTTCGTGGATGTTATTTGTTGGAGTAGACGAAGTGACATACGGCGCTGTTCTGCCTTCTGTGAAACACGAGACGTGAGCGAGAGAGAATAAGTAACATTAGAACGAACTGACATTGGTGTACCATTGCAGATGTTTGCTCATGAGCCAGAACGAGACAATGACCGCCAGTAGCGTGAAGATTCCGGTAACGAGCCAGCCAATCTGGAAAGAACTACATTTGATAACAATTACGGTTGGCAGAGAGTGAACACGTACATCGTGTGCTGAGCAGAGGTCAATCAAGTGTTAACAAGTGGAGAATTGACCTATCTCACCTTGTACTGTGATTTTTCCGTGGTCGAACAGCGGCGGGCCCTGTTCGGGGGCTTTCTTGGCATGGCATCTTCCATTTTCGATATCCGCCATCTTCAGGAGTTATGGGTTCACACCGAGTGAGGAGTATGCGAGTCAATGAATTATGAATAAATTAGACGTGTCGTGAGAGGTCGTAAGGATCGTAAGGTCGGTGTTCGAGGTAGATACACGATTGGGGCCCGTGAAAGAGAGAGTAAGGGACCGTCTTGCAGCGATGAAGAGTCTTCAACGTCTTCGTGCCTGGGTTTCCGGCGACGCCAGAGGTCGTGTCCCGTTGGGGGTCGTGGTCGACGTCGAGGAGAGACCGGCACGCTCGGTCGTGCGTGACATAGAATTGTGTGACGTCACATTGCCGAAATTACCACTGTCCTCTTTTGGGATGTCGTTGTTTCCTGCCCAAGAGCCCGTGGTAGCAGCGTTGCTTTTGCTTCGCCACAGTCCTCTTTGCGCTCCCATTTTCGTTCAGCCTCGCGTATGCCATGCGTCCAAATCGTGTCTCATTTCGGCCACTCGTACAAGACTCGTCTGGTCCCGACTCGGATCAGAGTACCACAAGTATGAAAACATCACCCTCCCGGCGGAAATCCCAGTGGCAAACGCTCTTGGTAAGTACAGGACATAGCTAAACACACCGGGAAAGCTCATTTTATTTATTGGCTTGATACTGCAGTCTCCCCAAGTGTCAGGCTGCATCCTGGGCACGTTCGAAGCGCCTCTGTTCGCAACTTCGACGCGTCGGATATCTTACGCAGGGACCTCGGATACCCTCCACTATGCAAATAGTACATCAAGATATGCATTTGGGACTTAATCTAAACGAGAGGGTGACTCTTCAGTGCTTCCGCTCGGCTTTGAAGATCATCTTGCGTGACTTTTCGGGGGCGCCAACATCCGAGTGAGTCTTTGTGCTGGGACCATTCCGGCAGAGGACTCACTAATCATAGCTTTCGTAAGGTATCATGATGAGCCGCCATATTGACCACTCGCTCTATCTCAGTCACGAATTTATCATACCGAATGAGTGTGGCCCGGTGGGGAATCTCTAGCCCGGACTCCGGCTAGTCTCACCGCGTCGCCCACCAGAGGCCCTAATCTACTGGACCAGGACCACTGGAAACTGCGGAAATACCTGAACCTGGTCCTAATATCTAGGAAGGCTCAAACGACGGCCGCCCAACACGGGCACCTTAGTTAAATACCGGAAGGCCGACAAAGGTCTTTCCGCCAGGACACAGGCCTGCTGAGACTCCGACGAAACGGGCGCAATCTCGCGACAAAGTACGAGTTCTCAGAAAGAACAAAGCTCAGAGACTGCCCTCATTGCCCGAACCTTCAAGCTCGAAGAGCTGTTCTTTGGACCGGCCCACCCACGGTTAGGCGACTGCGGGGTAAAACAACTCTAATCTCAAGGGATGAAACAGTCCGCACCTTGACAGACCTTAGCCCCTAGCCCCCTCTTTCGATAGAAGCTTCGGGAGCAGGTAAGTGTTCAGCGAACCTACTGCAGCTGAACTCTTACCGGAATTCTAGCAGACGATCGTTCGCAGCGCCCCCAACCGTTCCGTCGCGATCAACTCAACCGACAGATGCCGTCGGCGCGTCCCAGACGACTGTGGGTCAACCGGACGACGTGCGCAGCGTTTTCCACGACATTCCGTAACTTCGTCATGTTTCAAGGACAACGCAGGCGCTTCGTGCGACAGGCGGCATAGCTGATAACGCCGGCATCGCAGAACCTCCACAGGTTGTGCGCCAGGAACCTTCCAAAAGTCGTCTCGCTTTGCTCACGTATGTCGCATGTTCCTTCTCCACGGTCCAACTAGGAGCACTGTTCACGTTACCTCTTCTGGCAGCGTTCTACTCGTGGCTGTCGCCCGTCCACGGTTCTGTCACGCCTAGGCGTCCGCGAGTTTCTAGACCCAAAGTCAGTACAAGCAAGGCACCAAAGCGAGTGACGTCCATCGTGGGCCACCGATATGGGCCTCGCGTTTCACAAAGTGAGTAACATAGTTCTATCATGTGGACCGTGATTCCAACAGGTTGCCATATTGCAGTGAGAGCTAGACAGAGTTTCTTCTCACCGAACTCTTCCGACCCGCGCTTTCGGCGCTCGGCGCACGTGGCGGCGACTACGGCCTCGACGCAGTTGGACACTACCTTCATACGTTCTAACATCGGTACGCTCTTCGTTTACGTGCAAACCTCTTTTAGTGAGCACCTCCGAACCTTACAGACACTTGGTGGACACTGCAAGAATATTCTGCAGAATAAACAAACGCCGGCCACGTGCGAAAGAGAGCCTCGGTTGGCGCCCGAAAGAGCGCAGACAAACAGCATTCCAAATCGGGTCTCAAGCTTGTATGCAAGTATAGCAAGACGGTCGACCCAACCATTCAAACTTCCTTGTTAGGATCCCCTTGTGTTACCGATATCGCATTCCTACGCGCACAAATGTAACGCTCAAATTGGACAGGGCCCACCCAGGGCACAGGCGGTGATAGCCAACCAGTAATCACCGTTGCCCTCGTCCATGTTGTATAAAGCCCCGGTCCTTCTCGGCCACTTGCCCCCCACCCCGACCTTAGTGCACACGGCGCCGTTCTTTCAATTCGTCTTCGCGACCAACTAGTTCTTTCTCGCTCTTTCACGAGAACTATTTCGCGATGTTCTTCATCCTCACCCGTGCTTTTGTCATCTCTGCCGCGGTCGTTGGTGGTGAGTTCACTGCTCTATTCTCCTACGTTGACGGCTGAGCATTCTCTAGCTGCCCCGCTCGTTTCGGCGGCTCCTACGCCTGGTACTTTGGCTCGCTCTTCGGAAGTGTCAAGCGGGTCGGCGAAGGTTCGTTACCCTACCGCGTCATCGTAAAAATAAGGAAAAGAAAGCTGACGACTCTCGTAGATCTGGGAGAAAGCTAGCAACTTTATCTCAAGTCTTTCGTCTTTCGTCCCTCGGTCGTCAACGGAAGGAGACCACTCATCCTCGGTTGACTCCGTCATCTCCAAGATCCTTGGACCTAGGGGCGTGTCGGTGGTGTTTGCGAAGGATACGGAAACGGTTGAGGTGTGTCTTGAATTTGTATCTACCCAGAGTAACATATGTCTGATCTTCGGCCAGCTGATTTCTCGCAACTGTCGCGCTATTATGATGTGCAAGCGCGACCCCCAACCGACGCCAGAGCCAATACCGGTGCCCATGCCGGTTGCTGAGCCAGGTCCAGAGCGTTTGGCCGTTGCCCCCGTCAAGCGCGACCCTACTCCCGCCCCGGAGCCCGTACCAGCGCCCGCGAGCGACCCTACTCCCGCCCCGGAGCCCGTACCAGCGCCCGCGAGCGACCCTGAGCCTGAACTTGAACCTGAGCCAGGGCACGAGGAAGTCGACCCGAGGAACTGCAACGCGATCGCAATGTGCAAGCGCAGCCCGGCGCAAGCCGCCGAGCAGTGAGCGCATTGCCGCACCGCGCGAACGTGTCGCGGAGGCGCCCGTGCGTTATACTCCATCGAGGTACGTTGCGCGCACATATACAATGTCGCGAAGGTCCTGACAATATTAAAGTTGTAGTCCCCACTCCCCTCAACAACAATCCCTATATCTGTGCCCCCCACCCGCGAAACCACCCCACCCCGTCTGCATTTTCTCCGTCCGCATCCTGTCGTCGTTGTCTTCTCGCTGTGCTGCCCTCTTGTCCCACTCGTCTCCGGACTCGCCTCACCTTCCACACCTGGACCCTTCTCCCGTCGTAACCTCCCTCCCACCTTTCCGATGGCTCACGTCAAGCCGACTGCCAAGCTTGCGCGAGCGCACCACAGTCCTTACCGCCTAGACCGTTCCCGCGTCTTGCGCCCTTGTTTATGTGTTATTTAAACCCAGGACCCTGCGCCCCGTCCGCGCACTGCGCGGCTGGGTCGCGCCCGCCCCGGACTGGCGGAGTCTTGGTTTTACTTTCTGGGGCTCCTCAATAATCATCTGTGTTTCTCTCGCTCTGCGCAGACTCCGTCGCACCATCCACCCGTGTATCAATAGCTCCGTTCTGTCGAATTGCTGTGAAATTAGCTGTGTTATTAGTTGGTTATTAGCGTCAGTAATGGCTAATAGATCTCGTTTACCATTCGCTTTGCTGGCGCGACCCTGGCCTCCTCGTGCGTGCCTGGTAACTAGAATAAATTGAACGTGTGGAAATAATGATACGTGCGGTGATATCGAATAGGTTGGCCAACTTCGACGTGGAAGAAGATACTTCACTATGGTAGAATATACTCTGGACTACTTGAGCCGTAATGATACAAGTTTGCGGGGATAGGGATGAAGTCATTATTGAGGGAATAGTGAACTTTGTCGGCGGAGTCGAGCGCGCTCTAAAGGGGGGAGATGGTCGAAGGAGTTGTTAGGGGTGGTATCCTCGGAGGTAGCTTGATAGATACGTGGTCAACACGTGTATGGGAAAAGAAGAAGAAAAACAACACACGAGAAGATGTCACGTCCTTTGGCTGGTTGTTGCTAGACTCGCCGTGCACCGTGGGTGGGGTAGCTGCATATGGCCGCCGTTCGGGCGAGTCCATCAGATGCTTCGGCAACATTGACTTGCGGCGCTGCGATGTCAAAGAGGGTCAACAAGCGAACGTCCCTAGTTGGCAAATAGCAACGCACTTTGTTGGTGCCAGCGACGTGGGCGTTCGTGAGATCGACGGAGAACTGTTTCTCGTCCACCCTCGCGCCCTGCTCTGCGCACTCTACCACCCAAGCGATCCCGACGACGAGCGGCTTCTCATTGAGCAGTCTGCTGTCCGTTAGCCACAGTACACTGAAACGAACACAACAGACACTCACCGGTACCGTGTCACGGTACTCACCAGCCCATTCTTGTATACAATATGAGTACAGGAGGATCCCACTCTGGACAGGATCTGGATTCGTCGTTAGGACTGATTCCATAGCGCTAAAGAGTACGGCAGTACGCACCCTAGCTCCCAGAGTAATAAGCATGTCAACGAAGAAACCGCCAGCGTCTTCTCCGCCCTCAGCCTTAACGTCAACGAAGACGTTACAACCCTTCAAAATCTTCATCGTCTTGGGCTTCTGTGGCTTTGATGACTCCGGCGTGCTATCGCTAGGCGAGTTGGCAACGCTCCCAGCGGTGCCGTTCGCAACAGTCGTGCTATGCCTAGTGCTGCTTCTAGTGGCCCGAGCTACATGTGCACCAGTGCCGTTGCTGACGGCTGCAGGCGCGGTGTGTTGGCCAGACGGATAGTTACTGCTGACTGCACGCGCTTTGCCTTTGCCATCGGTGGTGGGTGCATTGTGGATAGGAGTCCTTGGCTGAGCACCGAGCGTCTGCTCCAGGTTGTGACGGGCCATGGATGCCCGGCGTGAAGTGTTCCTCTCCTTGGCCTTCTCTTCGCCGAGCTGGTCGTTCTGCACGCCATCAGAAGTTGGTACAACAGAGTCCTGGTAAAAACCGAGGCTGGAGGAGCCAGCTTGGAAGAATTGATCCTCCATATCTTGCGAAACTGATCGTCCAAAGTCGGGTGCAGGAAGTGAAGGTTCGCTGTCTTGTACTTCCGCCATAGTGACGTCGCCCCCGCCCTTAACCGGACTGCCTTCCACGACGGGCAGGCTGGATGGCTTGCTCGCTTTGTGCACTACCCTCTGCCCTGCGTAACCTGGCGCAGGCGCGACACCGAAGATACGTGGTCTTGCAGCCCCGTTACCGAACACGAACTGTCCTTTAGGTTTGCCAGCAATCATACCAGAGGACAGGTTTATGCGAGCCTTCGGCGCCGCCGTCCCATTCGTGACCCCGCTCGGGGTTTTTGACGAAGGAACTGGAGGGGGGAGCATGAGATCCGAATGCCGCAGTTCATCGGAGTGTCGCGACGACGACGATCCGGAGGATGGTCCAACGGTGGTTGCGCGTTGAAAGGGCCTTGGTCGAGTGTGGACTGTTCTGGCTGCAGAGTCATCCTGACTCGCACCAACTTTCGATGTAGACTCGATATCCATCGCGGACCCAGGCCGAGAGGGTTCGCCCTCTGAGTCGCTTGTAATCCCCTTTCCTTTGTCTCTATTGAAGCCCATACTCGTATTCGGTCTCGAAGGAGCGGGCTTGTTGAGCTTCGCAAGTGCCTGTGAGAGGGTAGACAAGGATAATTTGGATGGAGCCGGTTCGCTAAACACACTGGAGGCTATTCGTGATGTGCTAGCTGGGGGTCGTGGAGTGATTATCGATGTCGAGGGGCGGGATACAGCGGTCGATGCTGGCGGACGGGGCTTAGTAGGTGACGGGGGATTCGATTTCGCAGATGAAGCCGTTGTTGGACGGGCAAACGAGGAAAACGATTGGGACCTCCGACGATGCGTCAAAGTCCTTCCCGGCGTCGTTGGCGGGGCATCGCCACCTGAAGAGACGCGGCGATTAACGTGAGTTACACATCAAGAACGAGCGAGGCTTACTCGAGTTATCAATCGTACTTGCCACGGAGGATTCCGGTGTCCGAGCAGGTTCCTTGCCCTTGCCTTTGTCAGGCGCTCCAAGACCTTTCGTGTTCTCCTTCTGACGCAACGATGCCGATCTGGTCATACGACCACCAAGAGGTATGTCCTTCTTCGGTGGCGCCGTCTTCCTTCCAACCTGGTTGGTCCTAGCAGCGACAGGTTCGGCGAGCGCATTGATTGGTATAGCTCTGGAAGGCCCACTCATGCTGGGCAGAATTCCCTTGGGTTCATTGGTGGTCGAATTCAGGACTACGTCGTTGTCGTCGCCGGCATCGCTCGCAGGTGCGATTGTTGTGGGAGAGGATGACGTCAACGCTGGCTGCCGGTCCAGTACAACCTCAGAGGCTTTAGCAGCAACTACAGGAGATATAGGTTTGGCAGAGGGAGACAACGCAGGCTGCTCGGTGAGTGGCGCAGGATCATACACGTCCTTCGGCGAGTTTGGTGATGCCATGTCAACATCCATATTTGCTGAAGTCGGGCTGGGAGGTCTCGAACGACTGCTTGCTGGCAACGGAGTCTTGGCCCTAACTAGACCAGGGTTACGCGAAGGAGTCTTTGGCCTGACGATTTCGGCACCCGGCGTCTTCGCCCGATCTGTCGCGACAGTCTGAGATCTGGCTGGTGTCTTTGGTCTAGGAATTTCAGATGCTGGTGTGCGGGGCCGCTGCACTACAGGCGTCTGAGATGAGGAAGATGGTGCTGGTGCAGTGGTTCGACTAGGACCCGCAACGGGATTGGGGGTCTTTGCACGGGAAGTACTTGCGATAGATCCAGGATTTGGGGTCTTTGATCTTGCAGGTGTGGACGTGCCTATTGCAGAAGGCGTCTTGGCTCGGGCTACCTGAGCAGGCGCCACCCCAGGTGTTCTTGCCCTAGGTGCCGGAGCTGGCGCCGCCACAGGCGTTCGTGCTCTGGCGACTGGTACTGGAGTCTTCGAGCGAAACGCGCCAGGCATCGGCGTTTTGCCGCGGGCCTGCGAGGATTTCCCTTTCACATCACGCTTCTCGAGAAGTAAGGGTGGAGGTCTGGGTGGCGTGCCACCATTCTTCGACTTCATCCTGCCTACGACACCCTTCTTTGGAACCATGGCACGTGGCATAGCCGCAACTACTTCATGCAAAGTAAGCTGAACCGACGGAGGACGAGGTATCCGGCTGCCTGTCGACGATGTTCTGGGGCGAGATGGCGGTTCTTCAATCTCTGTTTCCCCATCGTGTGTCTTGACGGCGACTTCAATATCCTGGTACTGACACTCGCGTGGTTTCTCTGTGTCTCCATCGTGTAGCTTGACCTCGACTTCGATGTCATGATGCGAAGGATTTACTTCGAAGACATTAGGCGTAGGAGAGAGAGGGGACAGGGGTGAAGCGGGTGAGCCCGCGCTATCGGGCAAAGGCGTAATTGGCGACGATGGCTGAAGGGGTGGTTGGGGAAGGGCGAGTTGAACCGGTGGGGGCTCTGCCATAGTCACATCCTCGCTCGGCGGCTCCTTCGGTTGCGGTGTCGGTTCGAACAGTTTGACGGTCAGGTCTGGCGGAGGAACCGATGTGAGACGCAGCATACCCTTTCCCTTCGACTTTGACGGAGAACGCCACGGCGACGGTGGAACCTGAGTGAGATCGAGGTGGACGAGCGGGCCCAGAGGGACGGACTGTGCTCGCGGAACACCCTCAGTATTACGAGGATTCCGAGGCGGGATCTGCAGTGAAGGCAGAGAGACACTAGACCCTGACCTCTGCGACTTCGGCGGGGTAGAGGCTGTCCTGAGCGTGGATGTCGCGTGAGTCTCGTCCGCCGAGGTGGAACACTCGCCGGGTGTCGTTTCCTCCTCTTCGTCCCTCTTCGCCCTCTTCACCACTCGCTCCTGCATCTCCGCTACCCCTCCATCCAGCTCCGGCGAGGATGGCCGCTTCGTTCGGCGGCGGTCGCCGGCCAGCATATCGTCGTCGCGGTTCGTGTCTGTCATGGGCGGGTCGTGCACTGTCTCGGCGGTAAAGACACTGCGTTGGGCGGCTCTGGCATCTTTCAGCGGTGATCTCCCGAGCGCTGCGATGTCGAAGTCGGGGAGCGCGAGGCGCGAGCGCGTTGTTCTCGACATTGGGCCCGACGGCTGGCACGTTGCGGAAGACAACGAGCTCGCCCAAATCAAACCCGCGCACGACGCGTCAACACGTGACTCGCTCATAGCCGCCCACGCGATGTCGCGTTCCGGAGTTTGAAGCCCACTGTTACTGTTTGTGATATTCATCACAAACGCTACTGACCTGGTGGTAGACTCTTTCAAACCCAGTTTATGGTACTTACAAAATATCTACACTCCGCGTTTATCAAGTCAGACGCTTCTCAAACAGAACTTCATCCCGAACTACAATAGGTTCCTCCCGTCGTAAACTATGTACTTCAACTTGCCAATGTCAATTCCATCCACTGCTCTGACGTTGATCGCCACATCTCCTCCACCACGAACAACAAGCGCACATCCGCAAACCGAACAGTGGTAATGCGTCGTGGGTTTGTCTGGTACTGAATATGCGGCCAGCTCCTCGACCTTCCCCGTAGTGAACTCGAAGCGTTCCTCTGGAGTATAGCTGGCCATACAATCGTGCAGGTGAGTAGTAGTCTCTAAAAAGGTTGTGCTAGGACTAACGTGTTCAACAGACCAAGCTTGTTACAGATGCTGCAGTTGCAGTTCATAATTGGCATGTCTTTCGACCCACCCTCATCGAACTGCGGGTGCGTGAACTTGAAGCGAAACTTCTTGCAGTGACACCCGCCCGTGTATTCCTTGATGACCGCGTTCCGTGGCCATTCGAAAGGGTTGGTTATCTCGCCTTCGGGGCGGGTATCTGTCTTTGACATGCTGGCCTAAAGTCTCGGGGAGTGGTGCGTCAGTTTTATAGTGTTCCTGGCATCTTCTTCACGACCTCGTGTCTGGGTAACAGGAACCGACCTTATCTACTTGCATCACCAGGTAGTCACTTGACCATTTCGAGCGATTGTAGTTCCATGACGTAGACAGTCTGTGCCCTACAGGTTTACGAACAGGTAGCAATGTACCCCTCAGCACCCCTGTCAACTATCGCAACTTTTCCGCGCCTCATATGGCAATGACTACAGAACGAATTCTCCCAATTCTTTCGCGACATA
Source organism: Bjerkandera adusta (assembly GCA_027924225.1). Classification (NCBI taxonomy): domain Eukaryota; kingdom Fungi; phylum Basidiomycota; class Agaricomycetes; order Polyporales; family Phanerochaetaceae; genus Bjerkandera; species Bjerkandera adusta. The sequence goes on from BSCZ01000433.1 coordinate 189,765, forward strand.
TAACCATCATGACCGTTCATTTTTACAACAGGTTCTTTCCATCGAAATGGTTGATTTTCAGCTTCTCAACCTCGACGCCCTCCACCGTACGCAAGTTGACCGTGACCATACCTTGCCCCTTGACAATGGTCTCTACTCCGCATACCGGGCAGAAGTAATGAGGCCAATTGCCTGCTCCAAACCGATATTCCGTCATCTCACCCACGCCGCCTGACGTAAAGCGGAATCGGTCCTCGGGAGTGCGCCTACTCGCGGATGTAAGCTGTCTAGTCAATGTCGATATAGTCAGGATACTCACGTTACAACCAGCCCCTTCTCGACGCAGATACTGCAGTTGCACTGAATCACGCCCATGCTGCCGTCGTCGAACACTGGATGTTCAAACTTGTACTGAATCTTCTTGCAGTGGCAGGAGCCGGAATACTCCTTCATCGTGGCGCCCTGAGGCCAATTCAACTGCGCGGCGGTTTCGAGGGAGAGTGTTTCCGACATTGGAGAGGTAGCTGTCTCGATGATAGAGAAAGTCCAGCTTATATACGTATCCAGCTCACTGCGGAGTCGGGTCCGGGGTCGAGGAATGCTCCACTCTGACTCCTATCAAGCTTTGTTGTCCGACCGCGAAGTGGATGAACCTTCCACTCTAGCGATCATCTCGTTCGTGCGATGCCGTACACATTTGATGTCTCTGCTGTGACTCATGGGGGCGGTTGTACCGACAATTACGGTAAGCTTACGCCCAAATGTGAGCCTCTGGCGCTGCGAAATGCTGAAGCGAAATTATTTCTAGTCATTTGTTTGGACTACAAGACATTCTTGCCATCGAAAGCCTTCATCTCCAACGTCTCCAAATCGATACGCTCCAATGACCTCACATTGACTCCGATCGTGTTCTTCCCTCGTTCAGCAAACTGCACCCCGCACACAGAACAGAACAAATGGGCGATGATGCCCCTGTTGAAGCGATACGCCGTCGCTTCCTCCCAGCTCCCGGATGTGAAATGGAACCGGTCCGAGGTAGTGTATCTGGAGGTCAAAAACGTAAGCACTCGTCCTATCGGCATGAAAGGACATCTCACATCATCAACAGCGCTTTATTGACGCAGAAGCTACAGTTACAGGTCGTAATGGGGAAGCTCCGCTCTTCAAAGACGGGATGCTCGACCTGAAATTGGAACTTCTTGCAGTGGCAGCTGCCACTGTATCGCTTCATCGTCGGGTTTTCCGGCCATGGAGGCATTGCTGTTCTTATGGCGGCAGCGGCAGCAGCGATATCCGACATGATGGGTGTGTTTGCGGTTGACGTGTGGGACGAGCGTGATATATATACACATCCCTGTTGGTTATAAGACGTCGTCCGCGGCTCTGATGGATTCAACCGTGAGTATCTCAGTTCAACACGAGGCCTATGATCAACTACGCTGCTCACCTATAGATCACCCTCGGATCGCCCCAAAGTCGGGTTCTTCCAAGGCCCGTTTGCTATCAGGCCATTCTCAAACCTACTATTAGTACTGGACCCACCGCCGGCGTGTAAACCCCGCAGCTGACTCACCTGGGCTGCGCACAGTGGAACCATCAGATATAGACACCTGACATGCCCCTACGGTACACGCAGTGATCCTGTGCCATAGAAGTAGGTTGCCTATCTCTCTCTCACAGAGACGTGAGTCACACTATGACTTCTGGACTATCGCTGACGCCTAATATTACGGAACAAATGGTATACTGTGACTTTCCACCCCTGTTGTCATTTCCGTGTTGGAACTACCAATAGTAGGTCTTGGCTACTCACGATCTTGTACGAATCTCGCGAACACATCCGCTTTGTTTACATTTGTTAGGATCCGAGGCCTCCGGTTACCAAATTGGTCGAAGCTGTCACGTCAATAGACAGCGCAACCCGGCCAACAGAGCTATCTCTACCGCGTGCGCATAGCGAGTGCATCGTTACGAGGGGTGCAAGAGCGCTGTGTCGAAGGATGAGGTGTGCCGGAGGATTTGTCGCTTGTTCAACGCACGCGTTGCATATGGTTCGGACGAATGAGGAAGAATAGAGGTCGTCACTGGAAGTCATGAGAAGGTTCTGCAACATTCCATTAGTGTACGCCTAAGCTAGCGGAGCGCAGTTATCGAGGGCGAGATAGTCGAGCGTCTCTGAGATCGAAACGGCATATCGGCAGTACTCCTCAACTGTGCGTCTTCCCGAAGGATTCTGGGTACTGATTTCATTACGCGAGGCTGCACCTTGCGCTTCACACAGATTTACATTCATTGTAATCCCTTATGCGCTGCTTTAGGGTCGACGCAGGGTAACGAGGCGTGGGGCGAGATCTGTGTGGCTTGCTATGATCAAAGGCTCTCGCTTGCCATATTTATTACAACGTCAACTTCTTCGAGCCAGAGACTCGGATGGTGTTACATCATAGCTATGGCCGGACCACTAAGCAAGGAAGTGCCACTGCACGTTGTTAAGAACGCCAACGTCGAGATCAGCCAGCTGCTCGAAAGCAGCCGGAGACAAGTCCAGGTCGAACTGGCCGCACCCGGCGCAGCGGTCGACAACGGTGACCGTGACGGACTTGCCCTGGACTGTATCACGTGGGTAAGCGAGGTTAATTGTGGTATCCTAGGTTCCCACTTACAGGTAGCGGTGAGCCGCCTGCCACAGAACGAGCCGCTGTCGAATTCGGCATGGCCGAGGGCGACAATGAAGTCACTATCAGTGTTGGTCTCTCCGCAGGCACCAAGGCCTGGGTGGAAAAAGGTGACTAGAAAAACAGTGAGCACAGGAATAAGTTGTATGAAAACCACCAGTGTACCTCTGCCGGTATGAGTGACCTCTGCGTCGCGTTCGACGACGGCGGTGCCCGCAACGAGCTGGGCTGCAATTGCAGCGAAAGCGACGAGGTTGAAGAACATAGTGGCTGAGTAGAAAGTTGTACTGTGGTGTACGTAGCGATGCAAGAAGCTGCTGAGAGACACCGAAGGATATGCAGGTTTTTATACGTGCGGTGTGGCCACAGACGCAGTGAGCGACCCGCTCTTGTCAACGCCGACTCCTGGAACATTTCGTGCCCGAGGCAGAAAATGGAGCTCATAGTCGACGTAGCTCCCGATCATAGCCTACGGGAGGGTGGGCATAGAGTGACGGCGGTACCATTGGGGGATGATCCTTGCGCCACGGACTCAACAATAAATGCAAAGCCACGTTCTGAGTGTAGAGATCTGGCCACAGTGAGCAGACTTGTAGCAAAGCGCTTTATTCTTCCTGGCTTTGAACAGTTATGCGCCTAAGTTGAGTTTTTTCGCGTGCAAGACCCAATGAGGGCTGCGGATATTGTCAGGACGAGTCCTTTTGAAACAGAGCGGGGTACCTGTGGTGGCGGTAAACGGGTTCAACGAATGCAGTGAATTGTACGCCACGCACGTTTCAACACTTATAGCTGCATGCCAGTCTACTTCGAACGTTCTCAGGCTGAAGACGTGTTCCCGAGGGGCAGAGCCTAAGTACGCGTCTGAGTCAACTCCGCGTCAGAACCGACCATTCAAGCGCTATGTTTCTACCCACGTATGATACACCGTGAGCCCAAGAGTCCCAAGCCTCACATGAAGGCAAGACCAAACTTCCCTATACTCTGTAAGTTAGAGCATGATGAGTCGAGGTAGCGACGAACTTGGCTTTACGGCGGCATAAACTCCGGTCGAGGCTCAGCACGATCGCCCAAACATGCGTCTCGAGCGGCATATGTGATGCAAGCTTCTAGCTTCAAGCTTTACGCTTCGAGCTGAAATCACAGTTAATCCAAAGATAATCATTAAACCTTACCAAGAATGAAGGGCTCCGCGCGTACCGCCAATGTTGCCCGTGAGTTTAGCTAGCGCTTTGACGTTGGCTAGCGTCCTGTTCGACTCGCTATGCGACTTTCAACTTTTTTACTGATCTTGTAATTGCCGAGCGTGATCTGCCAGCTCTGAGTATGCCAGTGGGTACTAAGAGTCCGAGTTCGACGCATCTCGTGCTCGAGGTTGATTTAGAGGGTATGGTGGGAACACTCTCGGCCATGTAAGCACTAGAAAATAAGTTCAGATACCATGAAGCGTCCGACTCACAGTTCGCTGGCTACAATCATGAGCGGTCGGGTTGAACTTGCTATGACGGAGCGCACGGTAGCATCGGAAAATCAAGCGCCGCTTGGAACGGCATCTCGGCTTTGGCGTTGGCCATTATTTGAACTTCGAATATTTAAAATAACGTAGAATATGCTCGCACCGCAAGTCAGAATTTTTCGCAGTGTAGGCTCCATTCGAAAACAAATCTACAAATTGTTTGACTCGCTGGACTCCGGATCACGCCGCGGTACACCGTTCAATATGATTCTACATAGATTCCGTCTACTATTTCATACAAATTCTAGCGCATGGCTTCTTCAATCGAAGTTCCAGTTCACTCCAAAGATGCGTCCGACGCCTCTGTCGGCGAGCTGATCGAAGGCAACTGGGGAGAAGTCAAGGTCGAAGAAACCGCAGCCCGCGCAGCGATCCTTGACGGTGACGGTGACGGAGCGGCCTTGATCTGCGGATCGTACGTGAGAATCAGCGGCAGATATACAACACAAGTGTCTCACAGGTGGCCGTCAACTGGCGGTTGCAAACCCTGTAAGCAGTGAAAGCTTGAGTATTCGAAAATAACAAGACACGCTACGGTACTCACGCTTGAGAGTCATACAGACTCGCACCAACAGCGACGACGAACTCGGAGGAGGTGATCGGATCACCGCATGCACCGAAGCCGTCGGAGAAGTACCAAGTGCCTGGAATGACGTTAGATTGAGTGAGACAGCCTGTATGAGTGCTCACCTTGACCAGTGTTGGCAGCGGCACGGGTGGTGACGTTGGCAACGGGCGAACCGACGGCGAGCTGAGCGACAGCTGCAACGAGAGCAGCGAGCTGAAGAGGCTTGAACATGGTGTAGTGAGTGAGGAGAGGGATTGTGTGGTGGAACGACGAGGTACGTTGGTAGAAGACGTGTTCAGCGCAAGGCTTTATACCTTTCGTACAGAGCCCATCATGAGGACCGAGTGGGAAGCGGCGCTAGCATTTGGTGCCCGAAAAATAGCACAAATTACAGCATTTTCAGCCGACAAATCTTGACATTCGGCAGGTATGAATGAGCTTGAAGGTCTGGGGATATCCTAAAACGACGAGCGTCAGCCTTGAACACCATCAGCCGTCCGCGATCGCTTGGCAAACCTTGCGGCGAATGGAGACTTGTAATGCGTAGGCCTCCCAAAAATATCCTGTGACATGGACCAGAGCGCTCAAATAGGCGAACTAGTACTTGCCGTGCTCTAAATGGGATAGTAAATCGGTTTATTTGGATAGATAATACTGTCGTTAACATACCTCATTTCATCGCTTCCTCGCAGGTCCGGAAATGGAGCCTTGAAGAATGGTGGACGCACACTATCCTTGAGTAAAGCTGCGCCTCGCGTCAAATGTACTTCCGCTGTATTTTCGCAGCGCCGTTGAACATATGGTGAAGCAGCTGCCGCAGCGAGCCGTCAGCGTGCCGGGAGCGGGCTGGAAGTGTGACCATAGGCCCCGCGTATACAACAGCAATAAGCTCAATGAAGCTAATACCCTTGTGAGCTGGGGCGCCCAACATTTCTGATACATGGGCCCGCGATTTTCCCCGCACGCACTAGGCCACACCATGTGCCATTCCGTTCAAGCGGCTCTAGCTTGGGCGAGGCTATAGACAAATGGGCTTATTTTGACATGAAACGTCGCAAAAGTGCATTGGTATCAGACTCACCTGGTGATTGTACGCTCGACAGCGAACGGCTTCAGTGTTGGTGGGCAATGGAGCGCCACGAAACCGCCGGAACTTCGCAGCGTCAAGCGCGAGCCTGAGCTACATACGGGAGATCGGCAACGGGTGTGAATGCACATCGCGGCGGGCGGTTTTTCACGGTAGCGGGTGCGATTTACGGCGGGTATGCCAAGCACTAATCGACGGACGTGGGCGCCATCGACTGAGGTAGCGGTCAACTCGGAGAACCGGTAAGGGACGGAGCGCCAGCGCTGAACTTTGTTTGGTCATGTTAGGATCAAAAGCCATCGCTTGCCATATCCGTGCCAAGTCTCCTAGCGTATAGTGCTAAACACATAAGAGACAATACATTCTACTGGCCAGGGGCGAGGAAGTGCCACTTCACGTTGTAGATACGCCCGTCGTTGCGGCTAGCAAGTTTGTCGAATGCAGACGGGGAGAAGTCGAGGTCGTATTGGTCGCATCCTTCGCAACGGTCGACAACCTTGACCGACACGGATTTTCCGTTGTCTAAATAAATCGCTTAGCACGAGAGCGTGCAGAAGAAGGAGGGCACACGTACACGTAGCAGTCAATCCGCGTCCGCAGAAATCGCCGCTATCAAACTGGGCATGACCTAGAGCAACGATGAGGTCGCTGCTTTTGCTCGTCCATCCGCATGCACCCAGACCAGGCGTAAAAAATGTGCCTGGACTTGTGTGTTAGATCATAAACCAGGGGATATTGAGGCAATCGACGTACCATCGCCGGAGTGGGTGACCGCGACATCGCGCTCAACAACGCCACGCTCGACAAGGCTACCTTCAACGACGGCAGGTGTGCCGACAGCGAGGTGGACGCCGGCGAGGACAAAAGCAAGGACTTTGAAGAGCATAGTGAGCTGATTAGGAAGGGTATGGAGCTCGCTTTTGGTGAGAAGGCTCGAAGAGGTGGCTTGTGCTTCACAAAAACAAACGACACCTTATATACCTTCCTCGAGGATATAATCCCGAATGAAGTCAGTTCTTGGGTCCAGCAGAAGTCAGGGACATCGTTGAGAGCGCAGAGATGCAGAACCCGTAAGGAACGCGATGAGGTTTGACGGCGCTGTTCGCGAAAGTACAAATGAATGAAAATGTCTGAGTTGTTGGTCCTGTGTTAGATTCAGCCAAATCAGAATCAAACATGACATTGACGGCGAGTTCGTACGACCGATTTATGCTATGTTGCCCACGTCGAAGCGGCCGCCGAAAAGATAACGACGGGAGGAGCGGCCACCCACTGCCCACAACGAGTTATGGTCAGTACTTGCTCTTCTGTTGTATCAGAACCTTTGAACGGAAAACCGGAAAACATGCCTTTCAAACATTTTTGTTCCGTGACTGCGATAACTTCTAGTGAACTATCTTTGGATACCAATGAAGTGCATGGAGGCCCCAATACCCTACCGTGTCCTGGGGGCGTCTCGTACATCCCAATGGCGTGTTCTTTGTGTGCTTCAGGGGTTGCATACTCTTCGAGCATACACGCTTTCGCCTATAAACCGTCCGCATATGGAACATCGGCAGTTGACGAAGTAGAACAGCGCCGGCTTACTAACAATTACCGACAACAGTGCACCCAGGCACGGCGATGCGCCCGTGTCCCAAAAGAACGGAGGGCCGGATTTCAAAATGTCCGACTGGCTGTCGGTGTACGCGTCTGGTACGAGCGTTGCCAGTATCGACGAGTTTCTTCCCACATGGGTTCGCGACACTCGCGGAGACAATGAGCTTTGGTACTAGCCCGTCAGAGTGGGACGCGTCTGGAAGCGAACACTATACTCACTAGCTGGTCTCGCTGTATATTGCATATGATGTCGCGACATGCCCGGAGCGCGTCCGCAGTCTTCCTTGTGGTAATTTGAGCTTCCCGAACACATCAGTTGACTCAAGCTGGGGCCTTGCAGAGCTTGTCGGATGTTGATTTACTGGATGCCAAGTCGTCAAGGCTTGAGTGACCATAATTGACAGCTTGTGTCGACACGGTGGGGGTTGTCTGGAAGCATGAGGAGCACATGGAGATGGTAGCTGAAACGCACCAGCGAGGGCCCAAGACCGGTGCCCAGAGGACCAACAGAATCCAGGTCACGCCGGGATTTAGCAGCGCCCGCACAGCGATGAACAGTACCAAGGTAACGTCGCTCGGGTCCACTGTCCGTTCCTGAACCCGGCGCCCAGTGGCCATACGAGTCGGCGTGCTGACGCTGGCTCTCTTGTCAGAAAACATTCAGCTTCCATTTCTTGCCGGTGTGGCGGCGGTGTAGAGCAAGAAAAGCCGATAGTCATTGCTGTCGTTGATGTGGATGGGGTTAGGGCCGTCTGTACCATATCAGGATGCTATTTCTCGCATGTTTGCACTTGTTAGGATCAAAAGGCTCTGGTTACCATATTTGTTACATCTCTAGATCTACATCGGGTCTAGGTCTACACAAGAGGTACATCTACTGCTACAATTGGGATTCCGAGCCCCATAAGTTTCTATGTGATGTTTCCGTCTATTTCTCTAGTTGAAATGCCACGTCACGCCGTGAATACGGCCAACGCTCTCGGGCGCAAGTCTGTCGAATGCGGCAGGGGAGAAGTCGAGATCGAACGTGTTGCAGCCCGTGCAACGATCCTCGACTTTGACTGTGACAGACTTTCCTTGGTCTATTTCCCGAAAGTTAGTTTAGTCTCGTCGTTGATGAATTGATCCTTACACGTCGCCGTAAGACTTCTGCCACAGACAGGGTTGTTGTTCGGGTTTCCACCGGTATAGCCGCTATAATCATATTGATATCATTCTGTGGCAAATATTTGCAACCAAACTTACGGGTAGTTATCGAAAAGATCGTGCCCAATCGCAACGATGAGGTCGCTCGCCGTGTTGAACACACCACAGGCACCGAGGCCGGGGGCGTAGAAGGTACCTGCAGTGCGTAAGCGGACTGTTATTCGATCACATTCAATAGTCTTACCATCGCCGGTGTGGGTTCCGCCAATTGTAACAGCGGTGTCCCTTTCTGCGACCGTGGGAAGGGCGAGCACGGTGCTGAGGCCGGCGGCGAGGATGGCGAGACGGAAGAACATGTTGAGGTTAGGAAATTATTGGGGGGAGAAGGGATGAAGAGGGTATTTGTGGTGTATCCAGAAGTCCTGTGAGGAAACGGATGCTCCAACATGAGCTTGTAGGCACCTGCTTTATACCAGCGAAGCCTCGGGCGCTACTAAGCCTGGCAGCAACGAGGCGGCATCGCGAGACGCAGAATGCCATAACATCACCACATTATCGCCATGTTCCGCGCCCGCAGGGCTATGGGCGAAAGACCAACTGCGTCCGAACCATCCTCTCAGGGCTGCGGATGGCGACATGGCGTTAGACGCATGTCTGAAATTGAATAATCAATATCTAACCATATAATGGCTCAGGAACCCGTGCGGCATCTCCTACCTATCGGTAAAGTTTAATTCGAACGGTCATATTGCACTTTGTTTGGCCGGAGAATGCAGGTGGCGATCATGAACTCGCAAAAGACCGTTACGGCGACTTACTTGATGATAATCGACCAAAATGCATTACTATCGCGACCGTTGTCCGCGAGGCAAACGTATAACTGGTAGGCAGTTTTGTTCAATGAGCTCGATGCAAGAAGAATGAGACGAAGATAAACTACTCACTACACCCTCAAACAAAGGTCCAGGCACGGCGTCGCTTCCGAGGCGCACGCATCAGTGCCGGTCGCATATTGGCAGTACCTACGTTGTCCCTGATTGGCCTTGGAAAGGCGCTGATGTTACAGCGCCATAAATCGAGGGTGCAAGAGAATGCACCCGGAGAACTTCCGGAAGGGACAGTAGTAATGGGCCAACTCCTGGCGAACACGCCGTTGGTGGTCAACCAAGGCTATACTTCCGAGTTTCGAACAAGATGAACCTGCGCGAGTTTGCGTCCCGCATAGGTTGCTAGGAGACCTGCTTCGCAATAAAATAAAGCATTTGAAGAGAATATCACATAGGTACCGTCAATAGGGCCCGAGCGGAACACCAGGGAAATTATGATGCACACCTCCGCACTTCGTCACTTGGCGCGCGACTGTCAGGCTCGCGGTAAATGGCCAGGCCAGGGCGGGGCCAACGTTGTATCATAATGAGTAGAGAGAACACATGGTACGCACAAGGCATTCGCGCCGAACGCTGTTCCCCAGTGCGTGCCGCTGATGAGACGCACGCAAAATTGCACCGTGATTATATAACGACCTCCGCATTGGCGGAGCGCGGTGTGGGCGCGGTGCCGTGTACGCAATCCCGAAAGTTTAAAGCTACCCATCTATCCAAAGATTATTACAATCGTGCTGTTCAGATGTCTTATGAGAGCGTACGTACCACCAGGTGATAGCCATGTTAAAACGCCGTTTCTCGAGGAATGGAATGAGTAGAGTGTTACTTGATCTTCATCTGAATCAAACGCATGGTCTTTGGACGGATATGCAGCCTTGGGCCGGCGCTCGACATAGGTTCCATGGGAGTTTAACGGAAGGAAGACGGAGCGCGCAATCGGCGCTAACACTGACGCACGTGTGCTTCGTGAGTTCGTGAGTTCGAGCCCTCGCGCCGGCGTTTTGTTTAGACGACCTCAGGCGAGTAGAGTACATGGGGCCCACGCCGCAAACAAATCCCATCCAGTCTAGTTAAAATGCCAGTCTAATCCTGAGATCCGCCCAAGTGCAAGATCACCAGCCAACCAAGCAAATGCTGCGGGCGAGAAGTCTAGGCCGAATCATGAGCAGCCGGGGCAACTGCCTACAATGTTGACGGTAGCACCTCGTCCTTGGACTGTAATAATTTTTTAACTATATTTCGCGAAATATGAGCGATGGTTGTAGCTGCTTATAAATAGCTGTGAGCGATCGCCCGCACACAGGGTTGGTGTTCGGATTGACTCCGTTGTAACCGCTAGTAAGGCCAGGTCAGAATGCGTGATCCGAAGGAGCACGGGCACTCACGGATAGGAATCAAAGAGGATATGATCGATGTAGACGACGAAGTCGCTGTCTGTGTTGACGAAGCCACAGTCGCCGAGGCCCTGTGCGGTGAAGGTACCTGAGAGGAGCATGCTTAGTTTCACTCATGAAGCGCACGAAACAGGCAAATACCCACCATCGCCCGTGTGTAAGCCAGGAAACGGCTCTGAGGTTTGACGGCTTGTGATACTGGGTGAAGCAATAACGAGGGCGATGGTAGCCAGAAAGGGTAGAAGAGAAGTTACGGCAACCATTCTGGAGTGCAAGCGCAAATATGCAGTGTACCGTTGTCAATCGAGGAGCCGGGCGATGTATGGGGGTTCCTGGACAAAGGTGCCTATTCTATACGCCTTGCAAATCCATATTGAGACAAACGTCAGCGCGGATCGTCCTCACGCCGGCGCGGTACGCCGTGATGATCTGTCTATGCATAACATATTCTGCTTTGCAGCTCGGTCATATGACGGACCGCCTCCTCACGTAATGATGAGTCTGGCAAGAGTGAAGGTAGGATTTTTGCAAGTATAACATGAGAGCAGATCGAGCAGAGACATATCAATACACTTCAGGACTCACATCGTCATTGCATTCCCACGTCCTGACACCAAGCACCGACCGTTCAAAAAAAAGACGTGCGAACCCGGGTAGTGTGGGTATCATATGCCGAAGACGCCGCAGAGCTGAGAGAAAAGGATGCTGCAGAACCCCCCTCCTCGGGTATGACATGGTACAGTCCAAGTGCAGGAGCGGAATTCCGCATCAGATCGTGTTTGCACATGTTAGGATCTAAGGCCTTTGGTTGCTATATTCGGTTCTTGTCGTTCAGTCTGCTAACATATTAGATAGGGTCGAGGCGAATGGGGACGCGGTCCAAGAGTCTTGAATTTCATACTGACGTTAGGTCTACGCGACTCGGCGCAACGTTGTAATGAAATTGCGATCAATTTGTGCCCGGTAATATTTCAGCTGCTCGAAGTGCTCTGTCGTCCAGCCCCGACAACGCCCAGCGCCTGGATGCACTGCTTGAGAAGCCGATGTGGTACGTTTTACGGGTGCTAGACCGCTGGCGGCCTGGAACAGAAACGGAACGACGAGATCTATCACATCCTAGAAAGGCAAGTGTCGTTGTACGCCCGCGATCTGCCGCCGGAGAAGCGCCACAACGACACTTCGACTCTTTGGTGTGCGGCGGGGCCTGACATCATTACCTGTCAGCGTACAATATATATACCTGGAGACACTTGAAAACTGGACTTCGCTTTTCTCCCCGTACTTCCACCACCGCCCCCGAAGTCTTTGAAGCTGTCCTGTCAACATGTCCACTCCCACTTTGCCAACAGACTCATCTCTACCCGGAGAGCACTTCGAAGTTCGCCAGACCTCGACCACTGATGACTGGCACCCCAACCCGTCCCGCTCCCTCCCGCTCTCCCCCGCTCGTCAGGCCCTCCTCGACGATATCATCGCTCTCTACTCTTGCCAGCCGACGCGTAGGAGGGTCGAGAGGTACACGCCCGACTGTGTGTACGACGATCAGTTTGTGTATGCGAACGACCGCTACAAGATGGCCGGCCAGTGGTTTGCGTTGCCAAAGCTGTTCAAGGAGAGCAAGAACGAGGGGTATGAGATTGTCAGGAACGACGCGTTCCTCATCCAATTCAAGAATGAGCAGGTGAGGCTGTCTGCCGTCGTTGTCACATCATGCATGACCCCGCTGCCATTCAGACGTGGACGTTCCCCGGTGGAGTCAAGTCGACCACGATCAACGCGTTGGTCTCGCTGTCCTTGGACCCCGATACCGCGGACTCAGACTTTCCTCAAATCAAGTACCATAAGGACCAAGCAAACCGCAAGGACTACTCCCACACTGGTCCAGGTTTTGCATTCAAGAAGTGGCAGGCAGACAAAGTCGCGGGAATGATGGATAGTGAGGATGTCATGGCGTTCAAAGACGATGGCAAGGCGGAATACCACGAGCCAGTTAGGAAGTATGCCGACGGCGAGGCGGATGCACCGAAGAGGGACTATTCATGAGGTGCGCATCATATATGCTTAGCGGGCTGACGAGCTGAGCCAGGTAGTAGGGTGTGCATGACATTTCCAACGCATTGAGTCGATGTATGCTATCATTGCGGACCAGAAACGGGCGCATATATGCAAACTTGATCTTCCATTCCTCCCTATTACCGCATTGTCGTTAGCGTAGTAGGTAAGCATTGCATTTTCACGAACCTCTAACGTCATGATCTTGTCACCGATGAAGTGCAGGTCGCTGTCAGGCGAGTATCCTGGTGGCTCCGGCAGCATCTTCTCTCGATACGGTAGCGATGACAATATCTCATCTGAGAACAGAGCTGACCCAGCAATGTTGGCGAACTGAGGAATCCCGCAGCGAATGGTGTACCCGTCCAGATTGAACTCCGTGATGCCCGCGTCCGCAAGCTTTCGCTCATGCACCACTCGAGCCAGCTCCAACGGTGCGAAGTCGACAATATACCGAGGGAATACGAAGCGCGACCCCACCCCCTTCAAGTTCCTCCTCATTCCATGCATCCACGTAGGCTCCGTGGTGATCACTTCGATCCAGCGAGTATTGTGCCCCCACTGTTTCCAAGGGACAATTCTAGGTGAGCGTGCTTGGCTCGCAGGGTTCAACGACTGATGAGTTTCAGATTCGCGAAGAAACGGAGCAAGGGGCGTGAAGAAGACTGGGTCTTCAAACGCTCCGCCCACGGCTCGCGTGAAGGACACGTGAAGCATGCGTCCGTCGGAACTCGTCTCGAGGAAACCGTCCTCGACGCGCTGGGCCCACGCGCATTGGGGCACGGTTGGGGTGAGCATCACGCGCACCTCTCGTTCGCGGAGCCGCGGCAGACAATACGAGGCGACGTGCACGGTGCCCGCATTGTCATCGACGCGCTGGTCGGGGAGCGAATGCACTTCGATGCAGGGCATCCGGTCGGGCAGCGAGAAGCTGGTGAGGAGGAAGCATTTCGGGGACAGGAGAACGGCGGGAACGCCCCATGCGCGGCGCTCAGCACGAGTCGGGCAGAATTTCTGGCGTGGGGTGAGTGATGTGAGGATGTCCAGGCAAGCTGTTACTCACTGCAATCTGCTCCCCGGACACCCAATTCAGGAACACGGCCTTGGTGAACCCCTGCGAGCCTCCTGCGAGACTGACGCACACAACATCGTCGAAGACCTGGAAGCGCGTGTAGTGGGGCATCGACAGGACGCGCTCGGAAAGCCTGAAGGACAGGGACGATCTGGATGCCCGCGGGTGCGGCTCACCCGTACGGAAGGACAACGGCGCGCAGCTGTACCACGCTGGGTCGGCGGGAGCACTCGACGCGCCGCGGACGATCAAGAGATCCTGGTCCGCGTCCATGCAAAGGATGCCGTTCTCCATCGTCGGCAGCCGCACCTGCCAGGACGTGGTCGGCGGACCCGGCTTCGTCGACACGACGTCGACGTCGAAGGTCTTCAAGTCGTCGTCGTGGGGGGACGTGCGCATGATGACGCCGTCGCGTATGGGCCAGTACGACAGGTCGGCCGTGGTGAGTCGCCAGAGAGGGGCGAAGTGCGAGACGTCATTCCAGACGCGTCGCGCGTGGGCGAGGATCGTGCGACGCGCGTCCGTGTCGCAACGCGATGCGAGCCCGTGGTCGACGTAGCCGGCGAGCGCGAGGTCGATGCGGTAGGTGAGGCGTGGGGAGCTGCGGACGACATCACGGAGGAGCCGAGAGACCTGGAGGGTGTTGGATTAGGCGGCGATGCCGAGGCAAACGACGGCGGCGCACCTGCTGGGAGCGCAGCAGGGTCTTCCAGGGCAACGGGTCGAGGATCGCCTCGAGAAGCTCGGGGGGCAACGCAGACAAGGACGCGGACATGGACGCGGCGGGCGGCGGGGTTCTCGGGGGACGCGCTTTGTGTTATCCGTCGTCGCCTCGATCGGCCCGATCCATCTCCGTTTGGCGCTTCGGCTGGGGGCCAAGACACGCATGCTGGAGCAGCTCCGTGGTCTCCCTCATCATGCCATGAACGAGGACCTTGCGCTCTACAGGTTGCCAAAAAAGCCCAGGTCCGTATCCCAGCCCGCCTTCCTTACCTCCCCCCGTCATGCCCGCCCCTCTCAGAACCGACGTATACACCTTCCATAAAGCAACGCTGGCGGTGGACGCCCTTGAACCGCCCACGCACGGGCAGAATGCCCTCCCTCGCGACATTATGGTCAGAGTCGTGGGGCATCTCCAGGACGACACTCTGGCTCTCCAACGGTGCGCGCTCGTCTGCAAGCCCTGGCTGAACGAATGTCGCTCGCGCCTCTTCAGGACCATGTACATCGCCGATGCCCTCTATCCCGTTCAGCGCTGCACTCGGAACCGCGCGAACCGTATCCAGATCTTCACCGACTTCCTCAAGAACGGCGCATCCCCCGGCTTCTGCTCCTCAATCCGAGTCCTCCGCGTCGGCGGCGATGAAAAGGTCTCCGAGGCCCAGCAGCGCACCCGTGTCAACCTGACGATGCTCTGCGTGATCCTCGACAGGCTTCCCCGGCTGCGCGAGCTCGACCTTACGCGTGTACTGTTGGACCAGTGCACGCCAATGATCCATCGCTCCAGCAAATACCGCCTCGAGACCCTCTCGGTCCACTCCGTTGGGTGCTCCGTCGACGAGGCAACGGGGCTCGCAGACGTACTCGGCATGTTCTCGCG
Organism: Bjerkandera adusta; assembly: GCA_027924225.1. Lineage (NCBI taxonomy): Eukaryota > Fungi > Basidiomycota > Agaricomycetes > Polyporales > Phanerochaetaceae > Bjerkandera > Bjerkandera adusta. The sequence continues at coordinate 205,334 of BSCZ01000433.1, forward strand.
CCTCGGCGTTCTCAATGCAAGCTACATCGATATGCCCGCCCTGACAGTAACCGGCCACGGTAGAAGCGTCGCCACCAGCTTCCAAGTCGGTCAGGTCTCGCTCAAGGGCTGCCTCCGCGGCCAGGACCGCCCAGAAATCAGGCGACTGTCCACAGTCTATCGCCTGCTTGAAGTCCTCCGGAATCTGCCTGGTACATCGCAGCTGCGTTCTATCACAGTGCAGTGCGGTGTTATGGCCGAGGTCCGCGCGTTGGGACGCTATCTGCAGCAAGTCGGGCAGCACGTAGAGCATTTGGGGGTGGAGCTGTTCGAGTTGACGAGGGAACACATCGGTGCGTCATTCCCCCTGCCTAAACGACCGCCACATCTGACGAACTTAGATCCCGAGACGGTCGTGCAATCTCTCCATCTAGACGAGTGCACGAAATTGCACTCGCTCCGCGTCGCCATCTTCCCCAACACCGCCGAAAGCTCGCGTAATGCAGCTGCCAGCGTGTGCTTCGCCCTACTTCTCGCCTCCCTCACCACCGAAATCCGCCGCATTGACATCATCCTCGGCTACAACGACATGATGATGGGGAACTTGTCTTCCTTCAAGTGGGATGCTTTGCAAGACGCTCCGTGGCAGCGCCTCGTCAATCTCGAGTCCGTCACATTTGGTCTCATGCCTCACCGTTCGGATCCTTCCATCGAGGCCACCGCGCGATCCTTTATTACAAGTCAACTTTATCCATTACAACATCGACACCTGCTGCGCTTTGATACGAAGGTGCGTCTCGTAACTCGGCACAGTGCATTATCTGACCCGCGTTCTGCAGTCTTTTTGGTACTGAATACGACCCATCCTCTTTACGCATTCATTATTTCGTTCATCTGGATACCCCCAAGCATCTCGATGTACATCACATAACATAAGAAACACCACGGAAATGTATGTATCTCCAATAAATCCTTTGTTCACGCGACCGCTTTAAACAGGTGTCATGTGAGACGCTCCACATTCAACGACCCGGCGCGGAACATCGGCGGACTTTGAAGGCTATCGATGGCTTCTGGTACTCCGATGGCTCCAAGTATCCTATCGGGATGCCACGCTTTTCACCTTTTCGGGCATTGCGCAAACCTTCGTAGCAGGACCCCAGTACCCCACGGAGTGATCCCTGCGCGGGATGGACGGCCTAGGGCGGTGGGAGAAACGGCGCGCTCGTCGCCACCACCGCTCCCGTCCGCCGCAGTATTACGATGAACGGAGGAGGGGGGACCATGTTCTTTGGCCCCAGCCTCGGTCTGGTTCTGATGAGCCGACGTGCGAAGAGGATGGCGCGACCAATGCACCAAGTTCCCCGACGGGCTGTGTCGTGAGTGGCACTAGTACGAGGAAATGATACGGTACGATTGAATTCGACCTAGCCCTGTAGCTGTCCGCTGACAGCGTGCGATAGAGAACCTGGGGCGCGACCCTACCCCCATGAGTATCCTCCCATTCTTTGTCATCCTTCACACAGCATTGTCCGCCGCCGCGCTTAGCAGAACGTACAAGAAACGCTCTACCCGTAGAGGCGCCACTGTGTAGCTGCGGACTTTCAGACGTTATTAACTGTTGCACTTTGCAGTACCTCACGACCCCGCGTGGGGGTAGGATCGAGCGACCGGTAGACCCCGGTTTCCCTCGATGAAATGCGACTGCAGAGGATCTCGACCTCACAATGGCATTCAGAGCTCTCGATCGATTCCTCAGGACGAATTTCATGGTCCTAATTCGTCTGTTACCCTCGCCATTCAACGATGTTGCCTAGGACCCTGTCGCCCTGAGCCTCAGCTGCCTCATGTCGGCCGAATTGGGCCGGGCCGCCTCACCTCCATTTGGCAGTCGAAGGCTTGCGATCTTAACAAACCCAAACACACCCGCATGTGGTCGACCGCCGTCTTGACGCCTCGGGCCGCCGCAGACCACTTTCATCATTTCTCGCTATATGTTCTTCCCGCCTCTCAGGCACCTGTACTAGTTGTGGGGTAAAGTAAGGCCGTATGGACCCACCCATCGTCAGTGTCCGTCATGACTTTCTGGCTGCTACAGCTGGTTAATCGGTCAGTACGGTCTTCCTTCGAGGACCACAAATTACGGAGCTGGACTGATACGATTTTCAGATCCGTTTCATGCACAGACACCGGCTCCGGCTCCTAGTTTCGATTTTTCTGAGTGTGGGGTACGCGTTGTCGATGTGGCTCCTCCGAACGCATCTCGCGGTTACACTCCCGCTATCCCCCAATGCACGATGACGTCATTAGTGTACGTATGTCTCTGAACTTATCGCTAGCGGAAGCCTGATCGTTCAAATTGCCAGCTTCGAGGTTTGCGCCGACTGTCAGAACCACCTGGTCTTGTCTCGGCTCTGTCGTACGCCCTCAGTGATACGCATGAAACACTCGAATCATAATGCACCTGCAGTTTGCCGCTAGAATGCATGCCTTTACAGTAGTACGTTGTTCACTTCGAATGAGCTTTTGTAAAACTGAACGATGCGTCCTGCAGAAATGATTGAGTTTCGCTGGAGACCGCAAAGTAACGCCCTCCCCATAATAACCCTCAAAAACCCACTCCACTCAGACGGTGCGCTCTGAGGATGGGCATTCCCTCTAGTGTTACACGAGCCTAAAGCACGTTGAATTGCAGCCTCCAGCAAGGGTCTTGTGGAACATGGCGACAGTCTGCGCCACACACGTTCACTATGCCGTTTCGCTAGGAGAAGAGACGACGTCTTACGTCGTTGTGCTGGTGTGTCCGATCAATGTGTTCCGTAGCTCAAGCTGACAGCACCGATCAGTACATCAAAGGTAACGTCGTTTACGTCGTTCTTGGCACCTTATTGCCCGCCGAGATCGCAGACGATGCCTCAAGTTTACCTTTCTCGATGCTCTGGTTGGGCGTGCCAAACGCATTGGTCACGGAGCGTCGTTTCGTGGTCGTCAGCCGCATCGCTTTGCCTGGTGGTCAGTATGCTGGGCGCTGAACCTGTCTGACAATAACTAAAAATGCACTCGACAGACACACGTGTGCTCCAAGCATGTATGCTCAGTTGTCGCATCCTACGTCGTATAAATGACCTCTAAGGAAGCCTCGAAAAATCATCGACCTCCGCCTGCAAGTCTTGGCGCCAGCAGACGACACATATTTCTCAACCTCCGTTTCTTCTACCCCTCCCCATGTTCGTCAAGTCCGTCATCTTCCTCGCTGCCCTCGCTGCTGCGGTTAGCGGTTCACCTACCAGCGCGAAACGCAACGACGCATCCATAGACGTGGTCATCAAGGGAACCCACACTGGCGATGGTCAGCCCATTTCCCCTCTACTTAAGCCGGCAGTGCACTTACGCTGTCTTTCACTTGTAGGCACTTTCTATGCGCCAGGTCTCGGTGCGTGCGGTAAGACGAACAAGCCGTCGGACCATATCGTTGCCATTGGCCACAATCTATTCGACAACTTCCCGTATGTCGCCTCTACACGCCCATTCGCCAAACGACTAACCTCCTCTGCAGTGGTTTCAACGGCGGCAACCCCAACAATAACCCCGTGTGCGGTAGGAGTATTACTGCAACCTGTACGTCCTCCCTTCTTCAAGCAGGGCTTGCGCTTATGTGATTGGTCTGCCAGATAAGGGCAAGTCCGTCACTGTCAGGGTCCAGGACCGTTGCACCGGCTGCGCCACCTTCGACCTCGACTTCTCTCCTTCCGCGTTCAGTCAGCTCGCTCCCCAAAGTGTTGGGCGCATTCATGGCGTGAAGTGGCACTTCAACTGATAACCTGGCGCTATCTCCACGAAACTCAATATTGTTGTACTTGTTGTGAATTGGTTATCGAGCGTTGTTGTATTCTTACTCCGAATATAGAAGCCAGGTGCTTTGGATCCTAACATGTACGCGCGCGCTAGCGTTGATGTAGCTCTTGACGACTTCTTACAAGGTGTTCATACAACAAAACGACGATTCAAAGCCAGGCGTAAATATTATGTCCCAACACGGGATCGGCTGTGAGTACATCTCCTCTACCTAGCACCACCGCCACACCGCTAAAGAAAATGCAAGGCGGACAATCCTCAAACAGAGGACCAGTATTGGCACGTTGCACTTGCAGTGTGCGCAGAAGGCCCTGGCATGGCGCTTAAGTTCCTAGCAGAAACCCGCACCGGAGGCGTTCTGTTCCCACTTTCGAGCGTTGCCCACCGTTGTGCGCCAGGCGCTGCGAAACAAACTCTTTGAGTCAGACCATCAAGCCCCCGACGGAAGGTTGCATCTGTACGTCTTGCCCTACTTTTCGTCCACTTTCTGCTCTATAGCTGACTCACCTCTTTGAAGTACCGCCACGTTCATTTCATAGCTGGCATCCGACATCCTCCGCACTGGCAGGTGCCAACGTGATTGGGCGTCAATCTCGAGGACATGGGCTAGCTTTTGCCCCCAGCTTTGCCCCAGCTGCACGCAAATGAGCATCCAAAGGCTGAGCAAACGTCAACAGAGCGCGGGTCCCGCACAGGTCTCCACTACCGCTGGGGGACGTCCCTTGACTGATACCCCGTCGCAACGCCGCCACAGGTTTCTTGAAATCACTCTGTAAGCTTGCAGCTACGACTCGGACGGACCAAATATTGATCGAGAACCTACCCTCTAGTCTTCCTTGCATGCCAATTACGATGATTATGGTTATGAGAAAGCACTGATCTAGCGCTAGATCCTAGATAGTCGCCCGAGGAGGCACTGTCTAACCGCCGACTACAAGATCCCTATAAGCGTTTCGTTCTGATTTCCCTTCCCAGCCTCTCTCTCTCTATACCGCACATCATGGACCTGACGAGCGAGATAACAGGCGTCATTGCTTTTGGCGTGCAGGTTCTACATCTCCTCTACGAACTGGCCACGACCGTCAAAGAACTCCCCGGAGATGTCGACGAACTCAAACGTGAAGCTCAGGACACCACCATTGCTCTCCAAGGACTTGAGCGAATCCTAGAACAGCACGCACTCGTCCCCTTATACACACCAGACGCGGAGCGGATTCGCAATCTACTACGAACGGTGGAACCACAGCTCAGGGAGATTAACAGCTTCGTCAGCGACGCGCAGCGATACAGTGGAAGGACCCAAGGGGTACGTGTATTTATGAAGCGCGGAAAACTACAGAAACTCCAAAACACTTTGATAACGATCAAAGGCACCATCACCCAGGTCGTCGCCATCTCTACGTCGTATGTTTTCTTTCCAAGTCACAGGTCGCACTCATTAATTCTGGCACAGTCAATGCGTAGGCCACGTCACCCGTGTGCTGACAACCCATGTAGCCTCGGTGGAGACGGAGATAATATTCAGTCGGAACCACCGAGAATGGCAAACCGTCCAGATGCAACAACTGCACACTGTTTTAGCGGCTCTGGAGCACCGCCTCTGGCATATATCTCGAATGCACGAAGGGGCCTTCGAGCGTGTGTTCCACATGCCGACCCTCGCGGAAACTATCCAACCCCCTCCACCCGCCCTGATAATCTCGACGAGAGATCGCGGGATCCCTCGATCACATCCCTCTCCCCATTCTCCATACAGTCCAATTCGAAGGATTCGAAAACTCGAGTGCATGGACGATTGTCCTTGTCGCTGTCACCATCCATCGCTAGTCAATGTTACACCAAGTTGGTTATCCGGCCTTGTTGGCAACTTCTTCGTCCCTCCGGGATTTATTTCCTGGATGTGCTGCAACTGGACACGGTTGAAGAAGTGCGATGACCCGGGATGCCAAATGACGGCTCTGTTCGTCTTTCAAGTCAAATGGTTCCTACCCACGTGGTTCGTCTATGTGGAGAAGATGATCCAGCTCAGCGTATTCCCCGTAGATTTTCGCATACAGACGCCACGCGTGGTTGAGTGGAGCTCTCCCATCCTGAGCAGCGTCTGGAAAATGGACATCAACGCAGTAGATCTGCTGCTGAAATCTGGTCAGGCGACGATAAACGACGTCAATCCGCACGGTGACGGCCTTCTACACGTAAGCCCTTTGCATATTGTATGTCCCTCCCGCACTGATATCAAGTTTAGATAGCAGCATTCTCCGCCGTAGAACATGACTCCTTCGAAAGTGTATGCGAAATGTTCCAATATCTCATTAATCAGGGGGTGCACCCGGAGTGGCAGAATCACACGCACAAGGAGTACGCCTTTGCATTTTCTGCGATTGACTATCGTCACCTTGACGAGGTTATTCCACAGGACCCCCCTAGAATCACTTATTCATTGGGAGTTCAACCGCGAGCTCCGCCCAAGAGGGATACCCTCCGAAAGAAGTCATCCAGTTCAAGTTGGAATCATTGGACCCTGCTTCAACCAGGACATCTCCGATATTCTTGCAGATTATATCGCCAAGAAGAAATTCAACGACGCACATCGGGCGGTCCTCGGTATCGGCAGCTCTCCATTAACCACAGTCAGGGAGCGCCTCGCGAAGGTCGACACTGCGTTGCTGAGTGGAAAGGCCGCAAACGGCTGGACGCCACTGGAGTGGGGCATTCACTGCTCGATCCCTGGTATTGTCGAGGCCATGCAAGAACTCGGCGTTGATCTACACGAAGGATACCCTTTGCACACAGCCGCCATCTCAGGGAACGCCGACGCGGCCTGCGCACTTATTACGCGTGCCGGTATCGATGTGGACACACTCGATCCTGACGGACGTACGCCACTGCATGCTGCAGCATGGCAGGGACAATACGTTGTTGCGGAGGCACTGCTTAGAGTTGCGGGGAACGTTGTGGATTGGGATGCGCGGTGTAACGGGCTCACAGCTCTCGATATTGCAGAACGGAACATACGTGAGTTTGAAGAATGGGATATGCCGAGCTACGCCTCGCTTGCGCAGATGCTTTCTACCAGAACACCTGTTCCTGCTGCAGAATTAGTCAATTTTGGGCGATGTAGATTTCGTAGACGATAATATGTTTGTCTATCCAGTACCAATTCTCCGAGGATCAGAAGAAAGGATTTGAAAGTCTGGGGGTATCCCTGGAAGCTTACACGTAAGGTACGTTTCGAGATGGTGGCCCCTGCGAGCCTCCCATGATTTTAGGTCGCAAATGTAGTCACTCTTCAATTTTTCACGCTGTATTTTTGGACCCACCATGTACAATGTGTCCCATGTCCTCGTCATGTACATACATATAGCCTCCCGGCTCGACAGATTAGTTCTCTATGTATGTACCGCCGTAATCTGATGGCGTAAGGACTTTCCTGTTTTGGAACTCCGGCAAATACCGATCACATCAAATCCCAACTTCAGCGCACTTTGGCACCACTCCACATCCGAGAGTGCTCGCGAAGTGGTTTAAGGCAGCCCTAGTAATAATATACCAGTGAAATATCAGGGCGACGATATTTTCAGTATGGAGCTTACACGGGTGTGCAATTAATCGTCTGGATGATGTTACAACGCCCACAGAACGTTAAGTTGACGATCGTTGGTCGAGCCGGCCACTGTCAAAGCTCTTTCGCGTGACGCGGTTTGTCCTGGCTAACGTCTGCTCGCAATGCCGTCGAGACCTTCTACGTTCGTCTAGTCTTGTTCTGGTCAGCATTCTTCACGACAGGTCATGAGCGTGTACAATCATCGTAAAAGACAGCTATGTATACGACGCAAGTTGATACCTTACATGACACGGAATATATATATAGAGAAGCTTCGAGCGACCAAACAAGAAGAGATATGCGGGAACAGCACTGCGTCCAGAAGTAGTCAAACAACAGATAAAATGAAAATCTTACGTCTCGGGTGCTTACACCATGCTCAAATGACGTCAAATCCCGAGAGCGTTTCCGCCGTGAGTCGGAGACTCGAGCCTGAAGTTCACCTGTCGACACAAAGGGTTGAGCGAAACCCCGAGGGAGAACGGAAGAACGACGTACCCCGATATACGACAAGAATCTGTTGAGGCTTTCCTCCCGCGGCTCGTCCTCCTCTACGACCTCGGTTCCGACGGTCCCGGCATTGGTGTTGTAGCTAGGACTGAAGATGTCGTTGGGCTCCCCACACTGGGTGACGGGCGTCCGAGCGACGTGCCGAAGACGCGCGAGGCCGTAGTCCTTGATCAGTGCCTTCGTTTCGTGGGGACTGAGGTTCATAAGGCTCGAGAGGTCCCGCGGGAACAGCGGCGATGGCGTCGCAGGTTCTTTCAGGAGGTGTTTCCCCCGAATGCCGGACTTACTCTTCGACCGGAGGCGAGCATCGATGGTCAAGGCCGGTGGGAGCGCATTTGTGTCCAGGCCGCGGAGGGGCGTCGCACGACCGTCGTCCGAAGGTGTCATCAACTCTAGCTCATCTAACGGCACGGCGTCCTCTCCGGGAGGCGGGGGCCGCAGTAGCGGTCGGAGGGGCTCGTCCAGCGAGTTTGTGCGAATTAGCGCGTTGTGGCGTCGGGCCTCCCTGTATACCGACATACCCGTGAGTCATGCATCCCGCAAGCATGGTATGGAATCCAAGCGTACGAATTGTGCAGGCTGATTTTGACTTCCATGATCTGACGTTTGTATTGCAGGACCTCGTCGCGCATCCTCTGTGGGATTTGCTCGTGCAGCTGGGTGGGAAATGAGCGACATGAGTGAGGCGTGGGAGAAGAAGCGGTTAATAACTCACCTCTTTGCGCACTCTTTCCGCGATCTCCCTCTGAATGACCTCTTTCACGATCGTGTTCGCGGTCTCCTTCAATCTCCCGTACAGCCGCGTTCGAACTTCTTCCTGTAAATGGGTCTTGAACTCCATCATGCGTTGCTCTTGACGCTCGTGTTGATCGTGCAACTGAATTCTCACAGATGCTATCTGTGTAGGCCATGATAAGATACCATGCGGCGTAACATTTAGAAGTTACTTACCTGATGAACTGCATCTATAGCGGCCGGGAATGTTGCCACTTTGATCGTTTGGTCGCCCAGAGTATCGAACGTCGCGCCTAGGGTTCCCAACATCTGCTTCATCGTCCCCAAGAGTTCTTGTACGACCTCCATATCGTGACCAACAGGAATGTTACGAGTGGGGAGCATAGCATCGCTAGATAGAGATGCGACACCAGCAACAGGGCTCCTGGGGTCTGGGGACTTCGGCGTCATCGGGAGTACCGGGTCTTTCTCGCCCTGAACATCGAAGGAGGTCGCATCGGCAGCTGCCGTAGCGTCTTTCGATATCAGCTTTTCCGACTCCCTCTTGTCAACCTTCTCCACAGTACTAGGCAAAGCGGTCGGCGCTGGAGGTTTCGAGCCCGGGGCATCCGGTGTAGATTTCGGTGTGGGCTTGCCGACAGCGCTATCAAGACTGGGCTTGGAGGCATGCTTCGTCACAGGAATATCGGTGGATGGTTTCTGCGATGACTGGACCTGAGGGGCATCAGCGCCCGTCTTGACACGTATGGGCGACGCCTTGCGAGTTACTACAGGCGAGGGCGGAGCCGATTTGAAGCTATCCGGGGAAGCGGGCGCGAGGACGGCCAGCGAGGCGTCCTGTGTCTTCCCGCCAGTGCCCGACACGCGTCGGGGGGACGGCGGCGGCGGCGACGAAGCGCGGGCCTGAGCCACTTTCTTCATCATGATTTGCACCGAGAGGCAAAGAGGAAGGATAATCAAAAAGAAATGATACACTGTGGCAGATTGTCAGGAAATGAACGGGGGCAGAGAGGATGCGTTCGAACAATTGAAAAGGCGTGGCTCAGCGGCGGCGGGCCAGCAGCAGTCGAGGAGGCAGCGATGTGGTGGTAGTACTGCGGAAAGTGCGGTTAGGAATTAAAGAGCGACAATAGACGGGTCGAGAGCGCACGCTAGCAAAGCACCCGGCAGTCGCCTGCCTGCGTGCTGGCTGGTTGCAGCAGGTTGGAGGAAATCGATTCTCGTCATCTGCAACGTGGACGCGGTGAGGCAGGCGTTGTTACCATTTCCGTACGGGATCAGTCCGCCGGCAACCGCCGAGCTTTCCTGCAGCGTACTTCCACTACCGCCCTCCGCTGGCCTCCTTCACCTGACTCGACACCAAACTTTCTTGTTTTCTAGGGATTTCTGTATTGCCTTAATGTCATTCTGCCAGAAATGCCGAACCTCTGTGCTCATCTCACAACCCAAGCGAAACATGCTGCATCGGACACACTACGGCGCAGCACCTCGCATGCCGATCTCACTGGCCACTTGAAGAGATACAACGTATCCAATACGTCACCTATTCAACAATCATTAGCGTGTGTCACCCAAATATACCGAAACTCGCGTGGGAAAGACGCGACAAGGCATTCTGGGGGGACAACGAGTCCCTGCCTTGGTTCTTTTGTTTAGAACGCCTTGAGGACGTACGTCTCTATGCCTTTGTCCCTGCCTCGAGGATTGATATATGGTCGGTTGACTAGACAAGCTGTCCCAGCGATGCCGTCGTTGCTGTGATAAGTAGAGCAGCTGCTTGTAGAATTTTCTCTGTCGGGCAGGGAGGACAGCCCTGAAACGATGTAGCCCAAATATGCACTGGACACTCGTTGTAGCGTGGGATAGTAGCAACGGGCGAACTACATCGCCCGTGCCAACGAAGGTACGATAGAACCTTGTTGACTTTATTGCCTCCTGATTTCATACGCTAACTTAATCGTCGGCAGTGCCGAGGTCTGTAGAAGGCTGCCGGTAAGGGCAGTGGCGGCTGTACAGCCTACACCGCCATTCCAAGAAAGAGGCGCTTCGCTGAACCTTGTGCACGTGGCGCTGGGCAGCGCTAGGCGCGTCGATATGGGGAGGCTGTAACATAAAAGGTCGATGGCGAAGTTCAGTGGATAGTCACTCCGCTACCCACATCCCTCTCCAGTCTCCAGATCAACTACGTCGCACGGAAATGGCCAGCACAGAGTCACCGTCCACTTCGTCTCTCCTGGTCGTCGTCGAGCCCCCTTCACCCACCAGCACACCACCACCCGCTTCACGGCCATCATCGTCGCATTCATCACCCAATGAACCGCCGAAAAAGGTGCTTACCTACAAGTATGGCACTCAGATGGCATATGTTGCGCGTATGGAGGAATATCAGGTCAGTCCACTCAAGCTCTTTGTTCAGTACCCGGATATTCACAGCCGCCGACCCAATAGGAAGCGGTGCAGCTCGTACGAGCGACCTGGCCTGTGCTCTCCACAATCCCCGACGAGCGCATATCGTTCAAGATAAATGCGGGGGAGAACCGCGTCGTCATAACGCCCTCGGCATGGCGGGACCTGACGCGCAATATCCGGGATTACCAGACGCTGTCTGTCTGCATTGCGGCCGCGCCGAAGATCACGCTGAACGACGGCTCGGCGCCGCCGACGTACGAGGAGTCGAACGAGAAGCGGTCGCACTCAAGATCATCCTCGTCGAGTTCGCGCGCGAGCTCACGTTCACCAAGACTCGCGACACGCGCCCTGGGATTCCTCGGGAAACGGTCGTCGTGAACTCTTGCCCTTCTACCTCCTCTAAACATACCCATCCATCCACTCCTTTACAATCCGAGGCACCAACCGAAAGAACTTCAGGAAATCGCCCTTGTATCCATATTCCGTATGCATGACTTTCTAGAAGTCTTTCTGTATTCTAGCCTGTAAATTCCCAGCATTCTTCTGTGGACTTGTCAGGTTGTACATAGATACCCTGTTTTCGGCTGCCACCACATCGATACCAATTCTCTTCTGGATAGAAGCATTTAGTGTCGTACTGTTAATTACATCCAACCAATTATCTGATACGTCGAAACTCACTCCGACGAGCACGACCGGCGAGATCGACACGCACAGACACCAATACAGGTATACGACCAGCCCGGGATCACGGCCTAATTGCGGCGCCCACATATGACAACCCGGGCAAACACACAGCCGCGGAATAGACCAGGAATCAAGGCAGTGGCTCGAGTCCGCGTTGCGCGGTCATGGCTGTGCGGCAATCTGCCTGAGGGCATAGGCATGGCGTCGCCGCTCGAGTCGTAGATCATATGGCAAATGACATTCCTAGGATGGACTCGCGACACGGAGCGTGTTGTAATGTCATTTGAATTACTTGGCGACGCGTTGACAAAACCTGGCTCGTGACAAAACCCAAACAAATATGCTGTACAGTATTTTTTTTGAAACGACAAGGCAGCAATCTGGGAGCAAAAGTTAAATTCGTCCAGACGTTCTCGCATGGAAAAAAAATCAAGTACCATTCCGAAAATTCTTTTCATGTCCGACTATGTCGTAAAAGTGCTTTACTTCGGAAAGTGGCGTTGTACTGTAGCAAGTTATTGATGTCCCTGACCCAGTCGTCCTCTTTTCCAGGTCCCGCCCCTTGTCGGCTATCGTCTGGTTCAGCGATAGACGAGCGATTAATGCATGGTACTGGATAAAGGGATGCCTGTACAGTAATCGCCTCGCCGGGGCTTAGGACATGGGATCCCTGGCCGTCCATGGACAGACCGGCGGGTGCTCGGCTTCTTTCGGAGACCTGGCGAAAAGGAACGGTCAAAAATTTTACGACACCGAAGGAACATGCCAACATACTCGTAGGGTGATTGACGACGAAGACGGGAAAACGAGCGGGCGGAAGGACAAGCTCCGCGGGCATATTGGTGTTAAAACCAGTGCACTTAGTGAGGGGTGGACAATAGGGCCGCCCGCAGACAATGAATATGCGGTGGAACCTGTCGGGGTTGATACTATGATTCCATCTGACTGTGAGGGCGGTCGATGTCAAAGCACCACGATGGAGACCAAGATGGTACGTACCACTGCTTCCGTGAGATGTTGACCATCGACAAAAATATCAATGGTGTTTAAATGCGGGCTGGACCCGCGATGCAGAGCGACTTCGTTCATGACTTGCCACTCTGTAGACATGTTTATATTGAGAGATAGAAATCTGTGGGTGATAGTCGAGCTTACCCTGTCGCTCCTCAATCATATCACTCCCGTCACTATTTTGAAAGGTGCAATTTAAGCGCATCCTGTGCAGTACCGTCGCCTTGCCTTCAAATGCAGTTTCGAGAGCTTGTTCGAAGTCGTCGATGTCTGAGAATTCGATAGTTAATCAGGCGAAGTTCCCCACGGGATCGAAGATGACTGACGGAATGGCAATAGGAACCCCAAAGTACCCATGGAGAAGCTCAGCACTGGTGGCACAGCACCGACTTTGAAAAGCTTTGCCGCGTGAAGGATAGTACCATCGCCTCCAAGGGTAACAATCAAGTCGACCTTCTCCGCGTCGAAGCCTAAGCTGCGTGTTTAGCGGACGGCGTCGGCCAGGCTTTGCAATGCAAGGACGGCGTACCTGGCTTCCACGGCTCCATGTCATCCGGTAGATCATCATTGTCTTCGTGAAAGACGCGTACGTCGGGGTGTTTCGCGCGCAGGTACCTGCAAAGTGTGCGCCTTAACCTCCGCTCCGACCAGCCCAGAACCCGAGTCATCCTAACCTCAGTATCGCGTCAATGCCCTCCTTCACCGCCGTTGTCCGGAGCTTGTTGACTATAAGTATGGATTTCGGAGGTATCCTGTGGTGCCCTGGTCTACCTTGAACAGGCTACGCGTAAGACCTAGTAGAGCGATAGACGGACGGAAAAGACATACGTGGATGCCGTGCTCAGAGGCAATGCTGTATGCAAAGACCTCTTCCCGCTCCTCACGGCTCGTATTCGACATGTCGGGTCCCGGGCGGCAGAGCGGACCACCGTGAACAGGCGAAGGCCTGGAGTAAGCCCGACAGTACTGTGCCTCACAGCATGTGGGAGCCGAGCGAACATAGACCTGGAGACGACGCAGTCGACGGCTTAGGATGACCTTTCGGCGACCGCGGCGCAGGCGCAGGCGCAGCGATTAAGTTAAGTCGGCAGCGGCGGGGCGTGGTCGTGGATCACAGTCAAGGTGAGATGGCGGGGAGGCGCCTCTGAGGCTCCAATTACAGCAAAGCGCTCGTCCTACTCTCAGCCTGAGGTGAAGCACAGGATACAAATTCGTCGAGTATGGTACACCGGGATATCACATACATACAACATGTAATTAGTTCATAACATAATAAGACAAATATCGAAACCGGAGATTATGACCCTAAGCTCGCGAGGAGGTCAAATTTGCTTCCCACAGCCACCGACTTTTGCCCTCTGCGGCCTGCAGCAGGGGGTACAGCTTTTACCTCCTTCCTCTTCTCTTTCTTCTTTTTCCCGAGAGGCTCCGTGAATACATGGTCCAGGCCATCGACGGCGGCGTGCCAGAGACGGTCAGGAACGTTGTCCGAGGGAATAGGTCGAGAGCCTGTAAGGTACGCGTGGAAGCGGCTTCCTGAAAACCGCAACACCGGATTTTGAATCTCTTCCTGGAGTAATAGGAGCTGAGAGAGTCGGTCGATGCAGTCCATCGTAATAGAAACCTGTGCGACGAGCTGGACGTTGCGGTCGACGATGGGAACTGGCTCGGAAAGGACCTCGGCGTCCTCCAAGGCTCCAGGTCTTCCGAAAGAGAACGACGCTAGGAATGCCCGTGCTTCCTGTTTTGTCCATCGTTCTCGGTCTCTCAGCTTGTCGCCTTCGCGTTCTTGCGCGCGGAGATGAAGCTGGGAGACCACCCAGCGAAGGACTACCGCGGCCATGCGCTGCTCAGGCGGGATAGACGGAAGAAGGGTGTTGTCGGAACGCAGTGCGCGGAAGAAGAATGAAAGCCGCTCGGACGGAGGTGAAAGCTGTATAGGAATCTGACTGGCGTCCGCATTGCCTGGTACATTGGAAATGAGCTCGGTTATAGAAGGGACGGGTACTTCCTCGGCAGCCAATCTCGTCCCACGGCGAAGGTATTCTTCAACTGTTTTTGGCTTCGTCTTATTAACGCTGGGCTGTAAGGAAAGGGGTGTCGGAGAGTCCGAAGAACTGAGGTCGGGGCTATCGCTATCGGAGGTGTTAAGCTGTTTCAGCGCGCCGCGGAGGGGAGCCAATGGGTCCACTTCATCGTCGTCAGACTCCTCGATCACGTCGACCAGCTCGTCATCGTCCTCGTCTCCATTTTCATTTCCATCTTCCGTGGCGCCTTCGGTGCCGTCTTCCTCGACCAGCGGCTCTTGACGTGCCGGCAGACCCAAGGATTCCTCGATGAGCGCGTACGCCCAGAGTTGTATCGGGCGCGCGATGCTGCGTGCCACGCCCTCGAGGTCCGGGTTCTCGAGGAACTGCCTGTACCAAAACGTGCCGCTGTGCACCACGTCCAGCGTGTGCGGGTCCAGCCTCCCCGCGCGATACGCAGACACATACAGGGCACGGATCTTGTCCCGCCTAGCCTGCAGCTCCTCCGCCTCCGTAGATGCACGTGCGAAGTGCTCGTCCGGGACGGGCTGTGCTATGTACGCGAGGAGCGGGCAGTCGTCGGGATCGTGTAGGGCGCACACGTTGGACGGCCACAGCCCCTCGGCGCCCGCGAGCTCGCCCTCGTATCGCGGGATGGCGTACTGCAGCGTGGCCTCGACGATGCGCTCCAGGATCTTCGCGCGCTCGCCCGAGCTGATGGAGTCTGCGGCGCGCACGGTGAGGGCGGTCACCGCCTTCTCGATGAGGCCCATGACGCTGTGGACAGCGTGTTTTTGCTTCTGCTTCTGGCCCGGAGCAAGGGCAGCATCGAGGATTCCGCGTAGCACGCCTGCCGCGCGGGTTATGCGTTGCGCAAGGGTGAGGGAGCGCTCGAAGAACAGCCATTGAAGATTTGTGTTTTGTCCTGTCGTGACTGACGAGGAGTCTTTGCTCCCAGTGAAGTCGTTCCCGACGAGCGCGCCAAGCAGAGGTAGGAGTGATGTGGGAAGCTGGAGGTGTTGAGACAGAGAATTAGGTGAATATATTACGACCGTGAGCTCGAGTCCATCCGTGTCCTCAGGCGGGAGGATTCCTCGCGCGCTACTGGGCGGCCGCTTGAAAGCCTTCTTCTTCGACTTGGAGTTAATCACGGTTTGGAAGCCGTCGTCCACAACTTCATCGGCACCGTTCTCTTGTGTTGTGAGTGAGTTCCACACCATGAGGTCTAGTGGGACGTATCCTAGGTAGCCATCCGCGTTCAGAATGACGAAGTCCGAGTCCTTTCCGACGACATATCCGCCGAGACGTGCAGCAAGCTCCACCGCGTACGGGTCGCCCTCTTCATCGGCAAAATGGAGCTCCAACACACCAGACGTGATCCTCTGAGCCAAGAGTTGCAAGGTCTGGACGCATGCGGCGTACATGCCCGGTGGGAGCATCGCGCTTTCACGGAGAAAACGAGGCGTAGAACGCGATGCGGTCGACGTGCGGAAGAAGAGATGGGATGGCTGGATGGTCGACTGGTTCATGCGGGTGATTAGGGTCGGAAATTTGACCTGCGGGTACGGACCTGCCCACGGTTTGTATGGTCGACTTTCCGAGAGGACTTCGGGACGCACCATCGAAGACGAAGTACAGGCGGAGCCCGACACTCAACCAAGCTCTCACCACCCTCGTAACAGCATCCGAGAACTGCTCGTACTCTCCCCCGTACACCCATGGAAGGTTTGCCCAGCTCAGGACTTCGTAGATGAACCTGTGTGACTTGTTTAGCGACGGAAACTGCGCAATGAATGGCGGGAAAACGTACGACCAGGCATCCACGATAAACACAGCACCATCCAGAGCAGCATCATCACTCGTGAACTGCAGGGTCTTGGCTAGTGCAGCGTTGTTTTCACGAAGGTATGTTGTAAGACCATGAACACCCATCCCAGAATTGCGGCGTGCGTTCTGAACCTGGAAGCAAGTTTGACTTTCGGTTTTGATATTCCTGTTCCCATCCTACTCACACGCAAAGCATGGATTTGCAGGCAATCGTTTCGTTCCGGTGTAAACGACCAAAAAACTTTGGAAGTGAAGGCAAAAGTGAAAACGTGTGCGCGCCCGATTGGGCTCGAACTCTGAATTGCACGGGCGCTCAGCCCAACTCCGCCACAGTGACATGAAGCACATTCGCCTTCCAATTCGACAGGACATACAACAGATGGGAGGGGTGAGTTCATGACTCAAACAGACACCTCATCCCGTTCGTTCAAATCGCGTCAAGTGAAACTGTTTCAGGAGAAGACAACATCTGCGTAACGGAGTCGATCGCATCCCGTAGCTTCTTCAAGTACCTGAGCGTGCTCTTCTGTAGCCACTCCGGTTCTGCTTGGCTTGGACAGGGATATCGTGCACGAAATTCCTGTGAGGAGTGATCCGGAATAGACGAGCTGTGATTCCTTCAGTCCCCTGAGCTTGTGGGAAAATGAAGGGTCGCGCACTTATCTCTATCGACTGCATCGAGCAACTCGATGTAGTGCACGATCGTTTCTCGGAGCCTGTCCCACTCCTCCTCCGTGACGTTTTGATGGAAGAGATATTGCTCTTGAATTATAGACACGTCTTCGTCCCACAGGTCCTCCATAGGGAAGTATCGCTTGGCCACGTCGCTAGCCTTGTGATGCCGTTTGGAGGCCCACGTTTCGTAGAAGTGCTTTCGAGGATATTTAGCCTAGGCTCTCAAATAGCGAGACACAGGAACGTACGTGAAGAGAGAAGTTGCCCACCAGCTCGCGATAGCTGGCCCGCATACGGCCGTTCATCCTGACGGACAATTTGTCAAGCAGGACACGCTCATCCTCACTCAACGCTCGGAGGTCGCGGGGATCGGCTTTCTTGAGACTGTCGTCGAGCTCACGCATCTCTGATAGCCGCCTCAAGAATAGTTGACGGACGCCGTCGACGTGAGCCAGTAATGTCAGAATTTGGGGGACTTGGTCAAGCACGATCGTTGGCAGAATTGCAGCCCGGATCGCGTAGTCAAGGTGGCGGAGTTCCGGACAGTCTACATCTGGAGTCCACAGAGGTAAAATCCGTTCGATGATATGGCCTGGTTTGGCGACTGTCTTGAGCGGTAGGGAGAGTGAGGTTTCGGTGATAAAGCCTACTGTAAACGTTTTTATGAGCCTTTTCCTCATCCTCGGCTACCTTATCTACAAGCACTTGAGGCGTGAGTGCATTGATTTCGAGTTCTAGAAATGTTTGAGTTTTCCGCCCTAGAGGTCGAATGGGAGAAGTATAAGTCATGATGACCGTTAGGGTCATGCGTAGAATTAGGTAGAATCCCATTTAACAATGCTTACGGTATTCATTTCCTTGTCTCTCCGCTCCTTGGAGATGGACCATGTTTGTTTCTACCTCCATATATTGGGGAAGATCTGCCCGCTCCAGAGATCAAAGGAAATATTTGAGGCACAGGAGATACAGACGAGAGTCTGAGGTCTGCGACGGAGACTAGTGTAGGAGCGCAGTCCTATCGATGGTTGAAAGCTCGAAATTGATCGTGTGACAGGCGCGTTACATCACGCGTAATAGTCACGACGACATTCTGCGTTTCCTGACTTTGACCATCACAACTCATGTCCCTGCTCCGGATTCCTCAGTATTGTTTGCTCCCGAATTTGAACAGCGCAACGAATCGACATGATGCCACATCGAGAACATCTACGACGATTCCACGTTCTGCACACTTCTCCGGGGACCGCCTGGTTCTCCCCTCTGCTGACGAGAATGACCTCGTCTTTCTCGGTTCGGGCGACTCTGAGACGAGGAAGCTAAAATAGGTGAGCATGGTGATAGTAGCGAGGTTGAATAACCCACTTTTAACTCGCTGGCCGTGGCCAACTTGGAAATGGTCATCCACCATATTTTCAAGCACGACTTTGGATTTGAGTAGCGCGACCTCCCCCTCCACGGCCCCATTCGGTACGAGTTCGCGCTTAAGACCCAAGTCCGTGGTGTAGAGAACACGATACCGCTCTTTCACGGCTTCCTCCGTGTCCTCGGACGCCTCCATGTGACTGCCGTTGTATGGGGTGTTGCTCATGGGGAAGGTGACTCGCAAGGTGCAGGAGGCGACATCTTCGAAGATGGCTTTCCGCAGCGGCTTGATTAGTCGGACTATTTCTAAGAGCCTCTCCTTGGAAGCGTCTGCCACTTCTCTCACAACGTCCTGGTACTTCCCCTCCACTCTTGCTGTGAGTATGACCTCCGCCAACGTCACAGAGATATCCGATATCACCGAGGCCTCGTCATCGGTTTTATCGTCATCCCTCACTGCATGATAGGTGAGAGCTCTCCACCTGCGACTTGAAGATAGGGACTCTAAATTGTACCGACTCTGTGAGTAATTATTGCACTCTGTTGCGATCATTCTAAGACTCACCAGTCATCCGAATTTTCTCATACAGCGACTGCAGGAGTATATTACGAGGATCGGTAGGGTTGGAGAACCACCTCTCGCTGCAGTCTGCAGCGAAGGAGGAAATGCAACTCTGAAGGATCATCTGAACGCAATGGGGATCGGTGTCATGTCGTACAGCCTGAAGAAGCCCCACAAGGCGAGGTGAAATTCTCTTCCTCAACCCAATTGCTGCCTTGGATTTATGGTGCGAATCCAGGAAGGTAAACCTATCGGCGAGCGAGGCGGAGAGTTGAAAGCTTTCCGCATTCAGACGCTCGACCATTCGTCGAACATCTGCAAGAGAGGTAGCGTCGTTGGTGGGGTGGTTGGTTTGTGCATCGCGAAGCTCGTGTGTCTTGACGTTCAGAAGAGTCCGCAGATCTAGCAACTCCTGGCGCATGGACTTGATCTGCTCTGACGTGTTGTCGCCATCGCTCTGTTGGGGGCGTTGCTGATCCTCAGCTTCTGCGACATCGCTGGTGAGTCTCAACATGTACATCAAAATAATATTTCGATTTACCTTTTCCCGCAGAGACCGTCTCAGGATGGTCTGCTTCAAGTAAAACTTCCGACATGACTTGTACCAAAGGCTCAGGTTCGACCATCTCAGACTGAGTGGGGGTAGGGTCTTGCATGGGAGTGGGCGTGGAATCGCAGTCTGGCACGCGGAGCAGAAGAGGCAGCGCCTAGTGAGTCTCGTGTTCGAAGCTTGTTAGGCACCGCAGTGACCTTCTCTGTTTGCATCATTAGCAGAAGGAAATCACATCCCCCACCGTCCTTTCCGCTCTAGCCTGCTCACTACGTCTACTTTCGAGCATCGTGAATTCTTCGCTGAATTTTATACCCAGCTCGCAGTGGGTCGAATTTCGTGTTCCGTCCTCGCCCTAGTGCTGCTAGATTAATTCGTTACGGATGCAGAAGTCGTCGGTCCAAATTACTCTCGGCGCATCTTTTTCTGTCAGAAGGTGTCATCATTGGCAAGCCATGCCTTACACGCATTCTGACCACGTTGCAGTCGCCCATCCTCGCATCGACCCCTACCTCGCTTGCACCCGTTTCACCCAACATGCTGTCCAGCAAGCCATACAGTGGCCTCAAACGCAAACTAGTCCTTGGTATAGATGTAGGGACGACTTTTAGTGGCGTATCCTACATCCTTCTAGATCCAGGAGAGGTGCCGAATATCAGGAGTGTGACGCGGTACGAGCACCTACCGTTTTCACTTGTCATCCACTGACTCCGAGCTGTGAAGATATCCTGGTCAAGAACAAGGGGGCGATGCGAAAGTCCCGACCGTCCTGTACTACACACAGGAGGGGAAAGTATACGCAGCCGGAGCAGAGGCTGCGGCACCGTCGATGAAGTTAGACGAGGAAGACTATGACCTTCTGTTTGTAGAATGGTACGTCTCAACCTTCCCTTGTTCATCGCATAAGCTGCGCTGACCATCTAGTTTAGGTTCAAGCTCCACCTCCTCCCTGAGAACATGAAGTCCGCTGAGATCAATAGCACGACGCCACCACTCCCCCTACAGAAAACCGTCGTTGACATTCTTGCAGACTTCCTATCTTATCTTTTCCAATGCACGAAGCAGTTCATCGTTGAGACGCACCCCAGCGGCAATAGCTTGTGGGACTCCGTGGCCGACGACATCGAGTTTGTGCTCTCACATCCCAACGGATGGGGTGGCAGTCAGCAGAGCAAAATGAGACAAGCTGCTGTTATAGCGGATCTCGTGCCAGACGATGACGCTGGTCGTTCGCGAATCCTCTTCGTGACGGAAGGCGAGGCAAGCGTTCATTACTGTATCGATAAGGGCATTACGGGGGATAGCATGAAGGTATTAGAGCCATACTCATTCGCTCGGACTTGTCACTAACTACCTGCAGGATGGTTCCACTATTATACTCGTGGATGCCGGAGGAGGCACCGTCGACATTGCTACGTATACCTTCGTCAGTTCGGTCCCCATCCTTGTAGAAGAAGTCGCACCTCCAGATTGTGAGCGCTTCGCCGTCCTCGTCGTGACCTGACTAATCAAGAGCTTAGGCATCCTGGAAGGATCTACGAGAGTTAACGTCCGGGCCCGTGCTTTGCTGGAATGTCAGTGATCTGCGCATCCTCTCTCCCTTCATACCACTTACCATCCCTTCAGCGAAGCTTGCAACCTCACAGTTCGGAAACGATGAAGATATCAATGCCATGATCGATGCTTTTGAGCAGTTGGCAAAACCGACGTTCAAGGACGATCGTGACCGCTCCTACCTAAAGTTCGGGTCGATACGTGATAAAGATCCCGCACATGGCATCCGAAGCGGGCAATTGACTCTTGAAGGGTGCATGCCGCAATTTCTATAACCGTCGGCACATCAGACCTAGGGCTGACGTTGCTAAATGCTTTGCGCCGTCCATAGCAAGAATCGTAGATGCAGTACAAGCCCAACGCTTAATCTCGCGGAAGTCTATTTCAGTATGTCCAATAATTACAACCTGTCATGAACAATCACGTTAATGATCTTGCTTGTAGACGGTTTTCCTTGTCGGGGGCTTCTCGTCGAGCCCTTGGCTTTACAAGAAATTGCAACTTGCGCTGGAAGACCATGGAATTTCGCTATGTAGAGCGGATGGCCCAGGGTATTTCTCATCCCTCTGGGTCGCCATTACGTACTGACGAATGTCGTTTAGCCAGAAGTCTGTCGCGCTTGGGGTGCTGTCGTTTTACATGGATCACTTCGTCTCTGTCCGCATGATGCGCTTCGCGTACGGCACCAACTGTGTCATCGAATACGACCCTCAGGACTCCGAGCATGTCAAACGTAGAGGCAAGGCGTATACCCGCCCTTCTGGGCGCAAGGTTATCCCAAATAACTTCAAGATGATTCTTGCCAAGGTGCGTGTTAGCTCAGTGGTCATTACCCAAAGGCCCCCATGCGACGATGTATTTCTAGGGGACGAAGCTACGCGAGAACGACGAGGTCTCGCAGAGCTTCTACAAGGAGACGACGTCACCTTCGGCGCTGAACAAGATCTCGTCGACAATAGTGTGCTATCGTGGTGCGCTGCATGCGCCTCGCTGGATCGATGCAGAGCCCGGTATGCTGTGTGGTCATTACCCGATCCACTGAAGAGCTGATGCGTCCACTCAGACCAATTCACCACTCTTTGCACCGTCTTCGCAGACACGAGCAAGGTGAAGAAGGAGCGGAAGGTTCGCAACGGCAGCGTTTTCTATGTCCAAGATTTCAAAATCGTGCTGCTCTGCGGTCTGACGGAGTTCCAGGCACAAATAAGTTGGATGGAGGATGTAAGTCAGCCGTTCTCTGGGATTGTTCGAACGTTAACGCGATGTATCCCACAGGGTCAGGAAAGGAGGCGAGCTTTCTTCCCAATTGTTACTTGCGCTGAAATCCTAACTCTCCTACAGGGGCCCCGCAAAGATTGTATACGATGACGACACGGAAGCTATCGTTTGATTGACCACTTGTATATTCTACTCGCACATTATACCAATACCTGATCCAGCACCGGTACCACATACCGAAATGGACCTAGCGGCACGACGTTGCGGTACACATGAAGCTCGAGATGCGATCATTCCAAGGATTGTCGTGGCCCAAACCGCCAGTAGCATCTCCAGGGTACTCGAAGTACCACACCGGAGGTTGCGCGGGTCCACCAGCCCCCGGAATATTATAGTGGCAATGAGCGTCCCTATGAAAGACGGAGTCAGCCACAAACTAACGGTCTATGATCATTCGAGACCACTCACTCCCAGACGTAGCAAGCGTTGCAGTTGTCAGGTCCGAAGGACGAGATCTTCTTGTTCCAGTCGGATCCGAGGTGGATGCATACGTCGGTAGGCTGCACTGCGTATCCGCATTTTCCGCCCCAGTTGATGTCTTCGCAGATGTACACGCCGCCAATGTTCTCGGCCTGTAAACAGACGGACGTCAGACGTGCCTCCTCAAGGTCAGTAAGAAGGGCATACGTGAATACCGCCACCGTTGCCTATAGTCGTGTTGGGGCTGGAGACAACTGTGCCAATAGGCGGGAGGGTTGTGCCATCCCAACCGTGCGCATACTTCCAGTCGGCGGCGGCTGGATCGTCGGCGCGACGCCAGTCGCTGACATCTGGGGTGACGACGGGCGCATCGGCGAGAGAGACGTCGTGCGCCGTGGTCTTAGCGGAAACGATGACCGCGAGACCTAATGCGACAAGAGAGAAATACTTCATGGCAGTACTTGGAGTATGAGGAATGAGGAAAGACTGTAGTGAATCGGTGGGCCGTCCAATCCTTTTATACGCTTTCGCTCAGCTCTCAATCACAGTGTACGGGCAGTAATGCCCATGTCGCGCCGCAATACAGAGCCATTCGGAAAGGGGCGCATCGCGCTCATTCTCGGATAGAATGCGCCCATCAATGAGGTACCCGACGTCCCTCCTCGAGCGGCGCAGAGCGCTGTGTGAAGAGGCTGTTCAGTTCACATAACTTGATCGTCCACCTTGTCAAAATGCCACCGCATGAATAACATCGGTGTTGAAGCCGACTTAGCTGTGTAAATAACAAGTGCGTTACCAAAATTGAGCGCGACCGGGCCTGCGTTGAGTTTTCTCAGCCAGCGGTAGTTTCTTGCTCTAGTCCTAGTACATCGAATCTGAGTGTAACCGCAAAACGGCAGAAAGTCGCCGTCTTTGCGACCCTATTGAGATCTTCAGCACCGACAATCATGAACAAGCTACGAGCGGGTCGATATCTAGTGTACAAGGACAGCGTCGCGTCGCTCTGAAACGTTCATGAAACACGAACTGTAAACTACACGTCCTTTTTCAGCCCCACAAAAATGTATAGAATGTGTAGAAGGTACGATCCGAACCCGGTGGTGACTTCCTCGCCTGAACTCGCGCTGAATGAGAATTGTGGCGGTGATGCGCCCTTCATGAGCGCATCACAATTGAAGCGCCCATGATACCCACACGAGCGAGTTCCCTTTCGCGGGCTCTACGCGCCCACTAAAATTCTCTTCATCTACATCTCATCACCCAAAGGTTGTGTTTTATGATATACGGCGTCTCATACATCCAATTATATCAATCACTCAACATGAAACCTGAGTACACTTGAAGCTCTCGATACGATCGTTCCAAGGCTCGAAGCTACCAATCCCTCCGGAAGCATCACCGGGGTAGTTGAACGTCCAAAATCCAAGGAAAGTTGGTGAGCCGCCGGGAAAGCTGTATGACTCGCAATGGTCGTTCCTGCGGAAAGGTAGCGAGCACACGTTAGCTACTCATAAAAATTCAAGAAAGGGTCCCAGACTTACAGCCAACCCTTGCACTGAGTACACTGGTCCGGTCCGAACGATGATATCTTGTCTTTCCAGTCTGACCCAAGTTTGATGCAAGTGTCCAGAGGCTGCACGGCGTAACCGCACTTTCCACCCCAGTTGACATTTTCGCAGATATAAACACCACCGATGTTTTGAGCCTGCGACAAAGAGTCAGTTCAATACTAGTGCGACGTCGCCGGGTTCAGGAGTATCTTACCGCACGAAACACCAGTGTAGCATTGGAAGAGACATCGTCAACTGGGGTACCAATGGCTGTTGGAGGCAGGACGGTACCATCCCAGCCATGCTCGTACTTCCAGTCCGTCTCAGTGGATGCAGGAGATGCGGAGACCACGGATAAGATGCCGAGGAAAATCGCCGATGTGGTCTTCATGTCGAGACGGGTCGTGTAGAGAACGAGAAGGGTGACAGGTGTCTGAAAATTGTGAGATTTATCCTGCCCCGTTTTTATACCACCTCCTTACACATTATGCCCTGAAATATTCGACCCACGCTTCGGATGTGAACGGATGTTCGACATCCCTGACGATGTTCGAAACACCGGGCCAGAGCATGACACACGATTGGTGCAACGCCAAGCCCTAAGGGCACTAGAACATCTTGTTGGAAATTTTGTGATTAGAGGTTGTCCTATAGAAGGCTTAACATTGAGTTCCAAGGTGACAGATGTTGTAACATAGCTGGGGCCCACGATGCTCTCGACGGAATCAGCGATTCAATGAAAGATGCATCTTCTAGCTTGGCGGTGCTACCTGACGGTACCTGATCGACAGCCTTGTGGACGGTGTCTCCGCGCGGGACCGAGTCGTAGAAGGCCGTAGAGGCAATGAGAGATTGAGAATGGTGGTGACTCGGAGCAACGCGCCCCGGTATTTTCGGGAATCATGCATGCCAAGCCCATGATGCGCCCCATGAGCATCAAATGTAGTTCTCGACGATGGGACCTTGCGAGGATCCTGTGGTAGATCACTGACACCAGCAGAAGTAGGTGCAGAATTTGAATCATCAACCGAGGAAACAGTCTTGTACCATTAGAGAGACATAGCATGTACGCGAATATTATATCGGTCAATGATTCTGGAGGATAGGTTGGATACAACAACCTAGCAAGAAACCTGATGACACGAGAAGCTTTCAATCCTATCGTTCCAAGCCGGAGGGGAGGCCTGCGTCAATCCGCCTGTGGCATCTCCGGGATAGTCGAAATCCCAGTGCCCAACCCAGACCGGTGAACCACCGGGGAACGTCAGGTCCTGGCAGTTGTTCGTGCTACGAAATAACGATAGTAAGCGAGATGCTTCACTATGTCTTCAATCACTTACACCCAAGCACGACACTCGGTGCATTTGTCCGGACCGAAAGACGAAATCTTGTCCTTCCAGTCCGAGCCGAGGACGATGCAAGTGTTGAGTGGCTGGACGGCGTAGCCGCATGTGCCTCCCCAGTTGATGTCGGTGCAAATGAAGACGCCGCCGACCGTCTGAGTCTACGATAGCACCTATCGTCAGCGGCTTGCGGGAAGTAGAAGTATGAGGTGCGTACGCTCAGTGCAACGGGGCTCAGTGTCGCGTTGGACGACTTGAGCGGGGTGCCGATGGGCGGAAGGGTGGTACCATCCCATCCGTGCGCATACTTCCAGTCTGCCTCAGCCCTGATGGAGGGCGAGGCGGAGGTGAGAGCAGCGGCAATGCCGAGGATGAGTAGTGAGATGGTCTTCATGGTGTAGAAAAGAGCTGTGTGGAAAGAAGGGTGAGAAAACTCTGAGCGACACTTGGCCCGTTGTAGGCTGCTTTTATAGGTCTTCGTGCGTCAGTACCTGGGCAGAGTTTACGACGATGAAGGAACATTGGCGGCGCGCCGCGGGTATGTTGAGACAGATCACAAACATAGCGTTTGTGCATGACAGGGACTCTATGCGAGAAGGGTAGCGCATGATCTGCCCGTCGCGCCGAACGGCGAGTCGGACAACTAGCACAATCTTCTAACGGTCTCATAAGCGACTTGCGGATGCTCCATAGACAGACTGTAACACACCTAGATACCACCACGGACGTTAAGAAACGTCTGTGCTGTACAATCTGGGGCAGTTTGCAAGTCGAGGACAAACGTCGGACCATCCGAACTTTCAAACGGTCATTTGACCGCCCATGAAGCCTCTGGGGCTCAGGAGTGATCCAGGTCAGGAACTGTCTGGCAGATTCCACCGCCTGGAACGCTTTGCAGCCGACTAAAGCCGAGCGCAGGGTGCGCCATCTAAAAGACACTACGCGTCGTGGGTTTCACCATCAGCCTCCGTGGTGGCTCGGAAAGCGAAAATCATTCACCTTTGAGTCACATCGTAAATGTGATCACAAGAAGTCGTCGAGAGACGTGTTCAGATAGACCGCCGAGGTTGATTCGGGTTCTGAAGTCGTGTGGTAATGTCAGAGAGCGGGCCGCCGGGCGTACTCACCGCTGGGAACACGAAGAAAGAGTCCGGGAGGGGCGT
The DNA here is from genome assembly GCA_027924225.1 of Bjerkandera adusta. NCBI lineage: Eukaryota > Fungi > Basidiomycota > Agaricomycetes > Polyporales > Phanerochaetaceae > Bjerkandera > Bjerkandera adusta. The sequence continues at coordinate 232,435 of BSCZ01000433.1, forward strand.
GCGAACGACACTGCGTCGATCCCATACATCCAGTAAGCTTACTACGGCCGGGACCGTGTCATGTTCCTGTTTGATGTGGATGAAGGAGGCATGCGTCTCGCAAGTTGGTGGGCGTTGAAACCCGGGCCAGACCGGAATCACCGACAGATTGATGCGCTTTCATTGACAGGGCGCATCAAAAGCGCATCAGGCGCCTTCAATGCACCACACTGACACGGCAACATTGAAAATCATGCCTCGATATTCAAGAAGCCTAAATGGCGCAAATGATCAGCAAGGTTCGTGTCCTCGGGCAACGTCATCCATGCACCTTCCATCGAACATTTCTGTGCAAACCTCGCAGCATCTCTATTTGGATATACACGGCGTGGTAGGAAAGCGGGGGAGTGAAGGGGCATACGAGTAGCTACTAAATACAAGCTAAATGTACAGTACAATACAATAAATGCATGTTCACGTTCAAGACACAAAAATAGTGGCGCACGACATACGTTTACAGAAAAATATACAACGGACCAAACAATCGACAGCAGTGGAGGGTGCGATGAGGGGGAATAAGTTAAGAATTGCATGCGCCGTATAAGTTCGTGAAGTTGGGTCCCAAATATGAAGAGCGATCGTCAAAGTGTCATGTGTCGTCCTCGAACTCCCCGAACTCCAACGGCGGGAGACGATCAACAGGTGGAAGAACCGTCCGCACGCTCGGTCTGCGCCCCAGCCGGCTGCGATGTGAAGCATCGCTGGTCCCCGCGACGCTCGCGATGCTCCCAGCGCGGCTGCGCGAGGTGAAGCTGCTCAGCGAAGCTTCGCGACTATTCCGCGGGGGGCTGTTTGGCGGACTGTGCAAGATAGCTGAGACTGGCAAAGGCTTCAGCGCCGAGCTATCCTTGCGCCGGACAAGATTGGGCTGATGGACTTGTGATATGGAACTGCGGCGAGATGGAGGTATCGAGTTGAGGTCGGGAGGAACAGTGTCACCATCTGGGGACAGATATGAGGAAGACGAGCCGTCCGTGGTCAACGGCGATATCATCTGGTGGCGGCGTGTATCGAAGTATGTGGGGGCGACGCTCTGGCCGTCCGATGTGTACGACTCTTCGATGTGAGGTGTCTGAACAGACATCGAGCTGCGAACGTACGCCTTACGCCGACGCGCCTCATCCTCGTTGCTGGCTGTGAGCGATGTGGAAGGCGTTGTCGCGATTGATGCGCGACGCGCCGCACGCAATTCCTCGACAGTACTACTTCCAGTGCGAAGAAGCTCAGCCGGCTTCGGGCGAGCTCCTTGTGGCGTACGAGCAGGTCGTTCTGACATGACAGATCCGGATCGTACACGCGTAGAGGGGGGAGGTGGCGCCGTGTCCGGAGTAGGCATGGGTGGTGCCGAGACGGGTGGATGTCGTGCGGAGTCAGACCGTGTAGAAGTCGACTGCGAGCCTGAACGGTGCAAACGGAATGCGGGGGCTAGCGGGGTAGTCGCAGATGGATGCGAGCTCGTGGTGGTTGACCACCACGCAGGGGTAGATGTGGACGAGGATGGTGGACGGAATGGCAGCGCCGTGGCGGGGGCCGAGTGGGTGCTCGAGAGCGGTGGGCGAGCATTCCGAATTCTGAAGTCGGCAGAGAGAGAGGGCGTCCTGGAATGTGATGGAGCGTGGGAACGCGAGTGGGAGTAATGAGATGAGGATGAGACTGGCGGCGACGCTGGCGGTGAAGGCAGTTGCAGCGAGCCTGGCCGTGCGCGCGCTTCACGTACGTAGCCTTCCGGAACGGGCTCCATGTCTATGTTTGGGGTGGGGTATGTCGCTCGCGAAGCGGGGAGCAAAACGCGCGGGGCGTCGCCGCTTGGGCTGGTGGGTGATGCGTCGAGGAGAGTGTACGGGGATGCTTTTGAAGGCAGGCCCGGCGGCGTCAAGCTGCGCTTGGGGAAGGGAGGTGATGCACCGGAGGCAGTGCGCAGGGGTCCGCCGAGGACGGAGGCGTATACAGGCTCTTTCTCTTTAGCGAGCCTGAGGCTGGAGGGATGGGACAGGTCTGCGCGGTTGGTGGGGAAGGAGTATGTATCTGCGGCGTCGAGCTCGTCGTCTGATGATTCCGCGCTTGCGTCCTTGGAACGGAGGTCCGACCATGTGAAGCTCGACAGCTCGGGCAGTAGAGGGAGCAGCGCTTCCGGTCCGCCGGCCTTGGGCTCCTGCACCCGCCCAGACGAACGCCGACTGTTCCGCCGCACCAAGTTGCTCTCCGCGTCCCCCCTTCGGCTATGCGCCCCCCGTCGCCGCCGCACCACCGGCACCACCACAAACACGAGCACCGCAGTCAGGGCCAAGCCTCCTAGCACGCCCAGCACGACCTCCAAGCTCGGGTCACCATGTCGGTCCTTCGGCGCAGAGGAAGGCTCCTGCAGATCACATAACAAAGAACGAGCTGATTAGCGCTGCTGAGTTCGCAAGTGGGCACATTGACCTACACAGTTTTGACACGTCGCCGGAACCATCGCGGGTGCGTACTGCAAGCTTAGAGCTAGTTGAAGAGCCGGAATGAAAGAAAGATTTTGGGCGAAGGTATTCGAGGCCATAGCAATTATACGCTGGGGCGGTGGAGACTGCAGGCCCCGCAGGAGCCACCTATGCCCCAGAACTACGACTGTGACGCCGGGAGGAATGGTCGACAATTCTCGCCATCGACATCTGGAGAAGCATCCCAGAGCGGTGGCAGGTGGAGATGGAGGGCGAGACGGGGCGATGAGCTGCAGGAACGAACAGGCAAGAAGCCGGCCAACTCCGGCACGAACATACCCGGTTCGTCGGTATTCTAATTCTAATAATCATCCAGCGCCACAAAGCCGCCGTGAGCCCAGGCCAGCAATAGGACAGCCTGCGTTGTCCGACATGGCAGATTGAATAAACCCGCCGCGTACAGATGCGCATTACTCACAACAGAGCTCTCCGAAACCGCCGACGCATCGGATCGTCCGTGCAGCGCCACCAGAGATCTGCCGTCAAGGTTCGGTTCGTGTGGAGTGATGCCAGTGCCGAACCACGTTAGACGCTGTCACCAAGCTCGGTACCATTCTCGTTTTGTTTTGAGCAGAAGCGGTGGGCGGGGGCGGCTGCAAGAGCCAGACGTACGATGTGGGAGGAAGAAAGAAGTGGGGGTCAAAATCGAGGAGGCTGGGTTTATAAGTAAAATAAGAGAGCGGGAAGAGGTGGAGCGCAAAAAGAAGAGTGTCCGAAAGTAGCAAAAATACATCCGAATAAGGCAAATGAAGTGTCGGCAGCCGATCGACTCGAGGTGGAGGCAACAAATAACGACCAAATAATGACCGCTTTAGCGCTGTACAGCCCCGACGAGCTTGGTTTCCGCAACAAGACCGTGGTCAGCTATCGCTGCGGCGCTTTGGTGATAGTGGCGCCAGTCTCATCTTCCGCGGGACGCGCAATAGATGCCAACGCAAGCAGGGATTCTTTGTTAGGATATTCATACGGCAGTAGCGGTTAACTCGAGACCAATTATCCTTCGGGGATACGGACGCGAAGGTAATGCCGCAAAGGGTGCCGTCAAGGTGCCGTACAAAATTGACCTATCCGATGGGCCAGTAGTCGCGCCAGCGTCGACCGTCGAATCAGACTCGCGGATGGCATGAGTGTCGGCAGCGTTTCGCGGCCAACATCGATGGTTAATCCGCCTAATAGGCCGAGAATGTTGAGCACTAGACGAAACGTACGTGCGAGTTAACAGGCATCACCGTCTGCGGAGAATCTCGAATGAGACTGCTGGCGACATCGATCCGGCTTGGTTTGCTTTTGCAGCGATGCGACAAGCTGCCAGCCACAGCACGCCTAATTAGCAGCCACCATCTTCACCCCGCAAATTTTCGATGGAAAACACTCTGGTGCCCGTGGCCAGATGGCGACTCGCGCTCGCCATGACGATGATGACATGTGGACTACTCCCATTAACTATACGATACGATCAAGATATTCTAGTAGATGATACAAAGCACTATGCCACAATCACAAAAAATACAATTGCGAAACCCACCGGTCCCAAGCATCGTCCGACATT
>BSCZ01000434.1:0-56736 GCA_027924225.1 Bjerkandera adusta
CTCGGAATCGGCGGTCCTGATAATCGCGCTCGCAGTACTCGTGGCCCTGTTGTCTGTGGGCGGTTTCGTCGTTGCTGCGATTTTGTCGTAGGTCAATTCTGCCTCCCGGCAGAGGAACGATGTACCAGCTGGCTTCACTCTCCTCTGTTCCTTTGAGGAAAGTGGCCCTCGATGTGGCGCGCTCGTTGTGTCGGACATTTGAGACTGTAGCTTCTTCCTGAATACATTGGCGTTTTTTCCGTCAAAATTGCGAGTCCTCCCAGGCTGATGTTGAAAGGTCCTCTGATGTCAGGTCGCATATCGACGGAATATATCTAGTCCACCACCAGGCTCGAACCCGAGAGTCAGGATCTCAGGCGCTTGGCTCCCTCACGCGTTTGATCGCGACTCACGAGCCTCATCATGATTTTGATTCTGACCATGTCCGCCGCACCCAAGCCTCAGCGAGCACATGAATACCCTCGCCCTCGCCGTGTCTCGCTTTCCTTCGTACCACTATGTTCTCCCCTTCCCTCCCCTACGCTCTCTAGCCTACGGTCTTCCGCCAGCCACTACCGACACCGCAGCTGAAGCAGTCGACCTCCTAGCCTACTTGTGCTCGCGATGCAGCTGGGAAGGTCTTCTGGACTTGCCGTCGACGTGGATCTCGGTCTCTGGCACCGTTCGCGATCTCTGATATACGGGTGTAGATGGAAGGATATCGTCAATGGTTGTCTGTCGACTCGGTACGTAGTCCCGCTCCTCTTTTCGACATGGTGGCTGACCGAAAACACAGGTGACCACGGCTCTGATGGTCACTGTCGACTGGTACCGACAACCCCGTTCATTGTGCTTTAGCACGTCTCCGCCATAGAGCGCCCGGGGAGGCTTCGAGACTGGCACTCGTCTTGAGCCTCCTTCAAGATCTGGTCGCCGTGGACGCCCCGGTCTCCCTCTCTGGTTTACTCGCTCTGGATACTGTCTCACTCGCGTTGGCGTGCTGGATGTCTCTCTACTGCATGGACGAAGATGTGCTTGTCAGCCTCGGCGCACTTCGCTCCTTCGGGGACTTCGGTTATCGTCTTCGCACCTGGCCCTAGAGGTGACTAGCTCGTGTGGTCACCCGGCACCTTTGACGTCTATCAAGGGACGCTTGGGTGCTTTTGGGGTTGCGACTGTTGCTCTGATCTGTGCTCTCTATACTCGCTCTCGCTGCCCTCTCGCTATCTACTCGCTCTCCAATACGCTCTCCAACACGCTCTCCACCATGCTACTCAACACGCTCTCCAACCTGCTACCCAACACACTCCCCAACACACTATACAACATAGCCTCCAACGCACTCAACCTACCCTGCATACACAACACACCACGTCTCCCACCCACTATCACACACTCTCGATCTTCAAACGTCATATACCAGTCCACACCTCCCGTCTAATTCGCCCAGCAGTTTGATCACCTGCTTGGTTTCCTCTTCCCGCTTCCAGCCAATCATCCTCCTCCCACCCACACTAGATCCTTGCCGCCTTCCCCTACGTCCACCCGTCATTCTCCCTGCATCCACCAATTCCTCCCTCCAATCGCGCCCAACGTCACCTTATCCCTCCTTCAGCCAATTATTCCCCCTCTCCCATTCACACTAGATCCGTACCGCCTTCCCCTACATCCACCCGTCATCCTTCCTCCATCCAATAATTCCTCCTTCCAATCGCGCACAACGTAGTCATACCCACCTAGTTCACGAGGGTGGGGGACAAGCCAGACGTCTGGAAGACCTGATGTCGCCCGCGTTCGCGTCCAATCGCGTTCTGCATAATGCTTGATTTCCCGCCCTTTGTTGAACGACCGAGCAAGACGTCTGGAAGACTTGATGTCATCTACGCTCGTGTCCCAATTTCCCTTGCTTCTTTTCTTTATTTTCCTTTCTCCTCCTTTCTGTATTCTCGACTGGTATAATCATAAAACCCTATCTGACTCGAAAACACTGCGTGCGCTGTTGAGTTCTCACGAAAGGTATGCACTCGCTCATGCAATGGTTGAATGGAACAAGGCCTGTGAGATATTCAACAGAGGGAAGTTATGGATACAGTATGACACAGAAGCCCAAGAAAACACCACATAGCGGCAGGAATTATCAAGAACGTAACATATCCCAAGAAAATATGAACATAAAAAGACACTTCGCCCTTCACTCGCGCTCAGGCAGCGGCTCCCAGTACCTGCAATGCAACGGATCGGAACCAAACGGTACAAGGTCTTCTACAGTTGCTTCGCGCACATGTCTAGAACGCCCAAGGCCCGTCAGTCCCCACCCCACGTACAGAAAACGAGGATACAACTCACTTGTTCTTGACATGACGCACAACCGCCTCAGCGCGACAACGGAAAATCGGGGGACACGGCACGCCGATACGTACCACGACGCCGCGGAAACGGTCCATGAGCTCGTAGTGCGTCCGGATCGCAGCCCAGCACGGTGCACAGACGTAGTAGGGGTGGACGGCGACGGTGTCCAGGACGTGTTGCTCGGCGGGGGTGAGGACGCGGCGCGGTGGTGGTGCCTGGCCTGCGGCGATTAGGGTAACGCAGGGGTTCGAGCCACTGAGGGAGTGGTCGGGGTGGAGGTCTGATTCGGGGTCGAAGCGTAGACATGGTTTGTAGTCTAGATGGACGTCGGGGTCTTCGTTGGATTGGGGTCGGATGCTGAGTCTGCTTGTGTCAGCTGAAGGAGGGGGATGAAGGAAGGTGTGTGACGCACCGGAAGTTCGCTTGATATTCTTCGTAGTACATCTTCTCCAATCGAATGTGGGATACCTGACCCACGGTCAACATTTATCCTCTAAGCGCAGAGACAAAATAACTTACCACCTCCGAGAACGTCGCAGGCTGCTCCAGAGTGGGGCCATCGCACTTGCACACGATGCGCTTCGACACCTCGTCATACGTCACGGACTCCGGATTCGAGACACCAGCAGCCAGGAGAATATCAGAAGCATCAGCTACATGGGCGACGGGGCTGAGTCGCCCACAATCCATGCCGAAGCGATGCAGTATGCGGACATGCGCGTTCAGCTCGCCGATATGATAGACGTTCGCAGTCGGAATCTTGCTATTGATTGGCCCAGCCACAAACGGACAGAATGGACAGGTGAATAAAGCTGTGGCGTGCTCGAGAATTGAATCTGTATCGTCCCCATCCAATGCCGAGGTTTGTCTCCCAGTGGCGATCCAGGCATCTATGAGCGCACGGACCATCGCGATCTTCGCAGTCGATTTAAATTCGCTCAGGAAATCCTCGACCCTGGTCCAACGCTCCTTCGTGAGGGGCAGCGTAGCGTCTTCCTCTTCTACGAGCTCATCAACCACTGGCAGGGTAATAAGCTCGAACTGGGTGGGGTATGGTCCATCTTCGAGAGGCACCCGCTCGAGGAACTCAACATAGGCCAAAAGAATTTCAAGCCGGCGTTCGCGCTGCCTTCCGTTCCTAAAGCCTTCCTCTTTGTCAAGCCGCCAGTCCTCAATAGCCTGCTCGAGGATGGGACGAATGCGCTTCCAGACTATGACGAAGGTAAGTAAGCAGGGAACGTTACGATAGTGGGGTTGACGTACTCTGAGGCGTCAGCTCGCGTGGCTGGACTACGGCAGAGCGCCACTCGGAATTCCAGCACTTGGGAGGAAAGTCTTCTTCGGGGTCGTACCCAAGCCCAACGAGCTTTTCTGAGATGCTAAACCATCGTCAGTAGAAGCACCACCAAACATCGCTGCAGCACTCACCTGCACTCTCGTTTTTTCTGTGCCTCATCTGCTTCCTCTTGCCGCTCTTCCTTCTGGTCTTCCTCCCACTCCGTCAAGTTCCACGCAAACTGTTTTCCGTAAGCGAAGTGAAGTCCAACAATTGAATGAGACGCACGAAACTCGCGCCTTCTACGTAATCATATCGTTCGTCGAGATACTCTTCTTTGTCTTCCTCGTCTTGTAACAGGCGCCATTTCTGGCATTCTGCTTCAAAGTTCGGGGCGTAGTAGACGTCATCCGCACTATGTTGTTCAGGGCGTGCGGACATGTCTATAGCTGGTCGGATATCAGACACGGCACATATAAACATGTAGACTGAGAGCTCACTCATAAGGCGGGGGACTAGCTGATAGATCCTCTCGTCCATGTCTTGTGAGCTATACTCCTTCAACAATCTTCGTCCCTTCATCATGCTGTCAAATCGCATCAGCTTAACCATTCTCCGGGAAGTGATTTCGGGACGCTCACTTGGCTTTCCAACACGCCGCACAAAATCGCAGTCCCGCTGCATGGTGAATCTTCATAGACCGCCCGACCCCGCACGCGAAGCAATTATGCTCAAACAACGTCGCGGCATAGTGAGGCTCGCTGATGGGAGAGAGCGGGTCAGGTACGTTGAGGGCCCGACGTGCGACGATCCAAAGGCTGCGGAAGGACTTGTTGTTAAATGTAGCGCGGAAGTCCTTGCTGACGCGAGATAGCTGCAAGAGGTCGATAGGGCGCAGGTGCGAGCATATCTATCGGCACAAAAACGTGGGTATATGCGGTGTATTGGAGGACGGAATGAATTCGACGCACCTCATACACAACATCCAGGGGTAGATACTTGAAAAGCGCGAGTTTCCCCGCGCTCTTCGTCGAGCACCGTTTCACGCGCCGAATCTTCCTTTCGCCCCGAAGGGCCCTGGATTTGTCGCTAACTCTCGGCTTCTTCCGCACATGTACGGCCGCAAGGCCTTTCATGCGTTCATATCTACACCACCAGGTAAGCAAAAGAGGTCCCAGCACCAAGAATATCAGAGGACATACCTATCCATCGTATCTCGTTCAAGTATCGTCCCAAGGCACAAATCTTGAGTCGAAGAGTCGCTGGGGCATTTATTGAGGATATTCCCCTGAAAGCGGGGCTATATATGCAGCTCACATACCGGGTGGAGGTGCGCCAAAGGATGGGTGGGGCGGCAGCGCCAGTGGGAGGGAGTCCCCTCGCTACTCATCTCGGCGCCGCCCCACGCCGGGGCACAGCATAACCTCAGAGGGCATCCTATCGGCAATCTAGGTCTGGATACCGCCTGGGCGGCCGCCGCGTGTGCCTCGGCCTTGTTCGGTGTCGAGGAGGTGGAGCTCGACGCGATGGGGAGTCCCAGACTCCCGAGTAGTCGGAGTGTTGCTGGGCTCGGTCTGCGCGTCGGCGGCATCTTTCACGTCGTCGAGGGCAATGCCAGCGGCAGTGAGCAGGTGGTGGGAGAAGGCAAGTCGAGTTCGACGCGCGAAGGACTCGGACGCGTCGCTTTCCCGTCCGGACAGCGGGATGTTGCGCCATCAAATGATCCGCCATCGCCGTGGCGTCGGGTGGCGCTACGTCATCCTTGACCCCCACTCTCCCCCACTGCGAGATGATCTTGGACATGATTCAATTTCGGGGTTCCGGTGACCAAACTACGATCCATACAAGTACAGGTGATATGATAGTCCTCAATAATTTACGCCATGACATCCCCGACAATCTGCACCGAATCTGCCGTTTCACTCCTCGACATAATTGGCGCCTCGTGCTCGAGCTCACCCGGCCCAGTCTCTGCTGTCTTTGCCGCGAATGTTGTAGGAGTCGTATCTTTGAAATGATTCTTGGCGGCGGGGTCTGCGTTGGCTTGAGCGGGACCCGGCAAGTTGATCGGTTTCGCGAGGTCATGCACGTCGACATGAGCATTCTCTGTCGCGGTACTACCGTTGATTCCGCGCGTTGCTCTAATATAAATTCAGTCGCTGGACTGTTTTAAAGTCAAGGGGAGACGTACTTGATTCGCTCCGCATCTCGAACAGCGGCCTCACGAAGCAGCTCTTCCTTTGCCGTCGCGTTCAGCCCGTTGGTGTGCGAGCTCGCCCGTCGCTTCGCAGCGCCGCTGCCTCCATTAGGAACGCCATTCGCCTGGTCGCTATTCGTACGGCGAATCTCGCCTGAACGCTTCTCATTCGACCCGCGTCGTGGCTTGCCATTCGCCTCGTTCGACCCACGTCGTTGCTTGCCATTTGCGTCATTGGAACCGCGGCGCTGCTTTCCGTTTCCGTTCGCATCGTTCGAACTCCGGCGGCGTTTTCCATTGGTATCCTTCGCGGATTGTTTGTCGTCGTTCGAGTTTTTGCGAGCCTTCGTCTCCTCTGCATGCTTCGCCGCCGCCGCTTGCGCTTCGGCCGCCAGTGAACCTGGTGGCGGGCGGAAGCCGAGGGCGCGGTGTTCGTGCGACATGAGCTTACGAGCTTCCTCTGTGAATACCGTGAGCACTCTTCCACTACGTTCAGTATAAATTATATACCTTCGGTAATGTTGCTGAAGTCGACTACGGGCTCGCCATTCTCGGGGGAGGGGATAACGGTGACACCGTCTTTGCCATTCGTTTTCTCAGCCTCTGCGCGCTCGGCCCTGTCATGAAGTCAGCTGGGGTCGCTCCACAAGCATAGGCGTCACTCACAAAATTCGCTCTGCATCAACTCTTGCAGCTTCCTTGAGCTTGTCGGCGTCAGGAAGGTGGGCGTTCGCAACCTCAGGATGCTTCGCAGCCGCAGCCTGCGCCTCTGCTGCGAGTGAACCAGGCGGAGGCCGGAAACCTAAGACCTTGTGCTCGACGGACATAATTTTGCGAGCTTCACCTGCGCAGAAACGTCAGTAAAGCGGCCAAGCTTGGCAGGAGGGAAGACGATGGCGTACTTCTCCCAATGGCGTTCAAGTCGATCCCGACTTGTTCTGCGAGAATGGCGCCCGCGGAGAGGCGGCGCGCCGCGAGCGCGTTCATGATGCTGTTAGCATCTACCGTCGCACTCGTCGTGCTCGAAGGCGGGATGGCGGTAGTGGGGGACGGCGGCGAGACGGCGGGGGCCTTTATTGAACGGAGGACGTCGCCCGAGAGGACGGGGACCTCGGAGGTGACAATAGGAGCTGAAAATACCGCCGCCATTATTTAACGAGGAATTGTATGACTATCGTGGCTTCGTGGGGGAGATTGTTGGGAAATTGGCGCGGTCTGGCGGGGATATCGGAGAGAGAGGTTGAGCGTCGAGGAGGTCGAGAACAAGAGGAGAACCGACCAACCTAGGCAGGCCAGTGGGTACTTATACCCCACCACCCCCACCCGCCTCAACCATCCACGGTTGGAGTATGTCTCTTCACATGGAGCAACCCTCTGCGCTTGGAGCGGCTTTGCGTCACAGGCTCACAGGGCGCGCTCGCGCCACGTCCTGTCACGCAGCACGTGCTGCCGCGTCACAGAATCTGTGCGCACCGTCCACGAGTTAGACGGTTGTTCGAAGGCATACACGCTTCGCCTGAGAGAGAAAGTGGGGAATGGTCTGTGAGAGAGAAGGAAGACTCGGGCGTCTGAAAAGAGCGCATCAAAACGACGCATCAAAGCGCGCTTTTTAGCGCCGGATTTGACTGCCTTCGACAGTCTTTGAGAGGCCCGAACACAGACCATCAAGTCCGGGGAGGACAACGAGAGCCCACTCAAGCATACGAAATATTGCATCCATCAGGAAGGGTTTTGTCATTATACCAGTCGAATACAGAGGAGAAGAAAGGGAGAAAGAAAGGGAGCAGGGGAAATTGGGACGCGAGCGTAGGTGACATCAGGTCTTCCAGACGTCTTGCTCGGTCGTTCGACCAAGGGCAGGAGATCAAGCATTATGCAGAACGCGAGGGGACGCGAACGCGGGCGACATCAGGTCTTCCAGACGTCTGTCTTGTCCCCCGGCCCTGTGAACTAGGTGGGTATGACTACGTTGAGCGCGATTGGAGGGAGGAATTATTGGGTGGAGGGAGGATGACGGGTGGATGTAGGGGAGGGCGGTAAGGATCTAGTGTGAATGGGAGAGGGGGGACAATTGGTTGGAGGGAGGAGGTGACGTTGGGCGCGATTGGAGGGAGGAATTGGTGGATCGATGGAGAATGACGGGTGGACGTAGGGGAGGGCGGTAAGGATCTAGTGTGAATGGGAGGAGGATGATTGGTTGGAAGCGGGAGGATGGAACCATGCAGGTGATCAGACTGCTGGGCGAATTAGACGGAAGGTGTGGACGGGTATATGACGTTTGGAGATCGAGAGTGTGTTGGAGAGCAGGTGAGAGGCGTGATTTGTTGCGGATACAGGGTATGTTGAGTGCGTTGGAGGGTGGTATGAGTGTGTTGGAGAGTACGTTGGGTATCAGGGTCGAGGGTGTATTGGGTAGCATGTTGGAGAGCGTGTTAAGTAGCATGGTGGAGAGCGTGGTGGAGAGCGCGTTGGGGAGCGAGAAGATAGCAAGAGGGCAGTGAGAGCGAGTATAGAGAACACAGAGCAGAGCAGCAGTCGCAACCCCAAGAGCACCCAAGCGTCTCTTGATAGACGTCGAAGGTGCCGGATGACCACACGAGCTAGTCACCTCTAGAGCCAGGTGCGAAGACGAAAGCCGAAGTCCCCGAAGGAGCGAAGTGCGCTGAGGCTGACAAGCACATCTTCATCCATGCAGTAGAGAGACATCCAGCACGCCACCACGAGTGAAACGGTATCCGGAACGAGTGGGCCAGACGGGGAAACCGGGATGTCCACGGCGACCAGATCTTGAAGGAGGCTCGGGGCGAGCGCCAGCCTCGAAGCCTCCCCGGTCGCTCTATGACAGAGAGGTGCTAGAGCACAATGAACAGGGTTGTCGGTACCACCAGTCGACAGTGACCATCAGAGCCGTGGTCACCTGTGTCCTCGGTCAGATATCAAGTCGAACAGAGGGGCAGAAACACGTACCGAGTCGACAGACAACCATTGACAAGTTCCTTCCACCTACACCCGTAAACCAAAGATCGCAAGCAAAACCAGAGCCCGAGATCCACGTCGGTGGCAAGTCCTGAAGACCCTCCTAGCCGCATCGCGAGCAGGAGTAGGCTAGGAGGTCGACTGCCTCAGTTGTGGTGTCGGTAGTGGCTGGCTGAAGACCGTGGGCTAGAGAGCGTAGGGGGAGGAAAGGGAGGACATGGTGGCACAAAGAAGAGCGAGAAACGGCAAGGGCGAGGGTATTTATGTGCTCGCTGAGGCTTGGGTGCGGCGGACATGGTCAGAAACGAAACGCGGTTGACAGCCAAGGGATGAAGTGACGCGACGCGCTGCACACCGTGAGAAAAAGCGATAGCTCCCTGATTCGAACCCTCTCGACGACATGTCCATAATATCATTCGAACATATAGAATACTGCTCAAACAGAGGATATTGAGTACTCTATATGTCTCTATCACATTACATCCCACCCCTCGCGAGTCGCGATTTTTTGTGCCCAGTTCTCGCTCGTCGCAAAATGCCGGTCCATCGACGCGCCCTTGCTGTTGAAAGCAATTCACCCTTGCTTTCGACCCTCACCCTGCTTCAATTGATTTCGGTGCCGCTCCTCACGATTGACCACATGGTAACGTCCACCAGTCCCGGCTTCGACATCTTCATTAACTGCCGCTCATATGGTCACAGGAACTGCATCATTGTGCTGCATGTGCTGTCCCCGATCACAAGGGATGTGCAGTGGCTGCCAAAAGTGCCACAAAGCTCCCGCAAATCCTCTTTGCGCGCTGTCGATCCGGCCTCTTTCCGTGAGGCCGGTTCTGGCCGTGTACTACTACCCTCAAACCTTCGTCAGGCCGCTTCAACGCCTAGTGAATGAGCCCGATCCCCCGGCGGTGGCTTCTTGCCCCCGCAGATGGCAGCTAACTCCCCCGCTGCGCCTTTCGTTGCATTGTCCGGATCGTCGGGGACCATTATTTCATATGATGCTGTACGAACGGGTTTGGGTGGGTCATTTTCTCAATCTGCAGAGTCTGACGACGGCGCTGATACACCTAGAGGTTGTTTGGCCGAGCCTACCAGATGTCTTCTTGGGCGCGTTTGACTGACTCTCATCTCTGCATTTGGTAAAGTCGAACCGTGTCGACCGAACTTGGCCGCTCAGCACACGAGACGTGGATGACTCCATCGCGTTACAAAAATATGATCCCGCAAAGCGTGATATCAGAGCCTTTCGTCTTCTCAACAGGCCCGCTTCTACCAACTCTCCGCCGAGGGCTCCGTTGAGGTCACATCGCGTTTTACGAAGTCCAATGGCATCACTCAGTAACATCGCTCAAACCCGTCGGCGAATTCGTCGACGCCTCTCCAACAGAACCCATTCGATTCTCCACGACCCTGCAGCGCTGCGGCGGTATATAGCAACATCTCTTGCGCTCATCGAAGACACGACTACCTGTCCCCTCGCATCATGTCTAGCTCTCCGGAAAACCACAACTTACTTCAGTTTCTACCCTATGAGCCTCTCCCGATCGATGTGGCTATCGGCTCCGCCACCTTCATCCCTCCCCCACTCGACGGCTCGATGAGAGTTGCAGAGATGGTCGATTGGAACGCGAAGCACTCTCCCAATCATCCTGTATTCGAATACTCCGACGACTCGGGAGCCGTCATCGCGATCAACTGGCAGGAAGCATACAAAGCAGTTCATCGCACGGGACGTTACATGCGAGATATCGCCGGCGCGCGTGCTCTCAACGCGTCCCGCATTCCGGTGTTTGCTGTCCTCGCTGCAGCAGGTAAGTTTAGCTCGATTATCTCCCGGACCACGGCGCTGACAACAACCAAGACACCGTGACGTATGCTACCATACTGCTCGGCGTGCAGCGCGCCGGGTTCACGCCCTTTGCGGTCTCGCCGCGCAACTCCGCGACTGCAGTCGCTCACCTGCTCACCAAGACTCAGGCGGATGTTGTACTGGTGGGGCCCGAGCCGGCGATGCAGGATCTTGCCGCCGCGGCGTTCGAGATTATGCGTTCGGTCAATACGTCGTTACCTCACCAAGCTTCGCTGCCACTGTTCCACGAACTTTATATCGACGCCGCTGTACCCTTCGAGCCTTTGCCTCCGACGAAGTGGTCATTGAACGATCCTGGTATCATCTTGCATTCTTCAGGTGCGTTTTTCATTTTTCCATCTCGTCTATCTGTACGCTGAAGCGGAACGAAGGTTCCACTGCGTTCCCGAAGCCAGTTACATGGACCAACTACACGCTCATCAACATCGGCCGTCTTCCATGTGCGTAACATGTGCTTTCAGTAGACGTTTGGGTCTGACATGACAGAGGTAGATTATCAGGATCAATGCATGACCGGTATGCGAGTTGGGTGCCACAACCTTGCCATGTTCCATGGGATGGGCGTAGTACAAAGTTCATCTTCGGTATGTTCTTGTCTCTTTGCCACGGGTTTCTCTATCATGCAAGATTGGTCATAGGTCACTGCCGGCTCCGTGATGACGACTCTCAAGCCAAGCTTCCCTGTTCCCGCGCCTACGCCGGAAACAACGCTTCGTGGCGTCGAAGCTACCAAGACAGATGTTATCATTTGCGTGCCAAGTTTCATAGAGGTACGTTAATTTGGGTATATCTCAACGACTCAAATTTGACATTGGTACGTAGGAGTGGTCTAGAGACCCCTCGGCGATGGCCAGTCTGAAGAAGACTAAAGGCGTGGTAAACAAAATTTCGAACACTCGCGTTTCGTATCCATTTGTCTCACGCGGCGCAATGTAGATCTACGGAGGAAGCCCCCTGGCAAAAGAGGCCGGCGACAAGCTCGCTTCTGCGGACGTTCCGATCTACACCATGTACGGAGCGTAAGTGGCGTCTATTGTTGACCGCCCTGATGCTCGCTAATGTCGTTCTAGGACCGAGTACGGTATCATAGGGACGATTCTACCTAGTAAGTCTGATTTAAATTTTGCATGGACGCCAACACGGGTCTGACTTCCGTCTAGAATCGCCTCTCGAAGACTGGGAGTATTTCCGCATCGATCCTTTTGTCAAGCACCACCTCGTTCCCCAAGATGATGGCACTGTACAGCTTGTTCTTCTTGTAAGCCCTTCGTTTCTACCCATACAGATTACTCGCATGATAATGATTTCCTCCGTATACAGGCCTGCCCTTTCCAAACACCCTCAATCGTGAACACTGCTGTCGACGGAATACCAGGGTTCGACACGAATGATATTCTCATGCCTCACCCCACAGAAAACGGCTGGTACAAAATGTATGGCCGTGCGGATGATCAGATCATGCACAACACCGGAGAGAAGGTCGGTACCGACCTATTTGTTACAACAATATTTCTGATTATTCACCGCTTTCCATTGGTTCAATAGACAAACCCCGGACCACTAGGTACGCTATTCCCGGCGTTTGGGAGGACGTTTAACTCATGGGCATTATAGAGGATATTCTAAACCAGGACCCACATGTACGAGCTGCCGTGATTTTCGGACGCGGAAAGTTCAACTGCGGTGTCATCATCGACCCCACTCCGGAAGAGGCTTTCGATCCTGTTGATTTAGACAAGCTTGTCGCTTTCCGGAACAAGATATGGCCCTCTGTGGAAAAACTGAACGCTTATGCGCCGCAACATTCGAGAGTGTTCAAGGAGGTCGGTTGCGTGTCCTTCTACTAGTCAACCTTCTCATTATTCTCCCAGATGATTACTGTAGCTTCGCCCTCCAAGCCATTTACCTACACAGCAAAACGAACAGCTCGCCGTGCCGCAATCATCAACGACTACGCGGAAGAAATAGAAGCGCTGTATGCTGCCGCAGACGAAAGCACTCAGGCGGATATCAAGCCACCGAGTTCGTGGACGTATCCCAATGCGAAGGAATTTATCCAGTCCGTCATCACGCGCGTGCTCGGGCATAACATAGGGGACGACGACGACATCTTTCAAGATGGTTGCGATAGGTGCGTATAGCCTGTCTTGGTAAGGCAGGTTGGATAACACTGAATACCCTGTCGTGCAGTCTGGAGGCCACGTGGATACGCAACTCAATCCTCCATGCACTCCGCGACACGACCGACGTCAACACTCGCGCAGTACCGGGAAACTTTGTCTACCAGCACCCTACAATAGCCTCGCTTGCCGGTTTTGTCGCTGGTTTGGTAGGACCAGACGGCGCAGCCGACTCAGATTTGGAACGCGCTGTAGCGCTCATGCACGAATTGGTTGAGAAATACACGCGCAATCTACCAAAGCATACACCCACCAAGCCAGCTCCGACGTCCGATGTCGTCCTCGTCACAGGGACGACGGGAAGCCTCGGCTGCAGCTTGCTCGCATTGCTTTCGGAGATGCCCGAAGTGTCTCGTGTGTATGCTGTCAATCGCAAGAGCCCGGTGCCCCTCGCAGAGAGGCAGCGCGCCTCTCTACAGGAGCGAGGGTACGATGCGGAGGCTATCATGGCCTCACCGAAGCTGGTGCTTCTCGAGACTGCCGTTGAGGAGGAAAGGATAGGGCTTCCACAGGGCTTGTACGAGGAGGTAAGTCTTCACGAAGGCGGTCCGTATGGGTGAATAACATTCTGCAATAGCTTTGCACGTCGGTCACTCACATCATCCATAATGGTATGCACCTGATAGTATTCTGTTTGGATCCACGCTCACCATCCGCTTCATAGCATGGCCCGTGAATTTCAACTTGTCGTTGCGCTCGTTCGAACCGAGCGTGCGAGGTGTTCGTCACCTCATAGAACTCTCACTCGCGTCCCCCTACCCAACACCAGTTCACATCGTTTTCGTCAGCTCCATCGGAATCTTCCGCAGTACGCACTGCATTGTCGTCTGCGACTCTGAATCTTGCTAATCAAAGGAATGCAGACATCGATTTCGCCAAACCTATCCCCGAGAAGCCCGTTGACGCGACTGTACCGGTCGGCACGGGATACAGCGAGTCAAAGTGGGTTTCCGAATCCATCCTCGCAAAGGCCGCAGAGTCAACTGGCCTCTCCGGAGTATCGGTGCGCGTTGGGCAAATTACGGGGTCCAAGTCTGGGGCGTGGAACCCCGCAGAGTGGTTCCCAGCACTGGTCAAGTCGAGCATCTACCTCGGGTGCATACCCGAAATGGACAACGTACGTGCCTTTCGTCTCGCCTTTTCCGATGCACTGACACGCAATTTCATCCTTCAGACGGCCGCATGGCTCTCAGCCGACGACATCGCCCGCGCACTTATCGAGATGCGCACAGCGCCGTCCTCCAAGCTGCACCTCGTACATCCCTCCCCGACGCGCTGGAACACCATTTGCAGCCCCATTGCAGAAGAATTTGACCTCGAGCGTGTCCCGTACACAACCTGGCTGGCACGTCTCGAGAAGAGCGGGCGGGGACTGAATGCGGAGGCCGAAGTCGTGATGATGCGCCGCAATCCTGCGCTCAAGATCTTGCAGTTCTTCCGCGACGGCAGGTCGAGTGCGAAGGCGACTGGAAAACATGATGGGGAAGTACCTGAGGCGATGGGTCTGCCTCATCTCGATGTTACGGAGGCAAAGCAGGCGGCACCTTCCCTCCGTACATTGCCCCCGCTTTCTGAAAGCGACGTGCGTGGGTGGTTGAAGTTTTGGAAAAGCGTTGGACATATAGCATAGACGGTTTCTTGGCGAATGGTCGGATATTCAATGTAGAGTGTTAGCAGTCTACGGTGGAATACCGTGATAACTTACTTATATGGGGGAATCCAACCTAAACGCGTAGATAGAAAGAAAAAGATCCCCCCGGTAATGTCGCGGATACGCTCTGCGGCCGCGGAGGCACGTTCGACGTTCGACGGGTGAGGGTAGATCTGAGATGCGCTGGCCCATCCATGCATTGCATGGGCTTTTCCATCACGCTCGAGTGACGAGCGAGTGACAAGTGACGGACAGGTTAGGGCAAAGCCCCCCTTGAAAAGCGGGTCTATTCCCGCTAACAAAGCGGGCCTTGGAGGTCATCGGGGGAACAGATCTCTCATGTACGTGTTTTGTAGTGTCGCTTTGTATATCGGCGGTTTTTCTACAGTAACATTCGTTTGTTATCCTGAACGTATCAGCTGTCCGTTGATGTACGGGCTTTTTCATCACGCTCGTGTGACAGGTGAGTGACAAGTGACGGACATGTTGGGGCAAAGCCCCGCTAATCCTCACTCGCGGTGCCACATTCCATCAACCCTGAGGGTTCAGCACATTTACTATCAACTTAAATGACTGCTGTCATTCCTTCCGAACTCAGTGGGTTTTGTCGTGGCTTTGTTAGCGGGCTTCGGCGTGCCGATAATGTGGCCATACGAGGATTCGAACGCGCTTCAAATCTGCTGACGCGTCCTTAACGCGTCTGATGCGGCACCTCCGAGTCCGGTTTCGATTCTGACCACCATCCTCGTCTATGTCAGCCTCAGCAGCACCATAAATACCCCCCACGACTGCAGCACCTCTCTTTTCTTCGTACCACCATGTTCCTCCATCCCTCCCCCCGTGCTCTCTAGCCCACGGTCTCAAGTCGGCCACTACCGACACCACGTTGGAAGCAAGCGACCTCCCAGCCTACTCATGCACACGATGCGGCTAGGAGGTCCTCAAGACTTGCCTTCGACATGGACTTCGGCCTCTGGACTGTGCGTGCGATCTCTGGTCTACTGATCATGGGAAAGGATCTCGTCAACGGTTGTCTGTCGACTCAGTACGTAGTCCCGCTCCTCTATTCGACATGGTGGCTGACCGAGGACACAGGTGATCACTGCCCCGATGGTCACTGTCGACTGGTGGTACCGACAACCTCGTTCATCGTGCTCTGGCACGTCTCCACCATAGAGCGACCGGGGAGGCTTCGAGGCTGGCGCTCGCCCCGAGCCTCCTTTCAAGATCTGGTCGCCGTGGACATCCCGGTTTTCCCGTCTGGTTTACTCGCTCTGGATACCGCCTTACTCGCGTTGGCGTACTGGATGTCTCTATGCTATATGGACGAAGATGTGCTTGTCAGCCTCTGCGCACTTCGCTCCTTCGGGGACATCGGCTTTCGTCTTCGCACCTGGCCCTAGAGGTGACTAGCTCGTGTAGTCACCCAGCATCCTCGACGTCTATCAAGGGGCGCTTGGATGCTTTTGGGGTTGCGACTGCTGCTCTGCTCTGTGCTCTCTATGCTCGCTCTCGCTGCCCTCTCGCTATCCTCTCGCTTTTCGACACGCTCTTCGACAAGCTCTCCAACATGTTCTCAACACGCTCACCATGCTCTTCAACACGCTCTCCAACACGCTCCCCAGGCTGCTGCTATCCCAACGCGCTCTCCAACACACTCATACCCCCAACGCACTCAACATACCCTCCGTCTGCATCTCCACACTCTCGATCTCCGAACGTCACATACCCATCCACACCTCCCGTCTAATTCGCCCAGCAATCTGATCACCTGCATGGTTTCCTCTTCCCGCTTCCAACCAATCATCCCCTCTCCCACCCACACTAGATCCTTACCGCCTTCTCCTACCTCCACCCGTCATCCTCCCTTCATCCACCAATTCCTCCCTCCAATCGCGCTCACGAAGTCATACCCACCTAGTTCATGGGGGCGGGGGACAAGCTAGACTTCCGGAAGACCTGATGTCGCCTGCGTTCGCGTCCAATCGCGTTCTGCACAAAGCTTGATCCCCCACCCTTGGCTGAACAACCAGAGTCCTCCTCCCGCTTCCCACCAGGATAATTTCCCCCTCTCCCATCCACACCAGATCCTTGCCGCCCTCCCCTACGTCCACCCGTCACTCCCCCTCCATTCACCAATCCCGCCCATGCACCGCTCCTATACAGTCACACCCGCCTGGTTCACAAGGGCAAGGGACAAGCTCGACGTCTGGAAGACCTGATGTCACCCGCGTTCGCATACACCAGCGTTCTGCACAAAACTTGGCCCCACTCTTAATTTAATCCGACGACCGAGCAAGACGTCTGGGACACCCGACGTCGCACACGCTCTCCCCCTTTTCGTTTTTTCTTCTGTTTCATTTCTCTTGTATTCTGGACTGGTAAAATCATAAAATCCTTTGCTCGGGCAACATCCTGCGTGATATCGATCTATTGGTCCAGTACGTGCTACCGAGTCTACAGCCGGTCCTTGGTATTCGTTAAGCCAAGCCTCGAACAACACAGACCATCCATAGCCGGAACACGCCGACGGACCTCCAAACCTTAAAAATGCAGGAGCTCATCCATCCGAGGCCGTCCGAAAAACACATTGCACAAACATCGTTATGGGGCACGTAAAAGAGGATGGCGAGAAAAAAGGAGGTGTAAGGATATGTTGTAGGATACCGTCATGCCAGAAGACCGTCAATAGGATATGCGAAAGCGACCGTGGAAACACAATATAAGGGGATTACGTAGTAACAACTGAGCTTTTCGTGCGACAACGTGAAGAACAACAGAAGAAATCCGGATATACGGGAAGGCATTTACTGCTCTTCCTCGGCAACGACCTCCTCCTCGTACTCACCCTCCTCCTCGACACTAGTAGGAATAAGTTGGTTAGTCCTAGGGAGCAATGTTGCGATAGAAAATGAACGCACGTCGCATCCTGGTATTGCTGGTATTCGGCGACGAGATCTTGCATGTTGGACTCCGCCTCGGTGAACTCCATCTCGTCCATACCCTCCTGAGTGTACCAATGCAGGAAGGCCTTGCGACGGAACATGGCAGTGAACTGGTCGCTGACACGCTTGAAGAGCTCTTGGATGGCGGTCGAGTTACCGAGGAAGGTAACAGCCATCTTCTGGCCACGGGGAGCAATGTCACACTGCGCGGTGAGGACGTTGTTGGGGATCCACTCGACGAAGTAGGCGGAGTTCTTGTTCTGAACATTCTGCATCTGCTCCTCGACCTCCTTCATCGAAACCTTGCCACGGAAGATGGTGGCAACCTTCATACACACGCGTCAATACCCAACCAGCTAAAGCGGGATTCGTGTACATACCGTGAGGTAGCGACCGTGACGGGGGTCGGAGGCAGCCATCATGTTCTTGGCGTCGAACATCTGCTGAGTGAGCTCGGGGACGGTGACCGCGCGGAACTGTTGGCTGCCGCGGGCAGTCAAGGGAGCGAAGCCGGTCATGAAGAAGTGGAGACGGGGGAAGGGAACTGAAACAAATTCAGGATTAATACATAGACAGGGATCAGAAAGACATACCCATGTTGACGGCAAGCTTACGGAGGTCAGAGTTGAGCTGACCAGGGAAACGCAAGCAAGTCGTAATGCCGGACATGACGATGGAGACAAGGTGGTTGAGGTCACCGTATGTTGGTGTTGAAAGCTTCAATGTCCTGAAGCAGATGTCGTACAGCGCCTCGTTATCGATACAGAAGGTCTCATCAGAGTTCTCGACAAGTTGGTGTACGGAGAGCGTCGCGTTGTATGGCTATAGCTCACTTGAGTTTGGCGTTTCAAGCGTGACAACAGAGTTCATACCTCGACGACGGTGTCCGAAACCTTGGGACTGGGGACGACGGAGTAGGTCGCCATCATGCGATCAGGGTACTCCTCACGAATCTTGGAAATGAGGAGGGTACCCATACCGGCACCAGTGCCGCCACCAAGCGAGTGGGTGATCTGGAAGCCTACAAGGACAATCAGCGCATGTCGGGCGCGTGGCGCGTGACATCACAGTCACGGTCACATCTGAGAAACTTGCTCACCCTGGAGACAGTCAGTGCCCTCGGCCTCCTTGCGGACGACGTCGAGGACAGAGTCGACGAGCTCAGCTCCCTCAGTGTAATCTAAGTGGACGACGCGTCAGCACGTGGTAGAAAGCGTATCAGGGCCGCTATCGGCTAACGGCCGGATGTCGTGTAACACGCCGCAAATGCGCGCCGACATGCAGCCCCGACAAGCGAGAGGTGACTCACGTCCTTTCGCCCAGTTGTTTCCAGCACCACTCTGGCCGAAGACGAAGTTGTCTGGTCGGAACAGGTTGCCCAGGGGTCCCGAGCGAACGGAGTCCATTGTTCCAGGCTCGAGGTCGACCAGGACCGCGCGCGGAACGTACTTGTTGGCCGCTACCTCATTGTAGTATACGTTGATGCGCTCGAGCTGGAGGTCGTTGTTGCCCTTGTACAAGCCTTCGCGGTCAATGCCGTGTTCGTCTGAGACGACCTCCCAGAATTTGGCACCGATTTGGTTACCGCACTATCGGACAGACGCGATGAGCACGGGCAGGCGACGATCAGGATGCTGGCTCACCTGTCCGGTCTGGAGGTGGACGATTTCACGCATTCTGCAAATGCAACGTCAGCACGTCGAGTCGAACCATAAACAAGGTCGCGTTTTACCGCGTCTGCAGGCGGGCAAGCCCTGCAAAACGCGGCGACGAGTGACAAGCGAGGATGTAGGACGCACATGAGAGTCTTGTAAGAGGATAGA
The DNA here is from genome assembly GCA_027924225.1 of Bjerkandera adusta. Classification (NCBI taxonomy): domain Eukaryota; kingdom Fungi; phylum Basidiomycota; class Agaricomycetes; order Polyporales; family Phanerochaetaceae; genus Bjerkandera; species Bjerkandera adusta. The sequence continues at coordinate 19,247 of BSCZ01000434.1, forward strand.
GGAAGGGTATGGGTCGTTAGCTGGGAGGGCGAGCCTGAAGATGGAACGAGGTCGAAAACGACTTTCTTATGCCCTTAGACCACGCCTGTTGATTCCCACGCCCCCATTCCAACTCCGCCCAAATCCACGTGGCCGAAGCCACGCGCATCAAACCGTCCCCTTCGACCTTGCTTCGACCACCGACGTTGTTTGTACGAGAAATCCAGGCTGCTCTCGTTGAGTATTATCATGTCTATGTTTATGAAGTGAAACACATATGTGAGCAGTATGTGAGCCCCCTCATAATCTGCCTCACGTTTAGTGGAATTCTCATACTCGAGCAACAGGATTCTTGAGTACCTTATACCCGTATTCGCACACTTTTTCGAATGAACAGTCACCTGTTAATTCGACTTTATGTGTGACCTTTATTGCTTCACAAAACATTGGAAGAAATTTGGACACGGACCTTTTAATCGCCCCTGGCTTGTGAGCGATGAAGACAATGTCAGTAAACTTGCTTGAAATCCACGTAGAATGCATCTCACCTGACCCAGGGGTATGATATAAAGTTCCAGTTTTGAAATATATCGAATATAGCCCATTCTCGAGCCAAAACTTTGGGATTCGTGTCCCCCACTCCAGCGCTAAATTAAATCAACGTGCCATCGACTCCAAAACAAGCTCGCGCAAACGCGTCCGTGACAAGCAAGAGGCTTGCGAAAACTATAGAGCGAGTCAGTGGATGCCTTCCCGCAGCATAAATACAGGTTGTAGAGTATATAGCGGAGGTTGAAAGAGAGGAGCGCCCGCCGTGTAGCCAGAGGTGTAAACCGCGGTTTCCGTCCAGCAGATAAATATGGAGGTCGAAATTCGGGCGAGCGGGAGTGATCTGATGTCTGGCGAGGCGATGATTGGACGAGGGCACACAGAGGCGCGCGGCGGGGCAAGTAGAACGTCTGAAAACATAGAATTTAATCTGGAAGGGGGGGTCGACCCCCCTTCCAGATTATCGTCTGTAAGTGCCTCTCCGAATTCCGACGTTCCGGTAGCGCCCGAAAGCCGACGTGCCGACGGGGTTTATGGACGAAATTTATTTCTACAACGCGCAATAAAAGCTGCGGGAAGGCATCCAGTAAGACAATACAATACGAATGTCAGTCAAAATGTTTACTCACAGAGGCACTTGTGCAGCTACGTGAAGCCGGGGCTCCCTTGGCCGGCTTCACCGCCAGGCCAAACCGTGGGCTGCTGTGAGCCAGGTAGGTTTGGCTCGGCCTGGCCCGGCTTATTTTGGCCTCTTCCGGCTGGCTTTTTGGCCTGAAGCCGGGCCGTGCAAACTACTAGGGCCAGATTCAGGGTACGCCAAATTGCTCCCGTCTTCTAGTAAATCTGCCCTCAACACGAATCCACAGGTTCTTTCAAATCGGCTATGATGCAGAAATGATATGACGATGGGTATTTCACGGCCACGCTGCTCACGAAACGGAAGCAAATCAACACTGATTGGATACCAGTCTCTGAACTCGCGCAACGTGCTGGCAATTCTCGACCGTTTCTGACACCTAACAATCCTGTGCACAATGGCCTTCCTCAACGCGACCCTTTGCTTGACGGTCCACTCTCAGCGGCTCCAGACGGATCGTTTGGTGGAAGGCTCGGCACTCTTCAGTCCACCGACTCTCTAGTTGGACCTCGACTTGCAAACATCGTTGGCACCGGGATCGACCTCCAAAAGAGAAACATGTACGACGAGCACGAAGTCCGAGCGGAAGTACTTGATAGCGGTAACAGAGCACGACACAATGCTGCAATACCCTACCTCTATAACACCCCGGTCTGATCGCACTGCGTTACATCATTTAAGATGCGTACCACTCGTTCTCAATCAATTCGCCGCTTGTAGCCGATAAGGCTAGGATAAGGTATGCTCTACTTCTCGAATAGCGTCCGTGATGATACTACACCGTTGCTGAGTTCCTGTTGTTATTCGGGCAGAAATATTACCGGCAGTCGACGCCACTCTCGATCGAACACGGATATCTGACCGGCCTGTTGGTCTCTGCAAAAATCTCAACCCAAGTTCCGCCTTCGATCGCACCTCTCAAGGATTCAAGATTCCCCCACTAAGATTTTAAGCATAGTCTGCATAGCCGGCTGGCCAATTGGACGTCAACGTTGGGTCATCAACCGACACCGCGTTACATGAGTCGATGTATGCGTCGGTAGTACGTGGAATATAACTACGTGCGTAATTCAGCTATCCCGTTTTCATTTGCGCTTGGTTCTTCTGAAATAACATTCAGGATAATGAAAGACTAACAAGAAAACTTCTTCCGTCAAGTTGATGTTCTGACAGAGAAGCCAAGTCTATTCAACCCCGAGTTTCGGACCTCAGGCAGGCACAGAAGACTCTCCCCCGCTAGGTCACCCAATCCTCAACCCTTACGATAGGCTGCCATGGAATATGGTAACAACGTCTTCCATTTGCTCACTCTGGTATGTGAACTTTCCGAAACGAGGACCACTCGTCACTGATGGAGCGCTGCCGCCAGGGTTTGCAGTTAAACTTTGGCCATACACGAGTCCAGCCGCGAATTACTACGGCATTCCATCTCATTTCCGCGCCTTACATGAACAGGGCAGCTGCCGTCGGCTTTGCGTGTTACTGTGCGTCGTTTTCATGATAGCTTATATTTTTACTAACGTTACGTCGGCAGCCATCGGCCTACCGTTAGCATTGGTGCCGAGGTGTTGGCCATGCTCGTCTTCTGCGCCAACCACCGTCTTCGTCGGATTTCGGTGGATTCATGGGAGAACGAACACCGTCCGTTCTGGAGCTCTCCTCTACCTAACCTTGTCTCGAACTCCACCTCGGCACTCACCAAAATAAACGCGCCATCGGGTCTTTCATCCAGGCTTTAGTCATACCTGTGAACCCGGCATGCCGTGTGGTCATGTTCAAGTCGACAATGACCGTTTCTCATTACTGTGAGCATCCACTGCCGTTGTGTCCGAAGCGCCTTTTTATGTGACAAAAGACAGTAAATGGACGGCACGGGTGTACACGGACCGCTCTGACCTTCTGGAGTGATGTCAAGGCTGGCTATGCCCTTGCCATGTTTCTCCGGTGACCCCAAGAGCCGCTGGTGAGTAGCTTCGTACTCCCCACGATGACAACATGCCTTATTCAGACGGCTCTCAAGGTTCGCCCCCGCCAAAACATCACAGCAACCTTCATTGTAACGTAGCGTCGATGTAACGTTTCCGCTCCAAGCCACATGAACCGCACCAGACTATGAACGTTGAGGGCCCAGGTGGGTACGTTTATCGCCGCCCAACTCTGCTGTCGTGATAAACCTTCACCCACTGAGTACCAAATGAATAGTTAAAGGAATACCGGCTTCACCAATACGGAGGGATGTTCTCATCGACGGCCAACTCACGGCATCAGTGCTGTCATGCCCATGGGTGCCACCATACATTCTTCCGCAGGGGCCGGATGGTTTTGTGCCTCCGTAAGTACTGTGCCTTTCGTCTTGCGTCGGCTGACTGAGGGAGCATCAGGTCCGTCATATGAACTCTCGCGACTGTCTGCCAACAGCGTCTTCTCCCCGTGCTCCTCTGATCCTTCGCAAACTCTGTCCGGAAAGTTCTTCGCGGGCGCTTGACAGGAGGGAGGTAAAGCGCGCATGCGCGAGCGAGCCTCGGTTGTTGTCGGCCAATAATGGTCGCCACCTGCAAACCTTGCTCACCGGAGATGCGGCAGCGGCGACCAATCCAGTGTTGGGAGCGCCACGAAGGCGGTTGATGACGCTGGACGATTCGTCAGGATCGGTGATGTGGACATCTCACCGCGCCCCGATGGCCAGTTCTCGCTCGCTTGATGCAGTTTCCCGGCTCCCCCGCCTTGTCTTTCGCTGGATCGCGTGGGTACAGCCTCGGGCAGCCCACACATACACAGGTATGAATGCTCTCCCTGTCTATTTTCGTGGGCACTCTGACGGACGATGCCTCCAGAGTGATCGCCATCAGCCGCGCTGGCACCTGCAAAAAATATGCTGCAAAACCCACCCGCCACATTGGCGCTGCCACAAAGCCGTAGGAGATTGATGGGCGATCGTGCAGCGTCCTCGCCTCTCCATGACGTGTCGGCAAACAATGGACGGAGGGCGTGCGGCGCGCGCAGCCCCTCGATACGCTTCGCTGCACCTCGTCGCTCGGGAAGCAGCGGATGCATCATCCCATCCGTTGTAGGCTTCGCGAAGGTGATGTCCTGCCCAATGGCGCGCGGGGACGATCCCTGAGTGTGCCGGTGAGCCGTCCGTGCCTCGTTCCCCCGTGCTGGCTTCGCCCGAGCGACACTTTATTCCGCGCACATTGGTGCTGAGGTATATATACCATGTCTCCAACCATCGAACCTCACAGTTCTCCACTGCTCCCTCGCATCGCAACTCTTATCTACACATACTCTAAGCCTCCTCGTATTCTACAATGGCTATTACCGACCCCTCCACCGTCGACCCTAACACCCTCAAGATGCTCCCGTTGGTGCCCCCTCCGAACACCCAAGCTCTGAACACCAAGACCTTCGTCCCCCCACCCCTCGATGGCTCGATGAGGATCGCAGAAATGTACGATTGGCACGCAGAGCACTCTCCGGAGCACTCCATCTTCGAGTACTCCGACGCCGCCGGGAATGTCACCGCGATCAAGTGGCCGGAGGCCAACCGGGCGGTGCACCGCGCAGGTCGGCTTATGCTCGACATCGCTGCCCAGCACCCTGTGATGACCTCCCGATTGCCGGTCTTCGCCATATTGGCTACCGTCGGTGCGTCTTCAGTTTAGGTTCACCAAGAAGGTTCACGCTGACGTCGGATCCCAGATACGATAACATATGCGACGACGCTCGTCGGCATTCAACGTGCGGGGTTCACCGTATTCGCTGTGTCAACTCGAAACTCTCCCGCGGCTGTCGCGCACCTGCTCACCAAGACGCGCGCCGAGTATCTCCTCGTTGGGTCTGAGCCGGCGATTCAGGATCTCGTGGCGTCTTCGCTTCGTCTCATGCGGGAGTCGGACACGCCCGTGCCGCACCAGGCCGTTATGCCTCTCTTCGATGACATCTATCTCCCCCCGGGTGCACCGTTTACCCCGCTCCCGCGGACGAAGTGGTCGATGGACGACCCCGCGGTGATAATGCATTCCTCAGGTGCCTGATCTGCATTCTCCGTGTGCTTGACCGCGAGGTACTTACTCTATGCCACAGGCTCCACCGCATTCCCCAAACCCATAACCTGGACCAATTATCGTATTCTCAACGTGGGACGCATTCCATGTAAGCTTACGCCCACAGTATACTAGGCGCAAGGTAAACTGATGGGTGCCTATTTTGTAGACCACAATGAGCAAGACTTTACTGGGTTGAGGTTCGGCTGTCACACCCTCGCGATGTTCCATGCTATGGGCATCGTGCAGACTGCCTTCGTGGTAGGTGTTTCCAATTTACTCGAGTCGAAGCCGGGCTGAGCATTTCGCAGGCTACCGTGGGAAACATACTCACAACGCTCAAACCACAATCCCCTGCGCCCGTACCGACGCCAGATGTCATGCTCAAGGGCGTTCAGGCGACGAAGACAGACCTGCTCATCTGTGTTCCGAGCTTCGCGGAAGTGAGCATCGATAGGCACACGACGTTTCCGTATTTTTACTAATTCTGGGGCAGGAATGGGCACAAGACCCCGCCGCGATCGCAGTCCTTCAGAAGACCAAGGGCATTGTGAGTCCAAACGAAGTCGTGGTGCTCTATCTATCTGATGAATGCGCATCAGATGTATGGTGGTGGCCCGCTTGCGAAAGAGGCCGGCGATAAATTGGCTTCCGCAGGCATCCCCATCTACACCATGTATGGAACGTGAGTATCGCGAGACTCGCGCAATTTTTTGGAGTTTCTGAGCCCTTTCTTTTCTAGTTCCGAGTACGGCATAATTGGCATGATGCTTCCAAGTAAGCTTCGACTTCAGCTCTTTGCATTGACAAATCTGATTGGTCGCTAGAAAAAACCTGCAAAGATTGGGAGTACTTCCGCATCCAACCGGGAGTCGCCCACCACTTCATCCCCCACGACAATGGATACGTACAGCTCGTGCTTCCCGTACGTGTTTTTCGAGTTAGCGTCGACGGCAAGTTCTGATGGCTTGTTATTACTCCTCAGGCGTGCCAGTTCCAGGTACCGTCCGTGGTGAATGCCTTGGTGGACGGAGTTCCTGCCTTCGATACCAACGACGTCCTCGCCCCTCATCCAACTGAAAAGGGGTGGTATAAAATGTTTGGCCGTGCAGACGATCAAATCATGCACAGTACCGGCGAAAAGACAAATCCCGGACCACTAGGTAATAAATCTCGTAATATGCATCTTCGAACTATGTCTGACAGCCCTTTCAGAGGATATTCTACACCAAGATCCTCTCATACAGGCCGCGGTCGTGTTCGGCCGTGGAAGGTTCAATTGTGGCGTCATCGTTGAACCAATCCCCGAAGAGCGCTTCGATCCTGCGGATACCGAGAAGCTTGCCGAATTCAGGAACAGGGTATGGTGAGCGATGCGGACTCCTCACGTAATAATATAACCAACGACTTTCCCAGGCCCACAGTCGAGAGGATGAACGCATACGCGCCACAACATTCTAGGATATTCAAGGAGGTAAGTTCTTCGTCGACTTCTACGGCAACTCTGGCTGAACTTCCGTAGATGATCATGGTCACCTCTCACTCGAAGCCGTTCACCTACACCGCGAAGAATACCGCACGGCGGCCCGCTATCATCAACGAATATGCCCAAGAAATCGACGCTTTGTACGACGCTGTCGACGAATCCGCGGAAACAGAGGTCGCGCCACCGTCCTCTTGGTCCCATGCGTCAGCGAAGGAGTTTGTTCGTGCAGTTGTGGATCGCGTCCTCAATCACGATCTCGGGGACAATGACGACATTTTCCAGAACGGCTGTGACAGTCTCGAGGCGACGTGGATACGGAACCAGATCCTGCACGCGCTGCGCGACACCACCGAAGTCAATACGCGGGCCGTCCCGGGGAACTTTGTCTACCAGAACCCGACCATCGCATTACTCGCAGAATTCGTCGCGGCTCTCGCAGGCTCCGACGAAACTGGGGACTCCCAGGGACGCGCCGTGGCATTCATGCGCTCGATGGTGGAGAAGTACACTCAGGACTTCCCGGTGCACGTGGCCTCTCTTCCTCCCTCGACCTCCGAAGTGGTTCTCGTTACAGGCACCACGGGGAGTCTCGGATGCAGTTTACTCTCGTCGTTGTTGGAGAAGCCGGAGGTGACGCGTGTGTACGCTGTCAACCGCAAGAGCCAGGTCCCGCTCGCAGAACGGCAACGTTCATCGCTGCAAGAGCGCGGATATGACTCTGATTCCATCATGACCTCGCCGAAGCTTGTGCTTCTGGAGACCGCGGTGGAGGATGAGAGGCTGGGTCTCCCAAATGCCCAATACGAGGAGGTCAGTCTTACGAGTGTTACATGATCGTGCCTATGTTGATGTTCCACGAATCAGCTTCGAAACTCTGTTACTCATGTCATTCACAATGGTCAGTCTTCGATCACCTATCACCATGCGTTTACTGACAGTATGATAGCGTGGCCCGTTAACTTCAACCTCTCCCTGCGGTCATTCGAACCCAGCGTGCGGGGCGTGCGCCATTTGGTCGACCTCGCGCTCGCTTCTCCGTACCCCGCCCCAGCCCAAATTGTCTTCGTCAGCTCAGTTGGAATCCTTCGCAGTGCGTTGTGTCCACTTCTTGACCCTGATCGGAAGCTCATTCTTTGATAGACATCGATTTGTCAAGGCCAATCCCTGAGACGCCTGTAGAAGCCGAAGTTGCAGTTGGCTCCGGGTACAGCGAATCGAAGTGGGTATCAGAGTGTATCCTCGCGGAGGCTACTGCGCGTGCAGGAGTGCCCGCAGTCTCGGTACGCGTCGGGCAGATGACGGGTGCGCGTTCGGGAGCGTGGAACGCGGCGGAATGGTTCCCGTCGCTTGTCAAGTCGAGTGTATACCTCGGTTGTATGCCGCAGATTGACAGCGTGAGTTGCACAGTTCCTCACCCTTCCTGATGCAGTTGCTGACACACGCCCTTCTTAGAATATCTCTTGGCTCTCTGTCGACGCCGCCGCGCGAGCACTCATCGAAATGCGCACGTCCACCTTCCCGAATCTCCACCTTGCCCACCCATACCCGACAAGCTGGGAGTCTGTATGTGCCCCTATAGCGAAGGAGTTCAGCCTCCAGAGCGTCCCGTACTCGACCTGGCTGGCACGCCTCGAGAAGAGCGGGCGAGGGTTGAACGCGGATGCAGAGGTCGAGATGATGCGCCGCAATCCAGCGCTGAAGATCGTCGGCTTCTTCCGCGACGGCGCCGAGGGTGCTCAACGTTCACCGGAGGCGATGGGCTTGCCTCTTCTCGACGTGAGTCTTGCGAAGGAAGCTGCGCCATCCCTTCAGACGCTGCAGCAGCTCACCTCGGAGGACGCTTTGTCGTGGGTGGCGTATTGGAGGCGTGTTGGACACTTGCCTTGAACGGCGGCATTCTGATACGAGCTTCGTCAGTATTTCCTGTGCGTATATCTTTGTATAGTCCCCGTACGTATTATCCGTGATCGATGCGGCACAGAAAGCTAGGAATTATTCAGTGCGAAAGTTCATTATGTATTTGCGGGCAAAATGGTTTTGCAATGAAGAGTATGTATAGGTGTTTACAGTGAGCCAAGGATGTCTGAACTTTCAGAAGTGCGATTAACAACCAAGTCGTCCCGCTTCCTGTCCGCTTGCTCTCGATAATATCTTGATATGATAGGTATTACGAGGTTTTCAAACCTGGCAATAGTCATAGGTACTGTACAACTGCGTTCCCGGAGAAGATCCTGGATCTCCTTCGTGACCAACAGTGCACCGTACAACGACAATCTTGGGTCCCGCTCGACTGGGCCCGGGGCATTGGCGTATTCCCACGCGAGAAGAGCAGCCGAAAATTCCACGCAGCGTTTGTCGTACCGCAGCGTCCTACACTCCAGAATCTGTTCTTCAAGACGCACAGGCAGCCGCTCCCAGTCTTTAATCCATGATGTCAACGTACTATATCTGAGTCGTATAGATGTGGATTGTACGTACCATGGATGTAATCTGGGTCAAGATCTTTGCCACTTCTCCATGGCCTTGAAATTCTAGAACATCCGTGAGGATAGAAATCCAGGTTTGATTTATCAAGTCACTCACCGCTTCAGCTCTTTTAACATATTCAAGACGTGCCCTCTTAAATTCTTCGCGCTGCTCGCCTTCTTTGAGAAGGAAGTAGTGTTCCTTGACGGCATCGTACTCTGGGATGTAAAAACGAGGACCACTGCCTGCATACGGGTGTCAAAACCAGGATATTCAGGAAGAAAATTAGGCTCACGAAGGGAGTTGTCGTGAACAGGAAGCATCGCCAAGATAGCCGCCATATCGTCGGAATTAATTCCTAGTTTCTTATTGCGCTGCAGCATGGCTGACTTAGGCTGGGTGCTTTATCATATCTAAGCATCAAGTAAAGGAGATAGAAAGGATACACGGACGTACTGGGCATTGTAACACTGATAACACAGTACACGTTCAAACTGGGGGATACGAAGGAATCTCCTATAATCCGTGCTTATACAGCAGTTCTGCATTACAGAATTTGAGCTGGAACTGCGGTGATAATTTCTTGAGACGTACGTGACAATAGTGTTCGACCAAAACCGCGGCCCAACGTTGCTCTTTGAACGGCGCAAGTGGTGCAGGGATAGGCACAGGGTAGTTCTGACGAGCAGCGATCCAAATTGATTGGTGATTTCTTGATAAGAGCCACAGCGCAAAGAACTTCGATGAGCGAGAGACATTGATTAGGTCCTCCAAACTAAGATATTTTAAAATCTGCCAATTTTGTCGCGTCAGCACTGGCGAGAATATACACCATTGGTGCATTGTTCATGTCTCACCTCATGAAGGATATCTTTCATGTCAAGTAATCTTTCGAAGTGGCCTGCGCACTTTCCCACGTATTTGCGGACACGATGCTCGCGTTTCTTCCTTGCCTTTAGCTGGGGGTCCTTGTTACAACGCGACCTCTGGCCAGGTCCGGGATTTTTCACTCTCAGTTTGGCCGCTGCGATTGCCGCTTCGGTGACACTTGAGAAAAATCGATAATGTGGTCGCAAATGTGGCCAGAGAAGGGTGCTCACTCGTCGCTCATCTTGGGCTCGTCCAATAGGTCTAATGGCGTGGAGGTGGCCTGCTTATGTATAGAACAGGGCCAGTAAATCTCGGGGGTGTATTGGTGTGGCAGTGGTGGGGGGCAAAGGGTCAAGGGGTACACTCGCGACTTTATACTGAAAAAATAAGGCTCGGCCACGCTGCAGACCAGTCGGCCCCTGCTGCGGTTCGGACAAGACCACGCGTAACTTGAAAACGTTTGAATGACACCGTGGGATATACAACAATGAGGCCGGAGATTCGTTGAGCATGATCACGACAAAAACGCCGTAGCACTCTGGTGGCGAGTGACTACGTCGACGGCCGTAAATGGGCGCCGTCCGTGAGTGGCGCCGCCGGTGTCTTCCCAGGGGCGTGTCTATGTCGTGTCTCGGCCTGTGTCCGACCGGAAGTCTTCGTCTAGTGGCCTGTTCAAAGCGTGTTCAGCTGAAATTCTTTCTGCTTGAAAACTCGACTGAGACTTTGGACAAACTGCTGGCGATTGAAAGTCTCAGCCGACGGCATCAAATAGGAGCATAGGAAAGAAATCTATCACCATCATATGGAGGCGACATAATGGTGGGCTCCAGCTCCAGGTCTCTCGGGTCTGGATATTTACAGTGCGAAGTTCGTCAAAAGTTGTAACAGTCACGCACGTGGCAGGAGATTCAGAGCGCTTATACCGTCGGGCACCTCCCCGGTCGCGACTTCTCCTTCACTGGCCGATTGTCGACGTACCCCGAGAGGAAGCACATTTCTCATGCATAGTTGTCTACAGTCATATTGACTCATTGACCTCTTGGAATCATCGTGAGGGAGGTAGCAGTAATATTAATATTGCCAACACCACCCCTTCGACCTTGAAAGCGGCGAGAGCTTCACCGACTACTGGGCACAGGCGACACTTACGTTCAAAAAGAGACATGATCTGGCTCTGGTGGAATAGACATCGTAGACCGTTCAGTGATCGTGATGTAGTCGAGACGCCTCGAGGCTATGGTCTATGGGATCATCGAATACCTCACAATTCGGCGTGCACTGCTCGCCACATATCACGGGAAGGACGGTTTCATTGCGCGGATAAGAAGGTACGTATACAGAGATGATAGACTGCTATGCATAGCATAGCATAGCGTAACGCGAAAGTACTGATTACTCTTTGGGCAGCCCTTCTACCTTCTGTCGCAGCTCCTCGCGGCTGACATTCGTTAAGAACCATCCGTTGCATTTAGGAGCCAAGACCTTGATCCAGTCCTGTGTAGCCTGCTCGAACTGTGACAAGGGAGCGTCAGACGCGGAGCACAAAATGAACAAAGGTAGATCACATACGTTCGGATCCTGGGCAGCCCACACAAGCAATTTGGCCACGATCTCAAGCTGTACGGAGGGGTCGCCGTTGTACCCCGGGTCAGTCCTCCTGCGATTCTGTTCCCGCCACAGGTCGATGCGTGAGAATGCCAGTGTTTCGAGACGGCAGAGCTTGTGCAGAGTGTATCGTTCGGAGACGGAGTCCTCGGGAACGCTGTAGCCCCATTCCGACTCGACCTTGTAGCCCGAGTCGAAGTCGCCAGTGAGGTGGACCCAGAGACCGACCAGCTTCTGTTCAAGTTGGGCATTCGGAGTAGCCTCGTTATCGTCGAGTTGGTCCGGAACCGCGAGAAGAGACCATGTAGCCTTAGAGTTGGATACTAGTGGAGTTTGGTGTACGATAGCATACAAAGTACCGCAGCGGCCGTAGATGGGGGACTTGTCGGACGTGTTGCGCGTGGAAGATGTAGCGGATGATGCCATTCTACGAGAACAGGTCAGCTGAGAGGCTCGGAGTGTTAACGGGGTGATTTTTGAGCTTGTAACGTCACCTTGTTGTGAGTCGAGAGTGGTAAATTGGAGGAGATGCTTGTGATATGGAATACCTGAGGGGAGAGCTGTATTTATACTCGAGGGATGTGACTGCGGTTGAGCGCGAGGCGACTCGGAGGCAAATGACCTGAGACATCCTAGAATTCGTCAGCCGTACTTTCAATCACCATCTGCCAAATATCACAGCCACCAATACCGCCTTCTGGGAGCTTCGTCCAACGATGATTGGTACAATTGAACGTAGCCTCGAGGTCCATGAGCGCTGTGGCTGTGTATATCTAGGAGGAGTGCGTCCGAAGGCTGTCCGGAGGCGATGACGACCACGACAAAGCGCCGGCTAGGACAAAGGAAGAACGCGCATGTGTCTTTTTGGTACGCAGTATAAGCTTGCAGCTACAAAAAGAAGACGAAGAAATGGATGTAGCAGGACTCCAGGGGCGGATCACTCCCGCCTGATGCGCCTTCATCATTTCCCACGACTCGACGTATTTCGCTCGAAATCGTAGAATAATTCGTAATAAATCACCACTACCTCCGACATCGTCCCAATCGTTGCTTTCTTTCCATGCACATTTCAACCGTGCTAACTACAGCAAATATAAGGAGTACGACAACGCTGCCCCCTTATGCCTTGAAATAGGGTTGCACGACCGCGCCTTCTCAACTCTACTTCGTCGTTTCCCTTCCACTGCATTCTCACATCCTCGTTCTAGCCATGGCACCTCAAAGGGCACCATATGGCACATGGGAATCGCCCATAACATCGGATGCAATCATTCAAGTCGTACGTCTCCCCAAATCGAACGCACGCGCTATCACTGAAATCTGCTGCCAGTCTTCCAAAGTCGATGAGATAATCGTGGACCCGGTTACATCGGCAGTGTATCACATCGAGAAACGACCCTCTGAGGGGCGAAACGTACTGGTAAATACCGAAGAAGGTCGCGATGTAGTTGCGCAGGGATTCAATTGTCGCACAGCGGTCCAAGAGGTGAGTACCTGCATTCGACCTCTATTGGCCGCAACTGAACGTTGAGTCAGTACGGTGGTTCAGCTGCCTCAGCATACGACGGCACGCTTGCCATCTCCAACTTCGCGGACGGAAGGGTTTACCTCGTGAAGGATGGTGCGGAACCGGAGGCGGTCACGCCAGGTGCGTCTAGCCATGCCAGCATCGAGATCCGCGAAGCTAACATCACTCGTCTCGCCACAGAAAGCAAAGTCCTTCGCTACGCCTGCTTTGCGTTCCACCCGAAACACCCGCACCTGATAGTCGCCGTCCAGGAAGATCATACGAATCCCGCGCCGCCGGATGTCGTTACAACACTTTGCGTAATCGACACCCAAAACAAGAAGGTACACCCTCTGTTATCGGGCGCGGATTTCTACAGCTCCCCCACGTTCTCGTCCGACGGTGCGCACATCGCATGGATGCAGTGGAAGCACCCCGACATGCCCTGGGATGGGTCCGAGATTCACGTCGCCCGCGTGAATGTCAACGACCAAGAACTTAGTCTCGTCGAGGCGCAACATATCGCGGGAAAGTGGAAAGAAGTCAGTGCAGGGTACCCCGCTTGGGCTAGCGACGACGTTCTGCTCTTCACGAGCGATGCTTCTGGCTACCAAAACCCATGGGTCTACGCCCTCTCCAGTCGCACCGCCGCCCCAATATTCGACAAGCCTGTGGCCGCGGACTTCGGCCTCCCTGCGTGGACGCTTGGAGACGCGTACGGTGCTCCTCTCGACAAGAGCGGAAAGTTCGCGCTATACACCGCCATGCGCGGCGGACGAAGCGTGTTTTACATCGTCAGTTTGAAGAGCGGGACGTTGGAAGAAATCGAATGCCCGTACGTCTCCGTCAATCAAGTTCGCTTTGTCGCGGAGGACGCGGTGGTCTTTCACGCAGAAAAGAGTGACGGTCCGGGCGGGATCGTCCTCTGCACGATCAAGGATTACTCGAAGCCGAAGTACACTTCACTCGGGCAACAGACCGCAGCAAAATCGGATTTTTCGCATTATTACTCCCAACCCAGGTCTCTTTCTGTGGAAATCGACCACGAGCCCGTGCACCTCATCTACTTCCCGCCCGCGAACCCGGATTTTGTATCCCCGGAAGGCGAGAAGCCACCTTGCGTCGTTCACGCGCATGGAGGACCCACCGGTAACGCAACACAGGCGCTGAGCCTCACCGTGCAGTTTTACACGTCCCGCGGCTTTGCCTTCCTCGAAGTCAACTACGGCGGCAGCTCCGGCTACGGCCGCAAGTACATGTACGTCAGCTACCCGTCATTGACGAATTTCTCTGATCGTATAACCTTGCAGAGACCGCCTCAATGGTGAATGGGGCGTCGTCGACGTCCGCGACTGTGCGCTCGCTGTCGAAAAGCTAGCCTCAGACGGCCTCATCGACTCTCAGCGCATCGCGATTACCGGCGGGTCCTCTGGCGGGTTCACGGTATTGGCTACGCTTTGCGCCTACCCAGACACGTTCGCGGCGGGCTCGTCACTCTACGGCATCTCCAATCTGCAGAAGCTCGACGAATTCACGCACAAGTTCGAGTCGCGGTATTGCGAGAAACTCATCGGAGGAACTTATGCGCAGATTCCGGATGTGTACGATGGACGATCGCCGGTGAACAACGCCGATAAGATCAAGGCGCCCTTGCTGGTGAGTTTAATACACCCGGATCTCGCGCAATGGCCATTGATTTGTCTGCAGATTTTGCAGGGCTCGCTCGACGCAGTCGTGCCACCTGAGCAAGCGGAAGACATGGTGAAAACAATTCGTGCGAAGGGCGGCCGTGTCGACTATGTCTTGTTTGAGGGCGAGGGGCATGGGTGGCGCAAGGCTGAGAACATCAAAGCCGCGCTTGAGAAGGAGCTCGCGTTCTACGAGGACGTCTTTGCGCTGAAGAAATGAAAAGATAACGGACTACGATATATCAGAAATGTACAGTAGCGGTAAGAATGTGGCAAGTTCCGCAGGCTATGAATGCTCGGGCCCTATGACCCGTGAGAACCCGTGCCGCAAGATGGATACCCCACCGCGCTCATGACAGGCGTAAACGGGTAGGCTTCCTTTGTCCTCGCCACACCAACTCTTAGCTCCATGGACCACCTCCCCGCTTCCAAAAGACGTCGAATCGGCGAGGACGCGCAGAACGCTAAGGATTGCGATGGTGGAGAGTCCTCGAGGGCCGCAGGCGAAGCTAGACGGCCGGTGCGAAATAGGCGGAAAGGCAAACTGGCCACACTAATGCATATCACTGTCGATGTATTCTTCGAGGTGCGATCTTTCTCAATTACAGGATAACCACTTACTGAAACCACACCGGAAGGTTGTGACCCATTTGAGGCCAATCGATTTGCTGCAGCTGTCTCGTGTTTCGAAACATTTCAGGGCAACGTTCTTGCGCAGGTCCGCGCGAATGCTATGGGTTTCTGCAAGACGCAACGCCGACGTCCTACCTCTTCCAGCCCCGCTTCCTGGGATGAGTGAGCCGCGTTTCGCAGCCTTTATGTTTGAGGAGAATTGTACCGTGAGTGGCGCCTTGGCTCATTTCAATATCGTATCGTTGACGCTGTCGCTTGGTAGGGGTGTGGGGCCAGTTCGGCGCGAACAGCCCATTTCGCACTCGGGCATCGCTTTTGCGCGCTGTGTGCGAGTTCCAAGTGAGGCTCGTTCCATTATGTGGCAATGCTTCGTCGTCGGCTGACCTCTGTGCAGCTTGAAGTCTGGAAGCGTTCTTCTGTCCAAGAATTCAGATCTACCCCCTCTTATCCTGAGGCTGCTACCCATGCAAGCGGACGGTGAGCAAGTCTGTGTGCGACAAATGATCCGTGGGCTGACGTACGTTCCGAAGCCGATGATGACGGGAGCGCCTTCGAGACCATCTCGTCATTCATCAGGAAGATGAGTCTCTGTTACATTCCGGAATTCGAGAAGGTCGCGGAGCAATACCGCTCGCTCAAGAAAAGTGACAAGGGGCAAGAAGGAATTGATCAATATACAGACGAACGCTGCGAATACGTCGCCGAGGTCGCCAAGGTACGCATAATAGCCTGCAGAGATCTATGCGATGAATAACGACGTTTCCTTGTAGTGTGCACAGGCACTAAGCAAGTGGGTCAAAGACTGCAAGGCCATTCATGAACAACAAGCTATCGAAGCACAAAAACGACGAGAAGCCAGGTAACGCTATTTCGTCACGTTACGGTAGTGCGATCTGACCGTTGTCAAGCATCCGTGAGAGACTGCACTCACTAGGATACACCGACGAAGATTTTCCTTGTCCGCTGGACGGCGTCCGTCGGGCCATGAAAGTGTGGAACGCACTAATGAATCAGCCCAAGGATCTCACAGATCGCGGTACGGCTATTCTTTAGTCTTCCACGCCTGAGACGCCATTTAATCAAGTCACTCTAGCTTGGAAGGGCATGCAGGAGAGACTGGAGAAGTGCATCGAGGACGCCAGGCTACGCAGAGCCGAGAAGGCAGCCGAGTCGCGCCAAATTCTGCGTAAATGCGAACTTCGTGAGAAGTACTCGCAGTGGGTCAAGAACTTGGGAGTGGAGGACGGGCCCTACCCGACCCTCAGCGAACTTTGGTCCTTACCAGAAATGAAGGTCATCATTACGGAGGATGAAAGCAGGGTGGTCATCGATCGCGAAAGGTTCGACGAGGCTATTGTCCCCGTCATGCAACAGTACAAGCTATCGACCCGAGCCGCGATTGTCAAGGCTCTACGCTCGAAGGCTGGCAAGGGCGGAGAGCACGCAACGGAGAACAAAGTAGACGACGAATCCGAAGATATCCTTAACAATGCAACCTCTCTCTTTATGAATCCCCACCGCAACGAAAGTTGGTTCGCCTTGCGTCAAGATAAGGGTCTCCTCAGCTTCCGGGAATTGCTGCTCGATCTACACGACATGTACGAAGATAAACGGATTAACGATGGTCAAGAAAAGATTACTTATACACCATCTTTTGCCAAGGAGATAGCCTGCTCAGTGTTACGGGCGGTTGGGCTCTCTCAGGACACGCTTTATGAGGAGGTTACGGGGAGGATTGTATGCGCTTGTCAAAGTTCCGACTTCTCACAACCTGCAAGCTTCTCGAAGCTGGTCAGAATTCCTCATTTAGTTTTCAAAGTCAAATCTAATACACTTCTAGGTATACCACGTAGCTCTTGAGCGGTATAGCTTTGCGCAAGTTCGACAGAGGATGGAGGCGAACAAACATAAGTGGAGTAGCCTGGCTGCCATCACCTACGGATACTTCGACGGACACGACTTTGCGAGAGGAAACAACTTTCTTCGGCTCCTTGAGGAAGGTGAAACGTACTCCATGAACGATATAGACCACACTTCGACGGGCTTTTGCAAAATCTGCACGCAATTTCAAGGGTTGTTGAGCAAACCGGCAGAGATAACGCGGCGGAGAGGTAGACGGTCAGTCAAGCGAGAACAGACGTTCAGCTCGCGGAGGATGCACATGGAGGAACTTCGGTGGCACGTTGAGGCCAAGTGCGTAGACAATACTCACTTACGTGTCGAAAGTGCTAATTCTCTTGTAGGCATCTAAAAGAGTTTAGCGCGGACGATGTGGTCTTTAACTAAGCACGCACAACGCTTTTTCATACTGAAATCAAGTCGACATCATGCTGACGTACTGTATTTTACCTGCTCGCGTCAACTGTAGCCTTACTTTGCATCCACTGTCGTTGTGACAACCAGTAATAACTGTGTTCCATCTGTTACTTTGTGTACGACAAACGATCCGTCGATAATCATGATGATTTTCCTGCGCCAAATCGAGGTAATATATTGACCAGACATTATGTTACCGGAATACAACACCTGATTGAGATCGCCTTTCTTGGAGCGGCGGGCGTTCAGTAGCCTCATGTTGATGCGCTGATCTTATGACGTATCAGTGATGGCGCATCAATGTCTTGTCCTCATCAGTCTCGGCGCCGAGCGCTCAACGAGAGCAGTTCGGTTGGCAGAGAGCGGCCACCATCTCCGCCCTACATGCTGTACACGCATGCCGTACTTCACTCGTCGTAGAAACGAACCACCACCACGAGTATGTCCTCCACGTTCTAAACATGCCTTTACTGCTGAAACGTTACCGAAGACAGAACCGAATGAACCAAGAACGAGTTCCTCAAGCCGGGGAGACCCCACTTCTTCTCAATAATATTGTACACAACCTGAAGACCATTGGGGCAACTCCTATGAATGACCTCTTGACTTCTCAGCCTTGCAAAAGTTATTCTGAGTCGTCCGGAATCCCCGGGCCACCTCTTCGTCAAGGTAGTGCCAAGTCTTCCTCGCCGGACGATGATGTGGCAACACCGAAAACCTTGGAAGGAATTGCGACTGCAAGTGCAGAGACCTACGGACCATCGAGCCCCCTCCTCTCTCCTCAACACAGCCTCGACGTGGCCTCCGGACCCGCGTCGGCGGCCACTCTGGACCCGTACGTCACACAAATAGAAGAATGCTGTATGGAATGGCGGGCAGGTCTCGTTGTCCCCTATTGGCTTATACTTAAGGAGCCCAAGCTTGGCCAGAGTAAGCTGCATTCGTTTTCAGCATATCTCAAACCAGACTACTAAACCCAATCTTACAGCAAAGGGCTGTGCCCTGCGGATACAAATTTCGACTCACAATCATAGAGTTTACTCTGTTGATACAATCTATGACAGTGACGCCGAGGCCAAGGCGGCGTGTGCGAAGGCGGCAACAGACCAGGGCGTTCTGGACTTCATCATGTTCGGTGGTGGCCAAAAGACGCCCGCCGTCAAGATGGGTCCCGACGATGGCGAGCTGTTCACTGGTGAATGCGCCCTAGACAGCCTGAAGAACCAGGACGTTTGGACTGTCGTCGCATTCTACGAGGCGTTGCCCAAGACCTCGTCAGAGTTACAGACATCAGCGTCTTACCTCGACGTCAACGGGCCCTCATGGCTGAACACGACTATGCAATGCATCCGCGGCGCCAGACTCTCCGTAGCTTTCATTTGGACAGAAGGTACCGTCGGCTGTGAGTGTAGTACTCCGCGTTGGCTCCGGGCGCAAGCTAACAGTCATTCTAG
This sequence comes from Bjerkandera adusta, assembly GCA_027924225.1. Taxonomy (NCBI): domain Eukaryota; kingdom Fungi; phylum Basidiomycota; class Agaricomycetes; order Polyporales; family Phanerochaetaceae; genus Bjerkandera; species Bjerkandera adusta. The sequence goes on from BSCZ01000434.1 coordinate 38,480, forward strand.
TCCACGGTTGCCTTTTGCGCCTGACAAGGCCGGGCGAGTGCAGGTCATACCTCGTCGACGCGCGTTTCCATAAGCGCGCAGAGGCGAAGCATGCTGTATGCCTTCTCGCGATGTCCCAAGGAATCGGGGACTACTTCAGTCAGGTTGCAAAAGAAGTCGACGCCCGTCTGCCTCCGGCCACGCGCAGGCTAGTCAACGAGATTCTTGGACCCACCCTGCTGGAGGAATGCCGGCGAACGCGTCTGGGAAACTCTCCTCAGTATGACTATCAGACAGATGGAGATGGTAAGCGTGATGTTCTCATACAGAACTAGTTCTGACCGATCTTAGCATGTGGATGCACTATGACTGTCCAGTTGGTCGCAAACCCCACTCCGACACAGATGCGGACGTACACCGTACCCGTCGAGTACCGCAACAGAAGCGATGCCAAGATCGCCGTCGTGGCACTCGCCGCCGAACAAGGTGTCATCGAGTTCCTCCGATTCCGTGGCTCAGCACCACCACGCGGCTACATTCCGACGTACGCAGGCTACGGCAACTCTTCAGAGAGGCAATTCACCGGGAAGAGGAAGAACGTATGGGAGCCATTAGATGGCAGAGGTAAGCGGCCTCGCTTCAACGACCCTCAAGGATCGTCGCAAGGTGTACAGGGCTTCTCACAAGCGCCGTACACCATGCCGGCTTCCTCTGGCTACGTCGGCGCCGGTAGTTCGTGGACGCATCCATATGGTGGTTATCCTCCTCCGGCGCCCGTCGTCTACCCTCACAATTTCTCCCTGGGCGGTGCGGGACCTACTTACCCCAACAGTCACTATGGTCTTCCGCACGTATCGTCTGTAATGGCAGGCGCGCGCTCTCCAGCCTCCAGCAATGGGTATTTGCCCTCCACCCATGCTGGTGCTACTTACTCGCAACCTTTTCAACCTTATCCGGTCCCTCCAATCGTTCCGTTGTCTCTCCAACTTGCTATGCCCGCCCAAACTTCACCGCTTTCGCCTCGGCCCGGAGCCTCCAACCTACCTACGCCTGTACTCCCAACTGGTCCGCCGTCGACATATAATCCTTCTGGGGCGACACAATGGTCCAGGAAGCCCTACAATTCTGGTACCAGGCCTCCAACGGGCGTAAACAGGAAGATCACAGTGAGACCCGCGCCGAAGTCAAGCGTTACTGAGCTCTACGGTTCGTTTACTACTTTCCGCAACACGACCAGCACTGACTTGCACCTTAGACTACTGCGCAAGTGCGCACCTGCCAGCGCCGCAATTCTTCAACGACTTTGTGACGACAGCGCCGGGCGGGAACCAGCACAAGGTCTGGGTTACAGTTGGCCAGCAACGGATCGAGCTTCCCGTTACCTTCGGGAGCCTCAGCCAGGGCCAGGAATGCGTCGCCAGGAGGGTGCTTGAACAGCTCCAGGCGCAATCGCAATCCCAGACCCACGTTAAGATCGAAGCCTGATAGATAAACATGCATTCTTGGACTTTGGATTCCACATATGATATAGGCTATAGTACAACTTGGTAATTGTCGCAATCATGATATCGCACATTATTTACACCTCAGTTTGAGAGCGAGTATCCCACTTTGCCTGCGCCTTCCTTCATCTTGATGAGTCTGTCGAGCATGGCTTTCCCTCGCTCGTCGAGCGTGTTGCGGAACTCTGCCGTGGTCATCCAGTCGAGCCCGTGCTGGAGGATGTTGCGCGCGCGAGTCGATCCGCCGCGAGCGGAGCCCATGCACCCGTGGAGGGTCGCACGTTCGACGGACGAATCATACTGTGCGCAGTGCAGGATATTGGAGTTATAGAAGATGGTCTCACCAGCTGTAGGGTACTTGAGCGCATAAACAGAGCGGGGTTAGATGGTGCGTACCCTGGAGAAGGACGCGAATGGCACCAGGCATGTCAGATGGGTCTCCAGGAGGGTCAATCGCACCGTATGCGCGCTGTTCAGCGGAGCGAGGTGTCTCGTGAGAGCATGGGACGACAAATAGACACTGATCTGCGTAGAGCGCTCTATAACGCAGGCTAGATGAGAGCCCATCCCGTGGTGTGGACTGAAGGGCTTACGCGTTCCACTGGACCTGTGGTTAAACTCTTGTCAGCGCACACCTTTCGAGAGTGAATACTGGACCCTTACTCCGTAATGCCACTTCTTCAGGGCTTCGACCTCCTCCTCGACTGTTGCAGACGCAGGAATGTCGTCCCTGTGCCAAGGTAGAGTGAAACCCGCCGACTTCGGGTTGATGAGCATATTGAACAGCTCTAAGCGACCGTGGATCAGCGACGGCACAACTGCATGGTCAAGGTCCACATACCCATCTGAAGATCGTCCTCGTTGCACCCCAGAAGGTCGGTGGCGACCTTGATTAGGGGATCTGAGGTGTACCACCTCGCAAATACGGGTTCGCCGAGCGCGGGATGCATGAGGTGCTGCACGCCCCACGAATCGGGGTTGGTGCTGGTGTACGGCGGAAAGTTGCTGCCAACGGTACGCCGATGGAGCCACTGACCCTTCCGAGTCTGGTCTACAACTCGCTCTGCTGCTGCAAGGAGTTCTACTTTCAAGTCGGGCGGGATCAGATCCTGAACGACGACGAAGCCGTTTGCCTCATAGGCAGTCTTGAGCTCGGATTTCGCCGACGACATAATCGTAGACTTGAACTGCCGCTTGTCGACCTGGATGTGGAAGGTGGCAGCACTTGTCAGTGGACGTTCGCGGGAAGGACACATTTACCCACAGTTTGTGCTTTTCGCTGGGAGAGTTGGTGAGTCTGATATAGCCTGAGATAACGCGTCATTAGTACCCGCATCAGGCAGGGGGAGCACATGATGCGCGGTGTTCATAATTCATTTACTAAGATAGCGTTCGGGGGAAATGCAAAAGAGACGATGCGTGAATTGGCATGATACAGAGCGATTACTAACACAATTGACAACACAATGCGAACATACAGTACGAAAACGTTCCGTGCAAGGGGCAGATTTTAGAAGCCGTCTATTGGTAAATGAAGTTGTACCTGTAAATTCGGTTAATTGGATAGAGCCTAGGAAATGGGGTGAAGTAGACGTACCGAGACAACAGGTGAGGGATGGCGGAGAGCTGTGGACCGTATCTAGATCACGAAAGTGTCAGAGCCGTCAGATTAGGCGTGTGGTCGGCGTACCGAGCAGCGTTGTCGTAAAGCTCGAATAACGGGATGGCGAGTAGCTTCATGTTTTTGGGCACTGCGAGAACCTCTGTGGTGGTGGTCAAGTCATGGATTTGGACCAAGTCGAGACACTCAAGAATGGCAGTACGTACTACGTTCAGGCATCTGGACGAGGAACAATTTCTTGCATTCCTTTGGCTTAGTGATATGCGCAGGGATGAAGGGATACTGCATTTGGTGTCGACGAAGCGTAGATACACGCGTAAAGACAGCCGACGTCACAACATGTAGCTTATATGGGCGCATACACAAATGAGAACGCACCATGAATGTCTCAAAGTTGGGCCTCCACCACTGTGCAAGGCAGTCACCAATCTCCCAGTCATTGTCGACTCCATGCGAGGCGTTGAACTGTCGTGAATCTGTAGGAGGGGCGAGGCGGTCGTCCAAACGTTTCTTGAGTCCGTCGACTTCGTCTTCTCCAGGTTTGAGGTAATCCCCAGGGAGTTTAAAGAACGCGTTGGCGATTTGCAGCATCAGAACATGCGGGTGACCGTGGTCGTGGACGAGAAGGACCCCTTCCACGGTACGACGCATTCCGAAGTCTTCATAGTTGTTTTGTAGCCGTTGAAGACGCGCGGACACGGAGGGGTCCTCCTCAGGTTGGGCCTCTTTCGTGCTGGCGGGGGGATGAGGCTTTTGTACGCGTGCTAAACAGCTCAAACACGAACCTGAAAGTGAAATTGGACAGGGGGTACCTATATAACGTGTAAGAATCAAGTATAACATAGTTTCAAAGCACTCACAAGGCAATTGTGTTCGACATCGCGGAGGGGAGAGAACAGGCTTGAGGGAATAGCGGGGAGCGAACGACCAGCAAATAGGCGCCGACGAGCGGGGACGTAACAAAAGTCACGTAGCCACGTGTCGCTGTCACGCAACCTGCACGTCACGCTTTCTCTTCCACCATCCTCGTCCGCAAAATCGAGCTCTCTCTCAAAATAGGAGGTATTACTCCTGACTGTGCGGAGTTTCTCTCCCCATGTGGCATTATTTGGGATTAAAAGCCTGTGCACCACCGCCCCAACAGCATTTGTGGCGAACAAGCTGCATGTTTGGATCCTGCTTGTACAAGCGAACTTCGTGCTTGGAACAAATCGACGCTTATGAAGGGGGCTCTGTATGGAATGCATTTTTTTTTCCTTCCACAATTCTTTACGAAACCATGCAAGGCAGCAACTTGAATGCGCCCAGAACGCCACACAGCCAGTGTAAAGATGCTCACGTAAGCGATCGCCGGTCGTTTTGGTCTGAGTGTTGATCTTGACTTACTGCTCTCTCTCTCCTTGTTTCCTCTCTGTTCTAGCTTGGCTCTTGCATGTCTTACAACTGGGCTCGAACAAAGTCTCGCCAACCGGTTGCTGGTCTATCCTCTCGGACTCCAGCGTTTCAGCCTCCATCCTTTTACGCCGCGGCCGCAGGACACTCCTACCCCGAACCGTCTCAAACAAACTATCAGGACAATGCCGAGCCTACGCGATCCCACAATACTAATGGAACATCTATCATGTACCCTACTGCTGAAGGAGACCCCGAGGACGAGGTTAGCGAAACTCGTCGAAAACGGGCGAGCTCTCTGTCTCGTACGTTCTCTCGTGCTACCCCCAAGACCCCCCGGGAGAAAGAGGGCAGATCCCACGAACGCAAGAAGAGTCAGATGGTGGAAATACCCTTTCTAGAGGCCCAGCTTTTACCTTCTCTGCGGGACACAATTCAGAGAATGACCCATCCCCCACGACCAGCCCATCAGGGTGAAGACGCGCCGGCCTCGCAGGACTACCACCATCCTCGTACCTATGAGGAACAGAGCACGACGGATGCGCTGTTGGTTTTGAACGGCTCTCGGACTGGCCGCTCTCCTGTGATATCTCCCGGTTATACTCCTGTGTCTTCTCTGAAGCCTCCTGGTTCACGTTCGTTCGCTAGCCCCGGCTTGGCATCTCCGTCGGATACAGCGTATGTGTCGCCATCCCAAATTCCTAAGTCGCCAGGAAGGTCGTTGCGCTCTGCGAAGAGTCTAGCTTCACCTGCAGAACCCTCACCTCGTCTCTCGCCTGCGGTAGCCTCTGTGAGTCCATGCAATGTTTCCTGCAAAACAATCACATCTCATACGGAAACCCAGAGCTCAAAGTTGAAGTCACCTAGCATACAGTCACCGAACTTCTCGAAACCATCGTCGAATACTCCTGTGGCGTCCCCGCGTCCAAGGGCAAACTCAGCAACGCCTCGAGTCAAACAAGGCCCTCCTACTCCACAACCTGGCTCGTCTGCTATACCAAGATCAAACCTGCCTAAGAGAAACTACAATACCGACAGTGGCTCCGAGCTGGAACGTGAATATGGAAAGCGGCTGATAGCTGGCCGACTAGTCGTTGCAAACGCCGAAGTCGTGCCAAGCTCCTCGGAAAGCGAACGCGAAATCCAAGCGCAACGTCAGCGCAGCTATATCCCGGGCCCCAGTTCTACAGACAAGCGAAAAACAGTATATGCTGCCGGACCTTCTCGGACTGCTTCCCCAAGGCTAGCCTCTATTTCTCCTCAACCGGCTCCGGAGGTCTCATCTTCCAGCTGGCGGTCTCACTTGGGTCTGCGAAAGGGGTCTTCGAAAATCGGCCTTGGTTTCGACGTGTATCCCCCTGGTCGACAGCCATCGCGGGATACTCAGCCATCCGAAGATGAAGAGAGTGTTTACGAGCAAGATGTAGCCGATCCTCAGGGCAGTGCGCGGTATCAGGACTCTAGGTCACCTCGAGTCCACTCTCGGCGACGACACAATGAAGCCTCGGCGCAGGACTACTTTGACGACGACCAGGAGCAATACGGACCACCTTCTGACGACGAACGGCGAAATGATGACTTAATTTCTTCCTCTGCTCGAAAACGACGTGAAGCGCTTGTCGGACTTGTCAACGGCCTCCACTTTGATGACCCCCAGCCGCGTTCTGGAGGCAAGAAAGGAAAGGGCCGACAGAGTAGCTCCCCAGCAATGCACGACGAGAACCATTCGCGAATCCAGACATATCCGGACCCAGAGCTTGAGAATCGCCGACAAAACTACGATACCGAAACCTCGAGAAAGTCGAAGCCCAAGACCCGCCAACGATCGAATACCCAACATGTCCCTAGTTCTCAGGCCCCTTCGGCTCCCGAGATGCAGCAGTCGTCGTCGTCCACTCGAGATCATCGCCGATCTGTGTCGGTACCCTCTCGCTCCCGACCACCATCTCGTAACTTGGACACTGCTTCGTCTTCAACACGCCCAAGCTCTCCACGACAGGATGTTTATGAGGAGCCTCCGGAGCAGCCTTCGGGAAGTCGCAAGTCTCGGCGAAGAACCAGCGCTGGGCAAACCAACGAAAAGAGGCGGAGCGTCGCTGAGGAGATCGTCGAGCCGGCTCCTACCCCAAAACGTCCATCGAACTCGAGACGACAATCTCACCATCTACGCGAGCCAGCCGCTGGGATTGCTCTTGAAAGAAGACAGGATACGGCCCACAGAGAACGCGAAGCTTTCGGTATCCCGGAGTCTTTGTCTTACGGCGGCCACGAAGCACCAAGAGACGCCTCAGCCAATCGTTATGATACTGTTCCCTCTAGGAAAGGTTACGACGAACAGGATCATGACTCCCAGATTCCCAGCAGCGCTCGTTCGTCCCCAGATGCGGAGAGGTGGGAAGAACAGACCGACCCAGCCGTGTTTAGCCCCGCTGCGCAGGCGCTTCTCAGTCAACTCTCGGGCACCAAAGACGGCGGTCGCCACAGTCAGTCCTCTCGCCCAAGCTCGTCTCGCAGGTCTTCCACGGGAACAAGCAAGTCTCGGGCCTCACCAGCGCACTCACGCTCGCAAAGCACACATCATGCACCGCAGCAACCTGCCCGCCCGCCCCTGGTGGACTCAGTCTCAGCTAGCTCAAGTATGCCTTCTGTCTACGAACCGGAGCCCGACGCCGACCAACATGCTCAGCCGCCGCTGGAGAACTCGCGGTCTTGGCGCTCGTTCATCGCCTCAGCTACCTATTCGACCCTAAGGTCGCACTACGGCGACATGGAGATGCAACGGCAAGAGGTTATCTATCAATTTCACGGAGCTCAGCAAGAGTTGGTCCAGCAGCTCGGCGCTATAGTCCGTGTCTTTGTCCTTCCACTGCGCCGACGGCATAGCAAGGCATGGCTTCCAGGTGTACCGAAGGAGGTTTCGAGGCTCTTCGACTGGCTTGAGGACATCATGAACCTCCATACAAGTCTTGCTGAAACCCTCGACTCTGTGACTAGCGCTTGGTCGACCGGCGAGATCGTTATCCACTTTTCTCAGGCGATTCGCGGGTTCGTGCCGAGGCTGGAGATATACCAACCCTACCTCGTTCGGGTGGATGCTATTCAGAAGATGCTGTCAGATTCCGCTGCGACGCAGGGCGACGAGTTTGGGGAGTTTGTGCGGCTGAGGGAAACGCATGAAGAATGTGGCGGATGGACCTTGTCAGAATTGCTTCAACGGCCTATCGACTATCTCACAACGAGTATCGATTCGTATAAGGTACGCATACTCGCCACCTACAGATTGCAACTTACCAACGCATCTCGTAGAGACTGTCTGACCTCACTCCGGGAAACCATCCAGACTATCTTCCCTCAATTTCGCTATACCACGCCGCCCGCACGATCGTCTACGTTCTGCGCGAGGTCAAAGCCAGAGAAGAAGAGTACGAGTTTGTCAAGAACATTTCTGGCAAGATCTGTGATCTTCAACCCTCGGTACAACTCGCACGGCGAGAACGTCGACTACTTTGGCACGGCGACCTGCTATGGCCCTCTGGACAGTCATCTGAACCTAATGGTCGCCATGCGGTTCTCTCTCCGGGATCCAATGGTCGCTCGGGCTCGATGCCCGCCATCGTATTGTCCCCTTGTCCAGACTCTCCGGCATTATCCAAATCATCGCGACGACGCTCTCCCCGCCCACATGATGGCGTGACACCCGTCCATGTACTTGCTTTCACCGACGTGGTTCTCTTCGCCGCCTCCACCTCGGACGGCCGCTCGTGGCAATTGTTGCAGGATGTCGGAATCTCCAAGATTCTGATCTTCTCCTCTGAAGCAGCTTCCGGTACGTTCCAGTGCAATTCCCGCAGCGCTTTGGGCTCATATTTTGATATACAGGTCCTCCTGCCCGCGTAACCTTGAGCCTTCTCCCGCTGAGCCAGGACGACCTCCAGAACGGTGTGATCCCTGATACGAATTCTACGACCAGTATCCAACTCGACCTTTCATCACGTCCTGGTGAGCCTCTCCCAGAGGAGGAGCGTGGGTCAATTTGCGCCGCGTTCCAACAATGCCACGCGTACACTCTGCGTTCGTTGTCGTTCCCGTCGCACTCGGGACAGTACCTTCCGCACGGTCCGCAGCTAGATGTCGAGCTCGACACACAGAAGAGCGTCATGACGATCCTGAACACCGGGCTGCCTCTCCCGAAGAGCCCATCAATACAGCTGACGGATACGAAGCGCGTTGGTACGAGAGAGGTGACGACTGAGATGGATAGGGAACGGGAGGAGCGCGGGTGGTGGACGTTGCGTTTTCAACAGGTGCTGCGCGAGATGCAGAGGCAGGATCCTTTGCTCGCGATTCAGGCGTTGGATGAGTATCATGCGGATTAAGAGAAACACGTTCCATGTCTAGTCGGCTTTCAACAATGTAGTGTTTAGTTAAACTATGAACCACGTATTTTTATGACCATCGAAAACTGAGGACACGACGTGATCAAATATCATCCTTGCGAATCGGGTTCGAAAAGTCTTCATCCTAGAAATACTCATCGGATGCAATAGCATTACAGGGTGATCCAACAGCACACCTCTAGATACCCAAGCACGAAGAAAAGTAAGCCCAATAATCGTACGCAGGGAACGGCTCGAGAAACATAGGCAGGTACTTCGCCCAGTCTTCGTCGGGACGAATGCACCAGTACGCCTTGCACCATTCCCAGAACGACGGCAGCCAGCCGGATTGGTGCCAGTCGACGAGCGCGAGGATGCGTGCGTCGCCATCCCCTTGGGCGGACACCATGATGTTGCGCTGGTGGAGATCGTTGTGGGTGAAGACGATTGGGACGTCGTCTGGGAGCTCGTAGCGATACGGGTCTAAGGGGAGCCCTTTCCCTCTATTGTGCGGGAGTTTCGTCATGTCTGCTATCCAGTCGAGGAAGGCAGGGACGGAGGGGAACGGGCCTACTGGCACACGTAACGTGTCGGCGAGCATGATTTCTAGGAGAGGCTGTCGCCCAATATGACCTACTGAGGTCAGAATTTAGGAGCCGTGTTACTGAAAGATTGTGCTCACCTACAAAACGGTCTGCTGGATCTTGGGTCAACGTTCGAAGGGAGTCAATGAAGCCCTTCAATTGTTGCGCGATGGCGGTCTTTTCGGCGGCAGTCAGGCTATCGTAGCGATCCTCGAGAGTGATCCCATGAATAAGTTCCATGTAGATGAACACTTGTCCGTTATCTGTGTCCCAGCCGTAGACTTCGGGGACAGGGACGGTGTCGTGCAATAGCCGGCGAATTGCCCACAAGCACTGGCCTTCAGCGCTTCAGCGATGGTTATCTCCGCCCCGTATTTGACGAGTAAGTTGAGCTCTGGGAACGACACGGGGGGAGGCCTGCGGTCGTCTTTTGGGCCGCGGTGCTGGGATTCCTGGGCTTTGGCGCGGATTTCGGTGGGAGTTGGGAAAGATGTGTGGCGAGTAAAGAAGGAAGTATCTCGGAAAACTTCCCGTGATCCCTGCGGTAGCATGGAAGGGGTCAGTCTAACATTCACGGACGGCGTGACTGACATTGGTAGACAACCCAACCAGAAGGGCGAGGTTGGTTGCAGCGTTGATTGGTGCAGTGACTTACTTGCGTTTGGGAGCTCCAGCGTCCTCCATCGGCGAATGCCGGATCCGGCACGCCACGACCAGCTTGACGCTTTCTAACACCATTCGAACTGCAATTCTGAGATTCGGCCACAAGTTTGTATCCTATAGTACAGAGCCGATGCCATATAATCATATGTTCAGCCCCCACACGATGCTACGACAGACCGGGCAGCGCAGTGGCATTGTCAAATTTGCCACCGCGCATCTACTGGAATGGCTCTCAGCACAAATAACGCTCTAGACAATAGAGTACATACCCGACGCAGAACGGGTGACGGCACGTCTTTGCTGCAACAGGCCTTGTGGCCATTTCCTCACACCCGCTACACGTGGAAAATGATCTCGTTTCTCTTGACGTCTTGGACGGAACGTATCCAGCAGGGCCATCTGACGAAGTGGAAGGGGGTACAGTGAGCTCCCGCGATTTTGCTACTTGCGAGTCTCACAAAGAGAAGACAGGCGTACCAAATGCGGGTGGCAAATGCGGAGCGGGTGAAGCCTCCGAGGCATCTACTCCGAGCGATGAGGGGCGGTCAGCCTTGCGCTTCCCGCGCTTCTTCTTTTTGCTAGCAGTTGCTTGTGGCGTTGCGGAATTGGTACCCGTATCGGCCGAATATGTGTAATAGAGGCTCGCATTGACCAATGCGCGAGACAAAGCCCATTCCTTACCACCATCCCGCACAAGAGGTGTGCTGTAGGTGGAAGGAATGCCTTTGTCTTTAGCATCGGAGGTACGATACGCGCGGCCGTGAGATCGCTTCGTGAGCCGGATACCGGACCCGACGCCGCTGGCAGCTGCCATAGGAGCCTTGCGCAGCCCTGGCGTAGTATTCGCCTACACAAACGGTATCAGAACGCATGCCATAGAGTAAGTGCACCCGCGGGAGACGTACGAGATTTTGTTTTCTTCGTTTGAGGGTTTCAGCGCGAGTGATAGTTGGGTATGGGATCAGTTTGTGCGCAGTCCACGCCCCTCCTGTGTGTGCTGCGGCGACGTGAGCGACAAGAGCGTCCCGTGTGGGAAAATGCTCTTCGCAGGCCGTGCAACATGCTGCCTTGTTATGTTTGCGTAACATATGCTGCTAGGAATCAGCGTAGTCCGAGCCCGAGAGTTCTGATGCGACGTTGAAGAGGCTTACCTGCCGATATCCGTCAGAGGTTCCGAACGAGATGTTGCACTCAGCACATGCGTTGTGCTTCGATGTTTTTCTGGAATGAATATTGGCCTCCTCTTCGGTCTTGAACACCGAGGAACAAGCCCTGCAGTACAGCTCCGGATGTGCCGTGATATAATGCTAGGTGTCAAAGCATGCGATCATCTTCGACTTCATGAGGGGCTCGATGGGCGACTCACCAATTTAATGTTCGAAACCGTTGCCTTGCACTTGCTACAGCGTTCAGTTGGGAAGCGTTCCACGGTCTATGAGAATAGCGTGGTCAAAGAATCACGGAGTACGATCGCTATAGACGTACCGGAAGAAATCCTGACGAGGTCTTCGGTAGTGCTCGAGTCCGCCGAATGCGCGGAACACTGGCACAAGGTTCTCTCAAGGTATAAGGGTGGCACATTTTGGTGTAATGGTGGGCCATCTTGGGTGATGCGAAGTCCATAGCACATGCACAACCGGACCACTCGACTGGCTTGGGTACATGTCCCAAAACCTCTCGGGGTTTTTTGTCGCGGTGAGCCGCTTCGACATGCTGAAATAACTGTCAGTCTATGTTGAAAGTCAACGAGGCGACAAACCTGATCTCGTGCGTTCCTTCTTTTGAAGACACATCTGCAAAGAGGACATTTGTATTTTTCCATGTAGCGTAGTATCGTTGTGCGGTGAGCTCGGTGTGACGAGGGCGGTCGCGATGGTAGGAAGAGGAAGGAATGCAGGTGTGTGAGTCGTCGAGCGTGCTTTATAAGTTCAGGGCGGCGCTTGGCTAGAGTTCATTCGGCTCGCTTCTTCGAAGGGGAGAGGTGCTACTATCTGGGCGGGGATCACCACGATACAAATAGATAACATCCGCAGTTGAATGAATTCGGCACAGGGAGGAATCTAGAGGTAGCCACTGCCGCGTTAGTAATAGACTGCTCCACACGAGACCAAGCAAAGACGTACGTGGCATTGCAGTAGCTTAGGACATGGAGGAGGGACCGTTTACACGATAATCCATGTCACGGAAAGCCTTGCGGGAGGTTTCGTGCACGAATTCTAACGCAACTACAATTTGGATACTGCCGGCGGAACGAACAACACGTTCGAACTGGGTACGTCGCTTGAGGTGGTCTTGTGTAGTCTCGTAGCGTTGCGAACCCTGACATGGGCAAGCCCGTCGGTTGAGAACGCTATGTCTGCTGCCTTAGAGTATTACAGTGCCGGAGCGGTTGCAGCGCGCCGTGACTTTGCGATGAGAAAATATAGCTGAGCACACGGGTAAGTAATAATTGTGCATGTTCTCCGAGGGGAAATGAGTCAAAGAATAAAAATGAATGAATTAGGGTTCAATTGTGGGCAATGAATATGACGTGTTATGTACGGCCAAAATAATCACCGACCACTGAAACTGTTCCAGCCTCCTCCCGCAGCTTTCGTGCGCCCCACAAGGCCTTCTCTACGCCTTCGTCTTCTGCTCCCAACTTGGCCATTGCCCCTCTCAGACATAATTACGACTCACCGTCTTGATAACCTGGCGACGCACTCGGTCGTTTCGATCCTGCGTCTGGTCGGCCGTGAAGCTTTCATGGTCGTTGAGGATATTCTTTAGGACGAATCTGCCGCGAGGAGCGGCCGAAGGGTGCATTAGCGTATGGGTCGAAGACTGCGGCATGAAGCATATGCTTGATCGTACGGCGAGAAGGCCAGGGTCGTAGTACACCTCCGAAGCGTGTTCGGGGGAAACGTTCGGCGTAGAAAGCGAGGATGGTAGACCGAAGCGCACCTCCCTTGTAGTCGGAGAGGTACGGTTGTACTTCCGACGTAGTAGGAGGCCTTTTCCCACCGTGCCGTGGAGTCTGGTATACAGAGGAAGGTCGGCGTTGGCTTGGTGGATGCGTCGATGGGCTCGAGCGTGGACGAGGAATGAGGCAGGTGCCGATGTTGGGCGGGTTATTAGAATCGGTATGCGATGGTAGAGACGACCTGTTCGTGGACTGTTGCTGGCGATGAGAACAGGGTCAGAGCGACTGGGGTCAGGTCTCGAGCTGGTGGCCTGGAGATTTGCAAGGAAGAGACAGTAAAGGGTAGGGAGGAGGAGGAGGAGGTGGTGGTGGTGGTGAAGGCGAGCGAAGCGTGACATCTGCCAAAAGAGGCTTGGTGCTGGGCGCGTCCGAGTCTGCGCTTGCTCTGCTTCTTCCGCTTCCTTCGTTCCCTCCATCCATATTCAAGATCATAGAGCTGCAAAGCTATACCATAGTCTGTCCTTTTACTTGATTGAATCAGGATGGGATTTCTTCACCCACTTCACCTTTTTGCCTTTCCCATGCTTTGGATCAGCCTGGAGACCCCGTCACGAGAAACCTCGCCGTTGGTTTCCTATGTCGCTGGGTGTCGCGGCTGAGCCCAGCTATGGGTGAAAACTGGCGTACCAACGGTGAGTACATATCCTATGTTTGAGAACGCGACACCTACAACCAATCCTCGTACGTCTCCATCCTTCATATTGTCTCAGTCGAACTAGCCGGAGTGATCAATTTCTGGAGTGCTACCCCTCACGCCTCAGTCCACGACTTACAGTCTAATTTATTCCACAGACTTTGTGCTAAGCTCACGCCCGGAGCACGCTAATAGAGAAATCTGGATTTATGGTGACAGTAAGCACGCGGTGAGATCAGATACCGTATGCTCACCAATGATTATTGTGGTAGCGAAGGTTCTCTACAATAATCCCATGCGGTTTTTCCGGGTCCTATTTGAAAGCTTCGTGAGCCATAACGAGGCGCTCTCCGTACAGGAGCTGTGAGGTACTACCTGGGGACTTTCGAGTGAGCTTTCATTGACCACTTGAATTTTTCGAATGCACGTACTAATATTCCGCTTACAGTACCATTCCTCTAGGTTTTTCCATGGGATGTGGGGAGGCGCAGACAGGAAGTAATTTGAATCGCGACCCCCCGCTCCACGCCTAGTCAGTCCGGCGGGAACCCACCCCGGCACCCTGCGACGCGAAAGTGCGATATTGGCCATCGTCAGCCTCACATCTCCCCTGAAAAACGTCAATAGGTATCCTCGGCTCTTGTGGCTGTATACGAGCACTGTACGGCCCTGTAGAGCCGTTCGAACATCAGGTATGACATTTCTGCGAGGAGGAACTTAGTGCAGGAACTTACCTGGCTGCCACAGGACCCTATACCATACGTAATGGACGTTAACGCATGTTGTTTAACCCCCAGACTGAGTACGGTACCTCCGCACTCGAGAGTCTGTCGCTGTGGGCGGTACGATCAATTTCAACCCTGGGACATCGACACGAACACAGAAAACGTACTCCTCTACGGGCTCTACGCGACAGCGACAAGGAACACGGACGCTCCCCCATTGTCATGGTCCATGCAGGAGTGGTTGTGCCACTCGTGGTCTTCGCCCCCAGGCACATCCGAACAGACCTCGGTTCATGAACCCAGTCGCGAACCCAAGACCAATAGCAGTAACCCACGGCCAGTTTCGGTGTTGGATACAGTGGCAATACGTGTTGCGTCGAATTGCAGTCTCCAGGAGAGCAAGACCTCGTGTTGTATGTGTGGTAGGGTGAGCGGATGCACGGGCGGCTCCTCGCTAGAGCGAAATGGTATGTCTTATCCTTCCCAAAATTCACTATAAATATCTCTGAGCCGTCTCTCGCTATCTCTCTAGCTCTACACTCCTTCTGCCCTATCTTAAGTATCGTCATCTCCTCGAAATATCGCGTCCAGGTCCACGGTAGGGCCGTGGGCGGTCAAACTCAACCACGATCCCCACGTCGCTCAGCACGAGGCCGTGCCCTCGCATCAGCGAATATCTGCCGCCACCGAATTTGGGCACCTTGTTCAACACGCGCGGCTGGGGTGCATTCGCTCCTTGCCTCTTGCCTTCACCCTCGCTCATTCGCCCCGTTTCGCTTCCCTCCCTCCCACCCCCCTACCTGCCAGCAGGCCCTTCAGCTGCACAGTAAGCACCCCAGCGCTGCGGCTGAATACTTACTGACCGTCTTCCCCGCTTGTTTTCGCTGTCCTCGCCACGCTGCTGCTTCGCTGTCACTCAAACATCTCCACAACTCAGCACGCCTGCCTAAAGGTTCTCGTCGTCTGTCAATCATGTCTACCTTCGATTCGACTGCACGGTCGATTCATATCATCTCCAAGATGTGGCCGTCCCCGCCTGGAGCCTTGGGGAGGAAGCCCATTGACCTCAAGTACGTCGTCTGATCCTCAGTTGCCCACCCTCGCTGACGCTATTGGAAGTGCCTGTTTTAATTTTGATTTAGATGCTTACCGCAACAAACGCAAGCCGTTTGCTGCCAAGGCTACTCAGGGTGACCGGGACTCGTCTGCGAACAAGCCCGCCACGTCGTCACCCGCAGACGCGGCCACCGCTACCGGACAGTAGTCCAGCCGATCCGCCTGGTTCCTCGGACTGTGAGTAGCGCTTTCCCCCTCGGGTCGTCCACGTTCTAATGCTCGTTCAGGCCTTGCGGCAAGTATACCCAAACCCCGTCATTGACCTGCTATGTTGTTTTCATTTTGTTCTGCTTGGTGTTGTCCTATCGTTCTGAATATCGCTCTGGTACTTTTTGTTTGCTGAGAAAATGTTGTTGGTAAAGCCCTCCTTACAGAATACACGGATTGTTTGGAGATGAACTGTGGAGTATCGCGGGATGATGGATCGGCGGCCACGCGATCGACAATGTTGAATTCACGACACCGAGCGCCACCGTCCAGGGCCTCGTGTGTTCTGTGCTACGGAAACATTGATGCGAGCGCAGAAAACAACAGTGCTCTACAAAGTAAAAAATTAGATAAACCATTTCCCTGGACTGAAATAAATACAGCGAACGACGGGATTCAACCGGACATCGACACGGACGTTCCCGCGGCACCAACGCGCGAGTCGCGACGCGTCTCCCGCTCTATCAGTCGCGGGTCGATTCAGACCATATCAGCCTCAATGACGCGTCGAAGGATGGATAGATGTCTCCTGCGCCCGCGATCTCCGTCTTCTCCTCGTACCACCATATTCCTCTCTATTTCCTCGCTTTCCAGCTCATGGTCTCAAGCCGAGCATTACCGACACCGCAACTGAACGGTTCATTCCCTTGTCTGCCCATGCTCAGGTACAACTAGGATGGTTCAAAGATCTTCGTGTTCAGCACGAGCCTCCTTTCCGGCTTTGCTTGTGATCTCCACGGGTGAAGGAACTTGTCAGCGGTTGTCTCTCGACTTGGTACGTGTTTTCGTTCCTTTATTTGACATAGCGGCTGACGGAGGCAATAGATGATTACGCACCCGATGGTCAACGTCTACTGGTGGTACCGACAACTGCGCTCTGCTGAGCAACAGATCGTGAAAACATTTGTGCCTTCTTTGGGAATCCCGACGTCGGGTGTTCTTTCCCGATTTGGCCTGTATTAGGGTCTTACTCGCGACCGCATCCTTGGCCGTCGTGTTCCACGACATGGACGACCTTCGCCCAACAAAGAGGCCCAAGATCAGCACACAGTCGCGCATATTCAAGCATAGAGGCGCTGGGAAGACCTCCACGTCCAAGGACAAAGGCAAGCAAGCCGTGCGGACTAGACACGCGGGAAAGCTGGCTACGCTCATGAGCATCACACTCGACATCTTCTTCGAGGTGAGTTATACCTGCCGCTCTAATGTCAGTGTTAATTATCATATAGATTATAACTCATCTGAGGCCGGTGGACCTGCTCCAACTGTGCCGCGTCTCGAAACACTTCAGGACCACGTTCATGAGCAAGTCTTCAAGGTCGCTGTGGATCGCAGCGCGGAAGAACGGCGATGTTCTACCGGTACCTGAGCCTCTTCCAGGTATGAGTGAGCCTTACTTCGCGAGTTTGCTGTTCGAGCACAATTGTTTCGTGAGTGTATGCTACTGAAAGCTCTCATATTCAATTGATGTGAATCGTATTTCAGGCTTGCGGCGCTGGGAGAGCATCGAAAGTCGACTTTGCTCTTGGTTTCAGATTCTGTGCAGCGTGCGCAAAATTCAAGTTGAGTCTATGGCTTCCATTTGGTCTATCCTCGACGCTGACTACGATGATGCAGTTTACGGGAGGGCTACAGCCTTTTGAGGAAGTATTGTGACCTCCCCGATACTGTCCTGAGTCTTATACCCATGCGAGCTGATGGTGCGCACGCAATCGCATTCCAACCGCTCTAGGAATTAACTTTCCGCAAAGCTATCAATAGAGACACGCCCCCCATACAGCGGAAGACAAGCCTGTGCTATGTGACCGAATTTGAGGATGTAGTAACCGAGTATCGGGAGCTGTCACGACCGCAGAGCGAGGATAGCAAGCGAGCTCTGGACGAGTTCATCACTAGACGCCGCGAGTATGTCGCTTCCGTCGCAAAGGTGAGCAGTTCGGTTGGTTGAGACATTACTAGAAACTGACGTCTTGCAGCATGCGCAGGCTATAACCACATGGGCCGATGGATGTAGCCGCATCAATGGGGAGCAATGCGATGAGGTACAGCAAAAGCGTAAAGCTAGGTAGGCTTTCTACTATATGTATTTGTATCTTCTTCCCTCAACCATACACAGCATCAAGGAGAAATTGTTCGCTTTGGGATATACCGAGGATGACTTTCCCGTCACACCGTATTGGGGTTGCCCAGCGGCGAGAACCTGGGGATCCATAGTTGAGCAGCCTAAGGAACTTACGGATCCCAGTATGTCTTCTCATGGTATGCAAATGCCTCAACTAACCTGATTCGTACAGTCTGGAAGAATATACAGGGGAAGCTCGTGAAAGCGCTCGAAGACTTCAAGATTTGGCGAGCCCAGGTGCAATTAGTGAGGCGGAAAGTAGTGCGCCAGAGCGAACTGCGTCGGAGGTATGTGTGGCGGAGCTAGGCTCGACACTACGATTAGGGACACCAAAGGGACGACGACGACAAGGCAGCGGTGGGCACGCAGGCACT
>BSCZ01000444.1:0-71930 GCA_027924225.1 Bjerkandera adusta
CAAGTATCTCAAGTCAGCGCTTAAATGGTTGGCGGGGCTCAAGTACGTTCAAGTACGCACCTCAAGTAACTTTGCCGACCATCCAGCAGGAGCAGCGGGAATGCCACATCTTCGGTGTTTTGGCGGCAGGGCTAGACCATGTCAAGTAGAACGCCGTTTACGAGGACTTCTGGGGGAGCGCGCAGCCGTACACTCAGAAACGCATGGACGTCTCCACGTTACTAGGACACGCGTCCTTGCCCCGAATAAAACAGACTCCTCGACACGCGTTTGACCTCGCCTCATAATTCGACGAACTTTTGTCGACGCTCGTTGTGTTTTATTATAGATGCAACTTATCACATCTTGGAATCACCCACCGTCTTGAACGTCGTGTTGCGCGCACAGAGTGTGCGAGGGAGTATACACATGGGGGTGATCGGTGTGTTGTCTTCGGGGATGACACTGCCTTTACCTCGTGCTTCGTGCTTCAAACCTCCAGGCGCGGTGACTGGACACTAGGAACGTCGTCTCGCCCGCCCCTCATACCTTCTGCTGATGCATACGCGGATTGGTTGCGAATATTCACCATGTTGCTCACTGCTCAGTAGTGTGTGAATGATATGATGCACGGCAACCGGTGTATATTATGCCATCAACCTATAGTCTCGCTCTATGAAGATAATTTATTGTTCTCATTCCAGCTGGACGAATGGACAGCGATATCGTGTGAGTCTTCCGAGACCTCGCTATAAAACACCTGCCTGGCAACAATCGAGTTGACGCACTCTCGGTCGTGTCCGCAAGTGGGAGAAGCCGATCGCAGAAGTGTCGCGCACGTCGTGGCGAAGTCGACGGCAGAGATATGGGTGCGGTTGCGTAGGTGAAGAAACAATGATACGACTTTTTCAAATGGCGGAGATGGGTGCCTAAATCATCAGAAGTGCGCATTAAAAGGCTGAGTGGGTACCCGACGTAAACTCGAGAATTGAAACAAGACAATCACAAGGACTACACACCCTCAGCTGCCTGTAGTAGCCCCCTCGTACTCGTAAGCACGCGTCTCCTTACGGCGCACAATATGCGACAACGAGCACGTTGAGGTGAGAGGCTGGTATCTCGTGAGAACCTAGTCAATTCACTGGCGGCCGATGTTCTCGAAGTCGCCCCAGGTTTTCATCCAAGAGCACAGCGACCTCGAAGGCCAGTGCGACGAATACGTCATCAACGGTACGGTATTCTTCCACGGCGGACCTCTCACCGGCATCTCGGGGTTCATGTTGAACTTGAGGCAAGGCGGCTTGAAGAACGTATGTTACTGACAGAATCAACATGACTTACCCGTCACTCTGAGTAGCGTCCCCTAATCGAGCTCGGAGTAGGAACCGTCGTACACCTGGACGCCGATATATCGTCCGTGACGGGGCTCCGCGGGCCTAAGCTCGCGTTAGTACATATATTACAAAGGAGAATCGTTGGAAACGTACATCCCCTAGACTGACGGGATGAGCTCCGTCGACTTAGCGTTTGGTTTCAGGACGCGATGAGCAGGTTGTCGGCACGAGGCAGCTGTGCTACGTAGCCAATTTGAACAGTGAGTCTGGGGGGGTGGAGATACAACAGAAATGTGACACACCTCGTTGCAGCGATGGAAACCAAGCCACGGCGGAGTCGAGCGTTCCTGCGCGTCGAGGGTTGGGATTGTCGAAGAAGACAGTGTATCAAGCGTAGATTGCAGGAGGGCCAGTCCAGATGCGTGAATGCCTCCCTAGGTCGACTTGTTGAACGCGTTAGGGAGTTATAGGCCAGAGACGTCTTACCATTCGAGCCACTTGCCACTAAAAAAAGGGCTTCCTGACAGTCTCCTGGTGCTAGTAGCATGAAAAACTGCTGGTCTTGCAGTTGAACCGCCGCGTAGCCGCAAACACGCAGCTGCAACCGACGGGGTGCGTAGATATGGTCGAGACGGCTGATACGCCGGATATCGAAACGCGTCGCAGACCATGCCGGCTCTTATAGTGAGGGCCGCGCATGTGCCGTAGATGACGGCAGATAGAGCGTTGCTAAAGCATGTGGGTCGTGGCCGGCGAGGTGACATAGTGCGTCCGCCGTAGCTGCAAGCGTGAATGACTGAGTGCAAGCACTATTCAGCACGCAGATGTACCAGGTAGGGCCAAGTATGGTCCAGTTTGGCCCCGCCGTGTTCGTCTGCAGCTGTGCGTGGGGTATGAGAATCTGCAGTGACATTGCGGAAGTATACGACGCACCATTCTACAGTCAACCAAGTCTATCATGATCGCTTCTGGATCTCCGAGTCACGTTTGGCAAGCGAGATGACTATATTCATGCGAGGATACGGCTGCTGATGCTGCCTTGGGATTCGGTGTTAGAGGAGCATGAATTCGCAAGTTGGTGGACGGGTGAGAGTCCCAGCGCGTTACTGTCCATCTTATCTTATCTCAACGGACCACGGTCGCCCATTCGGCGATCTCCGATACTTCGCGTGCTCAGATCGAGTCCCCGAACGACCTCCATGAGCAGCCTGTCCATGAGCCTCCGGCCAGTACTCACACCGTCTCTTGAATACAATATGCCTCGACCTTCCAATCGTGCCCACTACCTTTGCCACTATCGACAAGTCCACGGGGGCTACCGCGACCGACATACGGGCACGATGCTCGTCGTGGTGCGTCCCATGCAGCCCGCGTACTCCTTCGGCCTCACGCCTCAGCGTAGACGAGTCATTCTATGATTGGTGGGGATAATGCGGCATCTTGCCAAGCGTGAACACAAGACCGCATGACGGAGTCGTGCTGCTGGGCGCGGCCGCATTCCAGTGGAGCATCCCTTTGCAAGTATCCCGACACGCTTTCGCCTTGCGGACACTGTCGAACCTGAGCGTAAGTCGGTCCTGAATCAATGAACAAGAAAGCTGACGTGCGTTGTAGCGCTTTCTAGGTGCCAACGATGAGCGCATGCTGTCGTCATACGCGCCGCCTTCTGCTTGAGAGGACGAGTACCAACGACGATATCAAGCCCTGTCTAGGTTGCACAGCTGCGAATTCTTCCTAACATACCCGTGTGTAAGGTGGGTACCCCACTTCCATATCAGATTCTCGAAACGAAGCCGAACACTACAGTATCCAGTCGAATGGGGCGCATCGCGAAGAACTCGCACGATTCACGACGACTGTGGGCATGACCAAGAATCCCCCGACTTCCAACAGGGTCCCTGCTGTTATATGCGGGCCAACCCTTACTGTCGCCAATGCTCCTTCGGAGTTGATTCAATAGGCCTTTTCCCGCATCGCAACAGAAGCCGTAGAATTCGAGCATCGTCACAGGCGTACTACCCTGGCGTTCAAAACGTAATGTTCCCTCCACCTGGATCCTAAGACCACTCTCGTTGACGTCTTTTTCGCGGGCTAGAACTCGGTTCGATGAATGTCCTAGCTATCCCAATATCCATTCATCGCCACTATCATAACACCGCCGACGCCTTGCCCCGATAATCAAGTCACTGTCAAGGATCCTGATACCCCAATCGCAGCAGCGTCGCCTGTGCCCGTCAAGGTAGTCCGAACAAATCATGCCGTAAAGAACGCCTGTGATGGGAGTCCTGGAGCCACGAGCGCATGTACGGACGGTGCTGCTACGCTGGCGAGATTCGAGGCGTTTGTTTTTCTGCCGGTGAGGGATACAGTACGACTCTCCAATGTTTCTTCGCTCGTCGAACATTGCCTTCCCAAAGTTACCCGCGCAACAAGGCACGTTATCTTTGGCTCCTGGTATTACTGCGAACACAGACTGTTACACGCTATTCTTATACCATGTTTTCCAGCCGCCGAGATCCTAGTCTGCGTTCCGCGTCCCCTGCGGGTTCGGACTATTGTTCCTTGCTGTGCAGACCCTTGACGCATATGCAAAGCTAGGTCCGCTTCTGTATAATAGGAAACACGGCGGTGTGGTAATATTGAAGGATGCAACATAGCTGGCAGAGCCTTCGTGCATCGTGCTCGGTGGCGCAGCGACGTCTTCGGACCTTCGCCCGTTCCTGCATACGGTTGTACTTGAGGAATCTATGTCACAGCATGGCCGTTTCGTAGGCATTGGCAGCCGTAACGACCGCGCACTACCCGGCCTACGTGCGTATATCGGAGCCCCCATCTGCTCGGCGAGTAGTTCGATTACACGCAGAGAAATGCAGGACGGCGCTAGACATGGCACTGCATGTCAGTCAAACTTCCCCATCCTCCATTGCATTTGTATAGTCCACGGACACAGCTCATGCTTTGAACCACATAGATATCTACACAGCGCACAGGATACACGGAAATGAAGATAGAAGTCGATAGGAGGCTGTGTTGTGCTGTGCCCAGGACGCTCGCTGCAGCGTCACACTCATAAATACGAGGTTGCGTCGATGCTAGCCCTTATATCCCCCTCCATATGGCATCCGGTGCGTATTGCGCGTCGTCGTCTTATTTATCTAATTGTCTGACATGTTAAGTGCTAGAGATGATACCACGCCGTCGCATGTACGCTGGTGCGCACAACCTCCCCCTCGAAACTGTCATGCATATCGCCACATTTCTCTGTGGCTACACCATCCAGTTCAATGAATGGTCGTCTCAAAGTTCTCCTGGATTAAATCTGTCTAAGAGGGAGGCTGGAAACTGCTCACTCGTCTGCAAGTACTGGGCGAAGACTGTGCGGGAAGGAGTTTTTGCCAGCCTATTCTTAAAAACTCCAGAGGACGGACATCAGTTCCAGTCGTTCATCGAGCGGCCCGTGAGCCAAGAACTCTCAATCCAGCGGCTTGTGAAGTACATTCGCGTAGAATGCAACCTCGCCGACCCTCCCTGGCTGCACTGTGTCTTCACGTTCTGGCAGCCTGAGGATAATCAAGCCCACTGTGTTCGCGCTCCCGAGGTGTTCGTGTTTAACTCATCCGATACGCCATCCGACACCCCATCTCCACGCCTCCGCTCGATATATCAATCTTTTCCTCGCCCACCCCCACCACGCATGACAGTCATCGACACTCTCTACTTGAAAGAGGTCGTCTTCGCCGACTTTTACGACCTCAGGAAACTCCTTACGTCTATTGGCAAATTACGGAAAGTCAAACTCGAAGACATCCTTATCAAGGACATGGAGAAATTCTGCGTCAGCACTTCGCTCTCACACCGGATACATCGAAAGCTGCACGTTCAAGTATCGGGCAGGAACATACCGTTTCAACTCATTCGCTCGATATTACCGATGCGCTACCAGCATAAGGGCACCACCTTTTGCATACAACCACCTGTCCTTCTATCCCTCGAAAAGGCGCTCTTCACACTTGCCGGGAATCCGAAACCCTCAGGGGCTACACACCACATATTGAGTGCGAATATTGACGAAGATAGGCCTACTAATTACTGTCGTGCGTCCCCATATTTCGACTTCGTACTTTGTAATTCATCTTCTTAATATATATACAGATCTTTTCTATCATCCAACATTTCATTCCATTCTCCGGACTGTCCACGTGGAATTCTGCAAAGGCGGCACTATTACGTACATGTCCCTTTACGTCCAGCCAGCCAGCGTCACAGAGGACAAGGATTTTTCCTGGGGCCAATTGGACCAGGAGTTGTTGTCGCTTATCGAAGACCTTTCAGTTCTGTACGTGTACAGCATGCATGCGGAGTCATGGGAGGTTCGCAATCTCTCAAAAGTGCTATCTCGTGAGATGGTCAACTTTGTGAGAGCGGGAAAACTGTATGTTGGGGAAGAATCCACCATGGAACGGAAGTCTTGGCGTGTTGGTCCACCAATGGATGGGGAGGACGAGCAGTACGAGGATGGCCCGTGGAGTGGCGAAGAGGATGACGACGAAACACAGGAAGAGGACACGGACGAGGGCGAGGACGAGAGTGACGCAGAAGAAAGGGAGTATGGAATGGACACGGACTCGGAATTGCGGGAGAAAGACAGTCAAGGACAGGTACGCCACTCTACTACCCAATTTCATCGAATCGCTAACAATTATTCTTGCATATCACAGTACGTATAACTCAAGAAACCTCGAATTTCGTGCAATCAGAGCTCATGCATCTGTGAATCCCATTCGTGACAAGAACGTGTTCTTTTTGCTACAACTAGACGATCGGACTTTTATGGGACATCGGCTGTACCCCCTATATACACACTGTTCTAAACCCTGTCTAAAGCTCGGGCGACCCTCGCGAGGCCATGATCACGTCCTGACCGTTCTATGTTTAAGTCCAAATGTTATCGCCCGAAAATGCATGCCAATCTCTCCCTACGAATATGACGCTATTGCTCACGGATAGCCGTTCATACGAACGTGAGAGGAATGCAGGGGCCCATCTCCGCGCAGATGCCGCACGGTGACGATCGACGGCGGAGTAAATGAGCCTGCTGACGATGGGGAAGTCAGCGAAGGAGAAATCGTCCAGATGAAATGTCTGGTTGCGTGAAAGACAAAGCAGCAGCGCGCGGGGAAGGGAGCGGTGGAAGTGTCGTATGGTTGAGAAGATTCGTCCGGGGAACACGAGACCGACAGGTCGATACCGCCGATGTTGACAAGCCGCATCTCCGACACGAAGACAAGGTGCGCCCACTGCTACAATCCGAGGTTACACTCTGTCTTGAGGTACCGTTCTAGCGGCGCGATGGCATGGTCTACGCTTGCCGTCGACTCGAAGAGCGCGAGAGACATCTAGCCGTCCTCTGGGATTCTCGGCACTCTAGACGCAAGCTCTTCGCCCAGAACCTACATGTGAGCGCACGTTTTTGTAGCTGGTGTTCGCAGAAATCCAAGAGTGGACAAGTGTGTTTGTCCCTGTCCCAGATTTCGGACCTGTTTCCAGAAAGGAGCAGAGCGATGCGAGAGACGAGCTCCTCCCGCAGATCTTGCGCGTTGGCATGCGTGGTCGAAGTGAGAATCTCAACTTCTGCGTGAATGTTAGTGGCATGATCACCGTTGCATGGTAGGACGAGCGTACCTCGAAGCGTATTTCGGACAGCCCATACGACGAATACTCCAAAGGCTCCCGAGTCCGTTTTCCCTCGGTCAGATAGGACCTGATAGACGGGATGCGTAGCGTTTCAGTAAATTGTACACTTTTCACACGATACTTGATGTTACGCATCCTTGAGGCGATAATGGACTCTGCACGGAAGGATGGCGAGCGGGGCCGATAATGTAAGCACTAAGACGATCGAAGACAAACAAACGCGCAAACAAACTTACGTCATCCATCTCAGAGGCCGACGGCGAATAAAGGGCACCTTTATCGAGATTTTACCATATAACGCGTGCAGCGGGCAAAAGCGAGGTTCTCTAGAGGATTTCCTTGGCTTGTCCTCCCTTGTCAGCTGCAAAGAAGCGGGGGGAACAGGCGGGACGCACATTTGGCCCCGTATATTGTAGGAAAAGATGAAACGAGGGCATTTTTTATACTAGGTCGGGAGGAGAGAGGAATACTGACGACTCTGGATGCTACGCTGTCGGCTGCAGGCAGCTTCATCAGAGCCATCCGAAGTATGGATGCAGAGCGTGAATTAAACCTCACTCGAACTTCGTCAAATCTTGGTTCGTCGGTGGAAGCAAAGCGAGGGAGAAGCAGGCAGTGTGTCCGCTCCTCCTTGCACATTGCACCGTGAATCCACTGTGTTATGGCGGGGTTTTGAACGCGGACCTGGCGGCGGGTATTGCGCTTTGCGCCGGGGCCCATCTCGAGCGACATATGAGGGTTAGAGACCCGAGCGGCATCTGTGGGGCAAATGAGGGCCAGACGCGGAGGAAAAACCACGACTGTACCGGAAGCATCTGCGCGTCGTGACACTCAGCACATCGACGCGTTCTGCAAGGTGGTTTCGCCCGCGATAACTCGGAGATTCCCGGGCGTCTGATAGTCATTGGGAAAGATAAGATAATTTCTAATCAACTCGCAACGACCTCCACCCAACTTCCATCCAACCTCATCGTTTTGTGGAAGCCGTCATCCTCTAGCGTCAGCCTACCTCGAATCTTCTGTGCTTGTGCCCACGGCCGTAGCCCTCACGTCTCGGCTTTCCGACCGCTGATCCTCGACGTGAACCAAGACCGAGAGACGCTGCAGACATCCTCTTGTCTTGCGAAGGAGAATATCAGCCTTGCACGCCATCAGGTCGGCCGTTTTGGCCCCGGCAGCGATTCGAACCACCACGCGCGGATGCCGACACGTTCTCTGCAGCTCTGCAACCGTTGTACGAGGTGTTCCCCCTCTTGTGCAGCTCTTGCGAAGGCGACCAACCTCTCCGTTGGCACTGCGGGGCATCGAAGATCCCCGGTCACCTTGTCGTCCTCGGTCAAGATGGGATAACGCGTCGATCGACTTCGTCTCGTGCCACGACCTGCACCAAACCTGTTCACCGCTGGCCAGCAAGTACGCCAACGCCGCGACGCAATACGCTCCGACCTCTCAGTAGCGTGTGCGCTAGGAGAGGCACGCGCGCGAGGGCGGGGAGGCGCACGCGTCGCTGTAGAACTTTCAACGCGAGTTGGAGGAGGGCTCTGGAAATGTACGTGGGCGATGGATCCACTATGATGGTATGTTTTTATTCCTGCCCTTTGCGCGACCACCCAACCCTCTATTGCAGACAAATCTTCGAATGGCCGGCGACCATCTCCGGGGACGACAACGGTCAGTGACATGCACGTCCCCACTTCTACTGCGCCAACCATTCTCGTCCTCTCTATGTAGGCCAAAGATCGACCCACCACTTATGCAATCGCTTTGCAGCGGCTGTCCCAAGAGTGAGTCGCCCCAGCTAGCGTACGACCTCAGGTTATGCGATGTTCCATCGACTCCATCGATTTCGGATCCTGCACATCTGGGGCCACTCTCCTCAAATCGTCTTGCGATGGTGCATGCGCTGGGCGTCATCAAGGCGGGCTATTTCGCGTGATTCGTACTACCTGCCGTAGATTCTGACGCATTTTCCAGGCCCTATTCATTGCCAATGACGGGACTTGCGGTCGATGTCCCTTATCCCCTTCGCGCCCCTCCCTGTCTGGTGCTGCTACACCCCTTGCTCTCGTACGTTTGGCTGCGACTGTCGTAGCGTTGTGTTCGTTCTCAAGGTGAGTATCTCGTCACCCCCGCCGAGCTTCCGAAACGACGCCTAATATCACGGGAAATCTCGTCAGTAGAACGTCTGCGAGGACACAGTGAGATAGTCACGACCGCGGTACTCGCTGGGCACTATCCACATTCCAGCACACCCAATGCGGCGGAAAGGCTCGGCCTCCGCCCCTAAAGACCCTCTAAGCTGGTGCGAAGTCTTCCATCGCGAGATCATACGGCGGATCAACTTCGCCGACGTCTCTTTGGGAAGTGTCAAGCTCTGTCATGATCATTCCAAGACTCTCTCACTACCCTCAAGCTCAGGTCATTGAAGGCCGTCGCCGTAGAGCCTCGTTTCGACCACTGCATCGCTGAAGAGCCTGTATGAGGCCCCGACGACCTTGCCAGAGGAGCGATAATGCAACATCTCCGTTCGTTTGGCGACCGGGCTGGACCATGTCCAGGAGAACGTTGCTTACGAGGACTCCTGGGGGTGCGGGCAGCGCGTGCAGCCATAAACGCCAGGACGTCCCCACGAGACTTGTACGCGCGTCCTCGCCCCGGATATCACGGGTCCCGCGACACTCCTTCGATTTCGACGAATGTATATCCGCGCCCCTCGTGTGTTTTCCTAGACCCAATTTAGTACGCCCCGAAATTATCCACCGTCCTGAAAGTCGTGTCGCGCGCGTGAAATAGAAGATTCATATGGGTGTGTGCGGTGCGTTGTCTTCGGGAGATGCCACCGCCTTCGCCTCGTGTTTTGTGCTTCGGGGGCTGGGTATTCCGAATCTCATCTCGCCCATTCTTCATGCCTTCTACTGATACATACCTCCCTGTATTCGGGATACAGATTCAGGGTAGTAATGTTGTCTTCATGAGGGCAGTTCGGAGGCGTACGACACATCGACGCACTTTCTCTATGCATCGACGTCTGCCATGGTCGTCCCCGACCTCTGAGTCACGTTTGTCAAGCGGTGTAACCGTCATCGCGCTGGAATATGCCTACTGATACCGCCTTTACATGGGGCGTTGGACGTGCAGAGGTGTGAACGTGAGTGCGAGCCTGAACGCAGGCTATTCGCCATCTTATCTTATCTCAGCGAAACGAGAGCACGATCGGCCATTCGGCGATCCCCGCTACGTCGTGATGGGATCGAGTTCACATCTCGCAGCGACCTCCGAGGCGCTGCCAACATCTCCACCGTCTCTTCAGTACGACATCCCTCGACTATCACGTTGTGCGCACCACCTATATGGCACGCCAACGAGTCCACGAGGGCTACCACGATGGACTTCAAAGGTCGATACGGGCGTGATGGTGCGCTCCCATGCAGAATCCGGCTTGCTTCTTTGACCTCACGCCTTGCCGTAGCGGGCAATTCTGGGATTGGTGCATATCCTATAGTACCTATCCAAGTGCGGACACGCGACCCCGTGACCGCACAGGGCTCGCTACTGCGCGAGGCCGCACCCCAATGGAGGAGCAAGACATGAAGCCCAGTACGCCTTCGCCTTGCGGAGGCTGCAAATACGAGTGTAAGCCGGTCTTGAAGGCAATTCGAACTATGGAACATGATATCTGACGCGCTTTGTAGCGTTTTCCGGGTGCTAACGATGAGTGCATGCTGTCGTCGTACGCGCCTCCTTCTACTTGGGAGAACGTGTACCAACGACGGTATCAAGCCTCGTATGGCCTGCACAGCTGCGAATTCTTTCTAAGCTGCCCCTGTGTAAGGTGAGTACCCCGCCTCTACATCGGATTCTCGAAACGAGGCCAAACACTGCAGTAGCCAGTCGAATGGGGCGCATCCTACAGGAATCGCACGATTCACGACGGCTGTGGGCGTGGCCGGGAATCACCCGACTTCCGACAAGCTACCTGCTGCAATATGCGGGCCAACCATTACTGTCGCCGACGCTCCTTCGGAGTCGATTTGACTGGCCTCCAGCTGCATCGCAATAGGAGCCGTGGAACTCAAGCTCCGTCACCGGCGTACTACACTGGCGTTCAAAATGTAATGTTCCTTCGACATGGATCCTAGGATCACTCTCGTTGACGTCGTTTTCGCAGACTAGAATTCCGTCCGACGAATGTTCTAGCTATCCCAATATCCATTCATCGCCACTGTCATAACACCGCCGACGCCACGCCCCAATAATTATGTAACTGTTAGGGATCCTGATACCCCAATCGTAGTAGCGTCGCCTGTGCCCGTCAAGGTAGTCCGAACAAAGCATTTCGAAAAGGACGCCTACGATGGGAGTCCTGGAGCCACGGACGCATTTACGCTGCAGATGGTTGGCGGAGGCACCCCGGTGCTACGCTTACGAAATTCGAGGCGTCTGTCTCCCTTCGAAGAGGGATATAGCGCGACTCTCTCGTGTTTCTCCGCTCGCCGAACATTTTCTTCGCAAAGTTACCCACGCAACAAAACATGTTGTCTTCGGTTCCTGGTATTACTCTGAACGCAGGCTATTACACGATATTTTTGTACCGTGTTTTGCACTCTGCATACCTGCTAATATCCCATTCTGCGTTCCACGCCCCTTGTGGGATCGGACTCTCGTTCCTTGCTACAGCTTTGTTTCGGCTGTGCAGACCCTCTAGAAATATGCATAGCAATGTCCGCTCAAGTATCATAAGGAACGCGGCGGTGTGGTAATATCGAAGAATGCCACACAGCTAGCAGAGCCTTTGCGCGTCGTGCTCTGTGGCGCTGCGACATCTTCGGAGCTTCTCCCATTCCCTCATGCGGTTGTACTTGAGGGCTCTAGGTCACAGCACGGCTGTTTGGTAGGCATTGGCAGGCGTAACAACCGCGCACTACCCGGCCTTCGTACGTATATCGAAGCCCCCATCTGCTCGGCGATTAGTTCGATTACACGCAGCGAAATGCAAGACGTCGCGCGACATGGCACTGCACGTCAGTCAAATTTCCGTATCGTCCGTGTCATTTGTATAGACTTCGGACACATCTCATGCTTTGAACCACGTAGATATTCACACAGCGCACAGGATACATGGAAATGAGGATAGAAGTCGATAGGCGGCTGTGTTGCGCTGTGCCTAGGACGCTCGCTGCAGCGTCACACTCATAAATACGGAGTTGTATCGATGATAGCCCACATATAACCCTCCACATGTCATCCGGTGCGTATTGCGTGTCGTCGTCTTATTTATCTAATTGTCTGACATGTTGAGTGCTAGAGATGATACCAAGCCGTTGCATGTATGCCGGTGCACACAACCTCCCGCTCGAGATTGTCATGCGTATCGCCACATTCC
Source organism: Bjerkandera adusta (assembly GCA_027924225.1). Classification (NCBI taxonomy): domain Eukaryota; kingdom Fungi; phylum Basidiomycota; class Agaricomycetes; order Polyporales; family Phanerochaetaceae; genus Bjerkandera; species Bjerkandera adusta. Next base: position 12,391 of record BSCZ01000444.1, read on the forward strand.
TCTGTGGCTACACCCTCAATACCGCTTTCGGGTGGTATCGACTCTCTCCTGAACCATGGTTATCCAAGAAGGAGACCGGAAACTGCTCACTCGTCTGCAAGTACTGGGCGAAGACTGTGCGGGAAGGAGTTTTTGCCAGCCTATTCTTAAAAACTCCAGAGGACGGACATCAGTTCCAGTCGTTCATCGAGCGGCCCGTGAGCCAAGAACTCTCAATCCAGCGGCTTGTGAAGTACATTCACATAGAATGTAACCTCGCCGACCCTCCGTGGCTGCACTGTGTCTTCACGTTCTGGCAGCCTGGGAGTAATCAAGCCAACCTTCCCGATGTGTTGGTATTTAACTCATCGGATACGCCATCCGACGCTCCATCTCCACGTCTCCGCTCGATATATCAATCTATTCCTCGCCCGCCCCCACCACGCATGACACCAATCAGCAACCTCCACTTGAAAAAGGTCGTCTTCGCCGACTTTTACGACCTCAGGAAACTCCTTACGTCTATGGGCGAATTAGAAGAACTCATACTCGAAGACATCCTTATCAAGGACACGGAGAAATTCTGCGTCAGCACTTCGCTCTCACACCGGATACATCGAGAGCTGTACGTTGAAGTATCGAGCGGGAACATACCATTCCAACTCATTCGCTCGATATTACCGATGCGCTACCAGCACAAGGGTACCACCTTTTGCATACAACCACATGTCCTTCTATCCCTCGAAAAGGCACTCTTTGCTGTCACACTTGTTGGGAGTCCGAACTCTTCAGGAGCTACAAGGAGTGTATCCAAGCCTGATGACTACAAGTTGGAGATGAGTATTGACGAAGACAGGCCTAATTACTGTCGTGCGTCCCCATATTTCGACTTTGTACTTTGTTATTCATCTTCTTAATATATATACAGATCTCAACGTCCATGGTTCAACATTTCATTCCATCGTCAACACTGTCCACGTGGAATTCTGCAAAGGCGGCACTATTACGCACATATCCCTTCGCGTCCAACCAGCCGACGTCGCAGAGTACAAGAATTTTCCATGGGGCCAATTGGACCAGAATTTGTGCTCGCTTATCGAAGACTTTTCAGTTCTGTACGTGTACAGCAAGCATGCGGAGTCATGGCGGGTTCGCAATCTCTCAAAAGTGCTATCTCGTGAAATGGTCAATTTTGTGAGAGGGGGAAAACTGTATGTTGGGGAAGATAAAGACATGGGAGTGGAGTCCTGGCGTGTCGGGCCACCAATGGATGGGGAGGACGAGCAGTACGAGGAGTGGTGTGATGGAGAGGAGTTAGAGGAGTTCGACGAGTACATGGGCATGTGGGAGCAGCAGCAGCAGTATCAAGAGGAGGAATGGGAGAGCGGTGAAGACGAGGACTGGGTACGGGAGTGGGAGGAGGGGAGAGAAGAGGGCGACGGGTGGACTGAGTGGGACGAGTGGATATCATGGTGCGAGTGGGATGTATTGGTCGCATGGTGTGAAGAGGTCGCGCTTATGTAACAAAACTAACACACCTTCTGATTCCGTGCTACTAGTGTTGGATTGGCCCTCCGTTGGTTGACTTTAATCTATTCATTATGGATTTGTCGTATGATTTCCTGTGCAGCACGCTACCGGACATTGATTGTCATCCGAGTTCTCTACGGTATATATATACCCGTTACGTCTCGTCCGTAAGACAGTCGATTTGACACTCACCAAGGACGTGTTACGCGACGGCTGAAAGGACGCACCCGGAATCCCGTTGATGCGACATGGACGCGGATCGTCCCACTCATCGTGGAGGCGGCAGTGAGCTTGGGATACAGAATATGCCACGGTATTGCTGACCGAAGGAGCGCATTTTGGAATCTTCAACGTTCATAAACGGTCCTAGTATAAACAATGGCATGGCGATTAAAGCAAACGTCGCCTTGGTGAACTCCTCCGAAGAATAAATGAGACGGCGCACTTACTTTCAGACGACGTCGTATAGTTCTTTAGCGAGTGGAAGACGACGCCACATGTCATTGCTCAGGAACGACCTCGGTCGAGATTGCGAGAACGGCACTAATGGGATACTATTATGAGCATTTAGAGCCCGCTGCTGCGCCGCGTAGTATACAAGATGCGGCTACTGGCTCGTCGAGATAGGCTTGCAGGACCGCTACGGAACCAGGCCGAGGGCAATAGGTCTGAGAGACGATAGGCTGATGGCGAACATTGCGGTAGGTCGAATCGAGGAGGGGTGTTGAGGATCTTACAAGTAGTTGACGGATGGGACCGATTGACTTGCAGGGGTGCCATACGTGATTTCAAGATGAACAGGCTTGCTGACAAGACAACATAGGCCGCCCTTCAGCATACAGCACCGTCCCGTCATTGTTGAGTGGAAATAGCTATAGTAGAATGGATGAGCGACGCATGCGTTTCACCTAATAGTACTTACAAATCTAAACATGCGCCATAACCTGACTGGCGGGCGTAACAATTGTCTTATGCCTGCAAGTCCAGAGAGAATGGTGCAGTGGTGAGCCAGCGAGTCGGGCATCCAGTGAGAGTCGACTGCCAATCGACAGATTAAGTCGTTTTGCAGATCGAATCATTCGCGTGTGGTCGGTGCTTTGGAATCCGGCTCCAGATCTGTGTATAGAACGTCGGCGTGATCGTTGAGTATCGTCAGTACCCGAATGCGTCGACGGATCTTGAACTACCATACCATTCAAAGCCAACCCGGGAAAGGGAAGCCGGCTCTGATTTAACCTTCCCAGCCGTGTCTTTCGCCCGCCTATATGTCGGCCTCCTCGGGTGAGAACTCCGTGTCAGGTTGACGTTGTGGGTGGGGGAAGAGGTGGAAAAAGCAGGTCTAAAGTCGTGTTAAAATACATACCGCGAAGTTGAGTGACTGAGAACGTACAGCACCTTGATCAAGTCTACCTTCCGGATCTAAGCAGCAATCTCGAAGAGCGTATCGGTGGCGGAGACTGGTGCGTGTTGAGCTCTGGACTGGACTGAGACACCCGGCACCGTTCCTCGATGCGCACCAGGTGGCTCATGGAACCAACCAATGTGATAAGTGAATTTCAGGCGTGTGGATATAGAAAACGTGCCGCATACCATGCCGTTAAGTTCGCACAACAGAGACGAAGACGCAGCCAGCGTAAACGGAACGGACGACGCCGCATCTCTGGCAGCACAAGCCCGACTCGTGCGCCGCGTAGCTTTGTTGTTGAATCTGTAGATATCAAAGCGTATCCCAAAAGACTACGTTTTGTTGTAGCTCTATAGTGAGGAGTGTGTATAGGACGCACACGACTTCAAGTAGAAGTTGTGGGAGAAACCCAAGGACGACTCGGATTGGGTGCTGTTCCGCGAGTTTGTGTTCATTACGAGCATGAACAGCTGGTGGGGCGTTTAAATACGCTGGTCATTTTCCTGCTGCCGCTGTGTGAGGCGTCGGGTGGGCGGGCTGTGCGCGCTGCTTGGTGGGAGGGCCATGTCGACGTCAGTGGTGGTGGTAGTCGGCCAGGCCTTCGCAATCTTATCTTATCTCCAAAACAAGACTATCGATCACTCGGTGATTCCCGATGCCCGTTGCGTCCTCCAAACATCGAGTTCTCCTCTCCTATCGACCTCCACGGGCCTCCCGTCAGCTTTGGCACCTTTTCCTCCACGCAAAACGTTTCTAATGTTCTGCGGTACGCTCACTACGTATATACCGCTTCAGTAAGCGCACGAGGGGAATATGGGCAGCTGCTCGCTGTGGTACGTGCCTGTTTAGAATCCCGCTTCTTCCCTGACCTTATTTCTTCACGTTGCAGACAGCCCTTGTCAGCTCTCCCTAGGCTATCTGACGACTGCCATATGCCCAGGCGCTAACACGCGGGCGCACGTTTGGATCGCCCTCGCTCTTCGACATGCTCGCGGCGTAGGCCAGGGTCAGCAAGAGTCGTACTCACCTTCCATGCGGTCGCTTTCCAAAGGCCATAAACTCCGACCGTGAGCCCGAATTGCTGCCCTATTTGTTGGGGTTACTTTATGTTTTGTTCTAGACTAGGTGTCTCTCACCGGCGCCGATCTCGTATCTTCAACATCTCCAACCGATGCGGGGCTAATGCAGCCATCCAAGGACCCTTCAACATATATCGCGGCGGAGGATACCGGTCTTCCTCACTGTCGAGTCCGCTCTCAAGGTGAGTATCTCACCCCCACGCACAGCTGCCGAACCGATGACCCAACCGTAATCAATCAGGTCATAGGGACACAGCCCACCTCACAAAGAAATTAGGCGATCTGCTTCTACTGTGGTCCCGATGACTCGCATTCAACGTCTAACGCGCTCACCCGATGCGTCTATCTAACCTCTCCTCTACCGATTTTGTCTTACTGCAATCCGCACCCCGTTGGTGTTGGTACACGTTCGAGTCATCCAATCTCCGCTTTATTTCGCGCATGCATATCTCTTTGACCAGGGCATGCGAGTGTCGAAGAACCTCATCACGCAAAGGGCATCCCCGACAACTTCGCTTGTGGACGGCAACCTCACTTTCGACCCGACTTTGAGTGAAGGATACAGCTCTGCGACATCCGCTACAATCTGCCTGCCTTCAATGATCATACCAGTGGTTCGAATGTCGATGAACCCACCACAGCACGCGACAGGTTCAGCAAACAAAAGGCAATCTCATCGATCTTTTATGACCTGTGGCTCAAGCGAGGAGGGTGTATCAGTAAACAGCCCCGCGGACACGCTTCTAGGCGATAGCACGCTGTCGAACCTCGAAGGCGCGGCGAAGGAAGCGGGTGCTTGCAAACCCGGACGTACAAAACGCTGCGAAGAGCATTCGTGCGGATGCGCTAAAGGTATGTTCGTCTTGTGCAATGAAGAAGGGGAACCACTGACTCGCATGGTATAGCTTTCAGATTACCTCACACAGATGTTTGGGCGTTGAAGGTGTATGTCTTTGAATGGGCGAGGATAGATGGACGGAGGGCTTTTTGTTTTGGAATACGGTATTACCTGTAGCGTGGTAGAGGCTTTAGTCATGTACTCGGATACGAATGATCTGTGTCGGTTATAAGTTCAATTTCGGTTTTGAGCAACTCGGGTTCAAGCGAAATATTCTTGTGTCGTTACGTGGGACGTTGCACGCGCGTCATAGCGAGGATGGGGTGGGATCGAAGAGATGAACGAGGGGGCGGATCGGTTCGCTTTGGGGGGAGGCGATCCGTTGATTGGACGGCACGCGTGCACGTGCGACGCGATTGAAAGTCCGCACGCGTACCTATATAATCTAGGCGCCGCCCCGCGACTCGCTTTTCCTCCTCCGCCCCCACTCGTTCATCGTCCTCCTCGCCCCAGCAGAAACCCTCACCCGCATACACCCCCCCAGTATTTACGACGATATGACGACTGCAATGAACGCCTTTTATTACGACCAACAGCCCGTCGCGGGCCCCAGCACCGCCAAGTCAGGCTCCAGACTGGCGCGGACATTCAAGAGGATCCGCAGGGTGCTCACTCCCGTGGCAAAGAAGACGTTGGATAAGTCTGAGCTCAAGACCAAGCATGAGCGGCGCGCTGCCGAGATTGTGCTCGAGACGGAGGCACGCAAGGGCAAGTCTATCAAGCGCAAGCTGCTGGAGGGATGGAGCAGCCCGTTGGCTCGGCTCAAGGTTCGTATCGTGTAATGGCCTGCGCGGGGCGGGCGTGGTCTCGAGTGGACGGCAGCTGACTGTGTTCATCGTTGTACCCTACAGTGCTGCCGCCGCCGCGATGATGCAATGGACACCAGCAGCGACATGCCCGAGGACGCCACCATGGTCTGCGATGCTATTCTGCCTGCTCCGGACGCGGAGATGGTGCTCGACTCGGAGGACTCTGTATCTGCGCTGGTCTCCCTCATGGCCGGGCTCTCGCTCTCGGACGCCGACTTACCCATGGACACCAGCTTGGACACCGACGCTGACCTGGGCTTGACTGTGGACCTGCATCTGGACACGGACATTGACATGACCTCGGAGCTGGACACGGGTATCGACACGAGTGCGTTTCTCAGTGTTCCGGCCAAGTCGACGAACTGGCCCACTGTCTCGGGGCACGACAAGCACACTCCGTACAACCAGATCGCCCGGTTCAAGCGGCGCGGGATCAAGCACCTGACGTTTGCGGACTGCTGGAGGCTCATGGACGAGCAGGATGCACAGACGGCCATGGACATCGACCAGCTGCCGGTCCTACTCCTGCGTACGGCACGGGTGCCTGCGAGCCTCGCTGGACTGGACAAGCTAGAGCTGGGCGCGGCCTACTTCGACTTGAATGCGTCGACCAACACCCTGGTCGACGACTCGTTTTACCAGCACGACATGTCGAGCGACGCGACCCTCGTTGAGCATGAGCATGACAGCACTTCTGGATGCCTGCTGAAGGCGCTCCGCTCTCTGAGCCTGGGCAAGATGACCGCCCCGGGTGGCAAGACCTCGAAGTCGTCCAGGACGCGCCGACACGCATGAGCCCACACAACCTACTCCTTGCGTATTGGCTTCAACATAGTTTCTCATTCTCATTCTCTTGGATCGCAACCCGCATACGGATATGAATGAAGATATGGACGAATATTGCCTGAAGATTTGAACGAATATGACCTGAAGATTTGAACGTATATGACTCGAAGACTTTACCGCATTTTGGATGAAGATTTGGATACGAATTTCTCCCTGGTCCCTCGATTTGTACTGTATTCATCTCCCCCGCCCGCAACGCGCACCATCGCTACCACTGTGCCCGCGTCCGCCACACACCAAACCCCCACGCTCGTTGCCCACACCCTACGCTGCACGGGCGCAACCACCTCTCCTGCCGCCGGCCCCGGATGCGCGAGCCACGCCCAGGGGACACCATCAGCACGCTGCGGGGCCCTCCGCCGTGCGCCACCGCCTGTCGTCTCACCGGCCGGGCATCCTCGACGACCTATTTGCCGACACGACAAGACTCTTCGGTCGCCATCGCAAGCCCTCACGAACGCCATGAACCAGTCGACGGACAGACACAGACAGACAACGAGAACGAGACGCGGGACGGTCCGCCAGCGCACCTTGGACGCTCCACCGCCAATCACATCACTGCCCCCTACGGCTCGCCAACGCCCCCTACGGCTTCGGCACCTCTTCTACTCTACATCGCGCCCTCGTTCTCGCCACTCCCCGTCGTCGTCACACCGCCAACGATACTAATGCCCCCTACGGCATGCCAGCGCCCCCTACGGCCGCGGCACCTCCTCCACCTCCTCCACCTCCCGGATTCTGGTTCATGGTCCTTCGCGACGCTTGCCCCGGCCCCGTCGGGTCTCTCTCTGTCTGCCTTCTGGTCGCTGGATGCTCCTGCCTGTCTTCGACACCTGTGGTGCATGGACGGTCTGTCCTGCAGCCGCTGGCTGGACCTCCCCTCTCGCGACTCACCACTTCCACCCTCGTCGGCACCCCAGCTGCCTACCGCGCCCTGTAGCACATCACCATCGCGCCCTATCCTTATCTTTATTTATTTGTCCACCCCTCCGGCTTCCCGCCTCTCGTATTATCTTTGTGTATTTCGTCTCCCCGAATCTACGAATATTTCTGTCTGTCATCCGAGCTACGAGGAGAACGGCGGGGAAAACAAGGTATCGGTATATGTGGCTGAGAGAGATCTCAAACACGACCTTCAACAGAGTTCCGGGTGCTATTGTCACAAAAGTTGCACCGAGGTACGCCTATATTTGGGCTGTTGGATGTGCGTGATGATGGAGCATCGCATTTCATTTGACAGCACGCCACGACGTCGCGCAAAGTGCAAGCACCCGGACTGTGCCTTCTGTTCCAGAAATCCCGCCCCGTCTGAGCCGTATCATCACCGCCCACGCTTCAGGCTTCTTATCCTACTTATGCATGACATCCAGGGACACTTTGTAACTCCGCATTTCAGACGTATCTACACAATCGAGAGCGCTTCCATGCTTCACCCATTAGGCTCTGCTTGCCATCTTCCTTGATCACAGGGTATGCTCATGGTCCGACATCCAAGCTGTACCAAGCTGTCCAAGCAAAGGGATACCTCCGGCTTTGGTGTTGAATTTAGGACAGGCGGTGCCCATGCTGTTGATTACAGGCCCAACTCGACCTACGTGGTTGACGTGCTACGGTAATTTTGGTATAAAGAGGCGTATGGTTCTATAGTCAATACCTACTTGTCTGACACTGGGCGATATCTGGTACGTACCACACTTCAACGTTAACCCATCGATACACCTGACATTTACATTTCGAAGCACCAAAGTCGGCATCATTCTACGGGATGCCACAGAACGCGAGTGCAGAAGACCTTCCGGCGGAACTTATCGTCCCGATCGTCGAACTCCTCCTTGGAGACTGACTGAATTGCTGGGGGCGGGAAGTAAACGTCCGCCCTCCGCTCGTCTTAAGCAAGCGCGAGCTCGGAAATTGCTCGCTTGTCTGCAAGTACTGGGCGAAGCTCTTGCGGCCCAAAATATTCGAATTCCTCACCTTGAAGACCGCGGAGGACGGACGCCAGTTTCATTCGTTCGTAAGGTCGTCAATCAGCCCGGACCTTTCTATCTCGCGACTCGTACAGGATATCCGTATACGGTATGACCTCGCCGGCATACCGTGGCTTCACCTTATCTACTTCTCTCTGTGGAACCGCTCTATCCGGGTGCGAGTCGAGATTGAGGTCTTTGATTCTTCAGATGCGTCATCACACAAGCATCCCATACTTGCCCGCTCCATATACCACTCCCTGCCTCGCCCACTCCCACGAAGCATGTCGCCGAGTTGCGCACTCTCCTTGAATGGCCTATCCTTTGCAGACTTTCTCAGTCTCTCCCAGTTCCTCTCCTCAGTTCAATTTATGTTTGAACTATGGGCGCCGATTCAGCTCAGCAACGTCCACATCGAAGACATTGACAAGACGTTTACTTTGCGTTGCCGCGGCCGTACGCACGAGTCCCTTACCATCGTTGACGGAAATGCGCCGTTGCGGTCGGCGTGCTCAATATCAACGCACCCGACGTGGAAGAATTACCGACAGCAGCACACTGTCGTAATGCTCGAGAAGGTCTGTCTCGCCATCATGAAGACATGTCCCATATTTCGAGAATGGTGCTCTGTGGACGGGGAAGCTAGAAATGACAGAAGCCACCCGGACCCCGATGACCCGACTCATCATCATCCCCGTTCACTGGTTACGAACTATACGTTACCTCAAGGATATGGTGAACCTCTATATCTCTCACTTTATTTGCGCCACAACGGAACTAAATCCGCGATTAATCCCTAGATTTTACGATATCCGACTGGTGCGACGCGTACTCCGTGCATCGGATTGAGATAGCTCTTCTGAAAGATGGCACCATATCGTCCCTTCGCCTCGTGGTACGGAACTGCGAGCAGGCGCTGTTGTTTCCCTGGGCCCAGATCGACGAAGACCTTTGGGCACTACTCCCAGACGTGCAGGCACTGACAATCAAGATTGACGAAGACCGAGGGCGAAGTGCCCTGGCGAGGGTGATATCGGGGAGCATGATGCATTTCGCGCATGCAGGTAAATTAAAATTCTAGACGACGTTGCGTCTTCTTCAGTTGTGCAGGTATGATTTCAATGAAGGAGATCGTGTTTTCTGGTTTAACCCTGCTGTCACAGACTGTGGTGACGAAAAGAAGAATGGAGAAAATGAAGACGAGGAAAACGACAGTGACGAAGGGGGTGATGCGCGCGAGGAAAACGAAATAGAGTACGAGGATTTTGACGAAGAAAGGGCTCCGACGGGCGCGCAAAAAAGCATGAATGAATGCAGTCATACGCCGGTATGTCAATTCATCAGGCTCGTCATTGGCGAGTCAATGTTGGGATGTGCATCGGGATCTGAAGGTTGTTCCACCGTCCAAAAATTGCAAGGTGATCATGGCGTATAAATAGGGACAGTCGACAGAATGTCGATTAAGAAGATGGCGCCCCGCGCGTCCGATAGAAACGAAGGAGAGCGGCGATCACTGATGGAAACGTCAGGGTTGAATAACGGGCCCGGTGTAGATGCTGATCTTGTACGAAATAGAGGGCTTGGAGGACGGCTTGCGAATGGTGAAGTTGGAAGGAACGCCACGGGGCAGTAATAGTGATATGTTGCACGTGAAAGCCGTCCGAATTGCAATTAGCTTAGAATTCTACGTCAAGAAGTCGTGAATGAGGTGGAAGAGTAGGAGGGTGAAGACGGTGTACCGTTCATGCTCTCCTGCGCGTCCGGCGCCATCAACGGATACTTGTCGAGTTCGATGGAGCACACCATGCAATCTCTGAACCCTTGCGCCACGGCATCCGTGCACGCGCATTGCGAGAGCTTGCAATTCTACGTAACGAACCATGTCAGCAGGGAATCAAAGTGTATGAGGGAAGGTGCGTACGGCGAATGTTGTTTCCAAAACGCTGCATTGGGTGGGGCACTAGTAAAGTCAGGCACAGTCAGGTTGTGTTCGTTAACGAGTTGATTGGGTATACGTTTGCGAGGTCGGGCACCCATTCGAATTGCCGGTGTTGGAGAGCGCCTTTGGGGAAGTGTCGGAATGCTGAGCCCAGCGCTGGTGCGCCGCTGTCGTGCGCGGAGACGCCACCTACTGCAACTTTCAACTTAGCGACACGGCCGCATGAGATAGCACACTTTCACGCACTAGAGGTAGCGATCGAATACGTGAGAACGACAGCGAGTAGAAAAGCGAAACCCATCCTCGTCGAACAAGTGGATGACGACGAAAACGCTGAGAGAGACAAAACGAAACAAAGAGTAGCGGCGTCGGGTACCAAGCTGTCAGTGGTATTTATAGGGCGTTCATGGTTTCTAGGTCGGACAAAAGTAAGTTTTGTGCCATCATGGGTGTAGGCGGGAGTGAAAATGGTCCATGTATGCGGAAACTCACTGCGCCCGTCGACCGCCGGAGGATCCCAAACAAATTACCATGGGTCCGCGTGGCATTCCGCATCGTGAGTAAGGGATCTGCGGACAACGAGGCACGGCAGCATCTCAGAAGCGAGGGTCTATGTCGTGTATTGCATGCGCGTGTGTCTAGAAGTACATTAATGTTATGATCTGTATGAATATATCAGAACAGTTCAAGTCGCGCTTGACCGGGAGTCAGCATTTTCAAACCGGTATGTCCTTGAACTCTCCACTCTCTTCCTGTTCCTGGATCGTAAACGTCCCCAGCTCCTCCTGCATCTTCCTATCCTCGTCGATCGCGCCCCGCACGCTCGACCCCGCAGCAACAGCGCCGACCTCGGCGACCTGCCCGACCGCACCCGTCACGTTCCCCACACCCTGCCCTATATTCCCGCCAACCGTGCGCGCGTCGCGGCCGAACTCGTTCTGCGTGACGTCGCCCAGCGTTTCGGACGCAACGTTCTTAAGCTCGACGGCGCCGGCGCCGACCCCCTGCGCAGCGGCATCGTATGCGTTTGCGAGTGAGTCGAGGGATTCGGCGGTGCTTGGTGATGCTGGCCCGACGGCGGAGGAGATCCATGCGCCGGCTGTGGACGCGACGGAGGCGAATGCGGCGCGGACTGTCGATGCTGCGCCGAAGAGGGATTCGGTGGCGGCAGCACCTTTCGCGGTGACTTTGTGTGCTGTCGGCGAGAAGGTCATTGGCGACGTTGTTGGAGGATTTTGTGCGAGCCAGCTGAGAAACTTGTCAGTTGCTAGGAACAGTACGCACTGGAGAGAAACTTACTCGGTCTTCGATTGACGAATGGCTTCTGCTGCTCGTGTGGCGTCTTCGCTAGCGCTGCGCCCGAGTTCGTCGCCGATGGCCTCGATGCCGGCTTTCAGTAGGCCGTAATCGATGAGTATTTGTTCAAAGACCTCTTGCAGGGCCTCTAGTTCTTTATCCGATGCTATAGCCTCCGGGAGTACAATCTTAACGAATCTATCTCTTGTAAGCAGACGACTTGCTATGAACGGGACGTAGACTTACCCTTCTCCACCAGATGTAGCCATCTCTGGCTTGAACGCGTAGGTGCGCTCGTTCTGAGCCAATGTGCCAAACAGTGTCGTGCGATGCAGCGCGAATAGCGCTTTCCCCACCCGTAGCATCAGGACCGCGGCGGTATCGTCCTTTGGCTTGTCCTCGTTGGGGTTGATAGTCGACAGCGTCAAGTCTCCTTCTGCAAGCACTACGGAGGCTTCTCCAAGTTCGTGTGTTGCCGTCACCCAAGGAATCGTCACTTTTCGTTCATTCGGCCCCTCTGCTGCGCTCAGGAGTCCGTGGTCTATCAAGACACTCTCGAATGTCGCCTGGATCGCCTGGAACTCGGACCCGTGTTCTCGTGTTCCGTCAGGGAGTGTGATTCTGATGTAACTGAAGGGCATGTTACTAAGTCAAGCGCGCCTCAAAACATGAAAATGTTCGGTACTCACCCTTTGATGTCGTCCCCGAGCTCAGGTCGGAACACGTAGACCCGCTCGTCTCCGGCAACAGTGCCCACAGCCGTCGTGTCGTACAGCGGGAATGCCGCTTTCCCGACCGAAAGCGTGAGCACGGGTGTACGGCCTTGCGCGCCCGCGTCGGTGGTCGGCCGGGACAACGTCAGATCTCCTGTGTCGAGCTCGACGGCGGAGGTCCCCAAGACATGTGTCGCCGTTGTGCCTGGTAGTATTACGATGGGAATAGTGGTGGCCATGGTCCAAGCTGTGGTTGTTGTGGTCGTATTCAAGGAGGGGCGTACTCCATAGTCGCAGTATCCCTGACGTCAGTTGCTGGGGTTAGGGTCGGGCCTCGTTTCATGGCAAATAATTCGGGAATAGCGTACTGAGAACTAGGTTTAATTGTTGGTTTAATCATTGGGCAGGGTAGGACATACCATCTGAGGCAAAATCATGGCTGTCGTGCCAGAAACCTCCACCGGGTTTGTGAGGATCTAGCGTTTGCCTCTTTGGGGATATGTCAGAAGATGCTGACGCGTCTCATTCACGAGATGCATTGCGTGGTACAAGCAGGGCGTCGGTTTGTATAAGAAGTTGTGCGAAATCGACTGTGGTGGTACGAGGTTGAACGTTTTCGATCAGGGAAGGGTCGGTAGCGGATTCATTGATGGGGTAAGCGGAGGAACGGGCCGTGTGTCGCCGCCCTCTGATCATGAGTGACAGCGAGAGCAGATTCATTCGTTCATCGTTTATTCGCTAGTCATACAATTGTAACATCACCGCCCAAAAAACCCAAGCACTTTTCTCCGTGGTCTAGAAGTTCACTCCGGAATGAGAGACACTTGCAGCTCCGGCAGTCCGCGCGGCTCTAGTCGGATGCATGAATTGTGGCATAGCCGCACCCATGCGCCCAGTCATGGACCCATCCGTTCTCTGCGCAGTCTCGTCCGCCTTGACCTTGAGAATCTGATTCTCGAGCGCCTCGACTTGCTTTAGCAGCAACACCTCGGCCTTTTCGTGCGGGACTTCCACGCCCGTCTGGCGTAGAGACTTGTCGTGTGCGAGGCGGAGAAGGAACGAGACGAATCTAGGATACTCATGAGAACCAGATTTATAAGAGCGAATGGGTTAAGGAGCTTACAGTTCTTTCAGAAACGCGTACGACCACGAGTCTGTCTTCTCTGCGATCTCGGTGGCGATCTCGTCTGCGTCTTGCTCGAAGGATGCGCCGGTGGAGGGCCCCAACGCGCGGATCTTGGCGAGCCAGCGGAGGGCAAACGTCTTGCGCATGACGATATCGGGCAAGGCGAAGTTGTACTTCACGTCGAAACGCGAGGGGCGGTTGAGGATGGCGTCATCGATGCGTTCGGGATGGTTCGTCGTGGCGATGGTCAAGATCCCGTCGTTTCCGGCCTGTGGATAATTCAGCCTTAAGCGTAATAGGGATAGTAAGAAATATATCATACCAGACCGTCCAGTTCGTTGAGGAAGAAAGAACGTGCGTCGGACGTGACCATAGCATCCAGGTCCTCGAGGATAAGAACACACGGAGAATGCTGCCGAGCGTGTTCAAAGATTTCGCGAATACCCTGCTCAGGGCCCTGGGGAGGGAATGGATATCAGAATCAGGATACGTGGAAAGTCAAGGCGAAGACATACGTTACGGGTGGTAAACGTTTTCACGTACAATGGCGTCGCCTTGATTTCCGTCAACAACGCCTTGATAGACTCCGTCTTGCCGTTCCCAGGAGGTCCGAGGAGTAGCAGACCGCGTTTCCAAGTGATACCCAGCGAAGTGTAGATATCCTTGCTGGCAAAGAAGGTCTGCGTGTCGCGGCGCAGGTCCTCCTTGAAGCTATCCTCGAGGACAACCTCGTCCCAGCTCGCAGCGCGCACAGCCTTATACAACGCCTTGTTCTTCGACCAAAAGCCGCCATCGTACACCCATATCTCCTCCTTCAAGCTATCCGCCCACCTATACACCTCAGTGACAAGCTTCCTGCCAACAGAATCATCCGCGCCGTCGAACACGATGTGCCAGAACACGACGCTCGTGAAGTTCGCATGCCAGCTCGCCTTGTACACGCGGAACGCGGTGGTCTCGAAGACGAATTCAGAGATCCCGGAGACGACCTGGCTGAAGATCTCCTGCCGCTCGGGGTTGAAGTCCTGGACGCTGTGGGTGTCCTGCTCGACGATGGTGATGGAGGTGGACAGCGTCTTGAGGTACGCGGAGAGGGGGAACTGGCTGTCGGCGCATTTGACGATGGAGAGGTGGTGCGATGTGGGGTGTTCGACTTTGAGCCGCTTGATGAGGTTCAGCTGCGGGTGCGCGACGGGTGCGCTGAACTGCGAGGACATGAGGGAGGAGAAGTTGGACATGTTGTGGGTCTGTGTCTTCTCGTCCTGTCGAAGGACTTTTTGAATGTCGTGAGCGGGCGTCCAGAGGCTCCTGCCGGCCTCTCCGCCCATTAACGGCGATATTTGGGTTCTGTCGAGATGGCCATCCTTGAGCCCCCGCTGTGATCGAAGTCGTTGTTCATCCGGGCGCAGTGAGAATTAGCGGTCATGTAGCATCTTCGCAGTATAGATCAATCAGAATGAGTACCTCGAGGCATGCGGAGTCATTTTATGGACCTTCTCCACGAACATAGATGCGAGGAGCTCGGGGAAGCAAAGCCGGCACAGCGTCCATTCCAGATCATCCGTGAACTTGAACGCGCTGCCGTGTTTTGGGAAACTGCGTAACCTGTATTTTCGCGGGGGATCTTTCATGAACAACAGGGTGAGCATCTCGAGTAAAGCCGACTCACATCTTCAGTTGCATTGATGAGCCGCATTCGCCATCCTAGTATAGGCTATTTTGGTGATCCTCTGCGCCAAGATAGCGAAGCCGCTGGGAGGATTCTTGAATCATCTCACCCACTGAAGAACCTCGATTTCCGTGTGTTTTTGCCATGTTTCAGCAGGCCAGCGCTGTAGACCCTAGAATGTCTTCCATGTGCTGTATTGCATGTGCCGGAATTTGGTTACAGTTCCTTTGTTGGGTGGTAGGCCCGTGTATGCACAGTGTACCTTTCCTACCAATGAAAAGGGTACGTTAGCAGCCTGACTTCCGGTACTTCTAGTGTGATACGTACCATCGTCTGCTCTATTATATGAACAAGTCGTTGAATAAGGACATAACATCTGACTTGGAGTGCTGCATTGGCTCAAGATGGAAGTGTTCTGAGCAGGCATGTCACGTCATGGTTTGCGCATCGTGACAGCCGGTGACGTACAAGACGTCACGCCTGCCGAGACGGCGATCACATCTGGAAGCGCCCAATGAAACGCGCCTGAAACAATAGCGCCCATACCTTACCACGAACCACACCCCGTCGCAGCCGCCCCTGCTGTCTGTCCACACTAGCTCAGTTTCGACCACCGAAATGCCTCGTAAAGATCCTAATGCTGGAGCTTCAACTGCCAAGGCACAACAAGAGGCAGCGTCAGACGGCATCGACGCGTACGAACTGCCAAAAAGCCTGGTCACGAAACTCGCTCGGTCCGCTGTATGTACGCGTTTTTCCATTAGTGATTTGCACGGCCAGATTGTAGGCCAGAAGGCCGGTCGCAGCCGGCCAAGGGACCCCTGGATTCACTTGAATACCAAGATACCTTCGTGAGTGACCAAATGCCACTATACTGTGTTTTGGCAACTTACTGTCTGTTTCCTGCTGCTATCCTGCGCTTCATGCTTTAGTCGTGGGAGTAGTACGCGTTCTGCGTGTCAACCTCAAGCGACAATCGCACATGAAGAGAGCTGAACTAGGTAAGAGGCGTGTCAGGTGGAAACACAATAATAATTACTCACATCGCTCTTAAACTTTCGCAGCTGGGGCCCAATCCATGCACGGCATCGGTATACAGCTTGATATGTCTCTTGGCCGGGCTCAAAGTTCATGAAAGCTCGAGGCCGTCGAAACCAGGCTAAATCCGGGGCTTTTGGCCTCAGCCGGGCCGTGCAAATCACTCATTCCCGCGTGTAGTGGCTTCTTGACGAACTGTACTGATATTGTAGGCTCTCTAGCTACCAGAAGGTGCGAAGATGCAGAAGGAAACCGTGATTGCGCTCACGAAGGGATCTACGGTGTTTGTCAATTACCTCGGTGGGTTTACGTTCGCCGCAAGAGACTACTATCATTAGCTAATCAGATTTGACCAGCTGCGACGTATGTTTATTCGCAATAAGTTTTAGTTCAGCTCTTACACTGCTACTTAACAGAGCTCATGACGTCGCTACTCAAAAGCAACACAAGAGCGTATCAGCCACGGACGTGCTAAAAGCGTTGGAGTTGCTCGATCTAGGAGACATGCTCCCCAAACTCCAGGATGAACTACAAGGTATGGCCTCCTCATTCTCCGCACACGCCGCGCTGACAACCAGGTGCGACCGCAGCTCACCGCGACCTCCAAAAGTCCGATAAAGGCAAGCGCCCAGGACCGAAGCCAAAACCTAAAGACACATCAGAGTCCGTGTCGGCGAAAGGCAAAGGCAAGGCGAAGGAATCGGCGTCCGCCACAATCACGATACCCTCGCGGGGATCAAGACAGGGAACGGCATCAGAACCCATGGACGGTGATGAACAAACTGTATCATCAAAGGCGGCCGACCTCGACGAGGACGAAGAGATGGCGGACGCGGACGACCAGGAGGGCGTAGAGGACGAGATAGACGAGGACGAGGACGTCGGCGATGAAGACGAAGGGGAAGAAATGGTCGACCAGCTCGAGCTGGAGGAGGCAGAGCTGCAAAAGGACGCCCGAGGAGTGGAGGAGCGCGATCATTATCGCGAGGAGGATTGATCTGCCACAACCGCAAACGTGTGTCTGAATGCTCGCTTGTTGGTTCTTGTCGGTCTACGTGCCACACGATCACCACTTTATCGTAGATTCTCGTTTCAATTTATCCGTTTCACTCTGGAGGCGTGTGGGGCCACCACTCGGCGTGCAGCTTCGCCTGAAGGTACGTGTAGGAGGTGCTTTGTTCTTACTGAGCTTCCTTTTCTGGACAGTTTGTTAGGATCGGAGGCCCTTGCCAAACAAACCTCGTCCGAATTGGGACTAGGCCGATGGATGTCAGTGAAACGAACATTCGACAAAAATCAGGTGCCTTCCATGGATATCTCACAGGGTTGACCGAGCATGGGATGACTGCATCCCTTGCGTCCCAGTTGCAGCATGTTGCGACCCTACGTCAACCGATACGTATGACCGGCGTTGACAATGGAGTAATCGCCGAGTCGTCCGCACCTTGCGATTCCACCTGCGGCTACAATCTCCACCCGAGCCACAGTAATCTCCACCTCGCGTCGACCAGCCCATATGTTACTCCATATTAGCCGTCTGATGTCTCAAGCCACCGGTCGTATCGTCCCACCCTGGGACGGGTTTGTACAGGAGGCTGTTCAAGTGATTTCTTGAACATGCGGAGTCACCGCCCTTCAGGGAATTCACGTAAGCTCTCAGGGTGTCGGAAATGCAGGGCCGGGAGGTGCGAATGTTTCGATGGCTCTTACGTTTCTGCGAAGCAACGTTGTTGAGGCTATTCAGTGCCAAGTTTGGAGACGGGGGAAAAACCAACCGCTTTCCAATGTATCCGGCTCCGTAATGAAAGCCCGAGGTGTATGTAGGACGGTTTTGTGGTAGGACCCTCGGGCCATGAGCACAGGACCATTCATTTGACACGGTTTTCTTCCCGCGAAAGGGGACGTGTAGATGAGATGTTGACTTTCGGCTGAGACAAGTCAATTAATGGGTGGTCTGTTTAGGGTTCTGCAGATCCCTGGTTGAACTCTGCGCTTTGCAGCGGCAGTAGAATCAAATCTCAGTCTGATCGTAACTCCATTTGTTATCGTTTGTTAATGGGCGCTTGAATCCGGCAACGCCCGGTATGCCGAGTAAGCAAGATCTCCTATCCAAATTTGTCTTTTTCAATCTTTCGTCTTTACCGCCACCACACCGTTCGGCCACTTGACTCATCTTCGCGCAATAACACCATGGGTGCCTACTACGATGAAATCGAGATTGAGGATATGGCGTGGGACGAGGAGAAGAGGGTCTACCACTACCCATGCCCCTGCGGCGATCGTTTCGAAATCTCGAGGAAACAGCTCAAGAACTACGAAGATATCGCGACATGTCCGAGCTGTAGCCTTGTCATCCGCGTTATATTCGATCCGGTACGTGCTTCCTTACTGCGTCCGTCCCGAGGCATCCTAACTCGCGGATAGTTGGACTACGAGGACGACCCGGATTCTGATGAAGAGTCACCGGGCTCGGAGGACACGGAAAGTACCGAGGACAGTGACGAGGAAGACTTCCAGGATGCTATGGAGAACCTCCGCATCTAATGCGGGCTCTCTCACGAAGTCTCTGCTGAGGTTTGGGTGGGAGTCGAGTCTGGCAGCTCACTCGCGGTACCACCTTCCTCATGAATCAGGAATCAGACCCACATCGCACTCTGCGGATATCCTTCCACGGTCATATGCGGCATCTCTTGGGGCATCCATCATTGCGTCGATACCAACCGCGCAGCCCGTTCGCTCGTCGCACCCATCACAGGACGCACCCCGTGCAGAAGGTGGAAATCACTATTTGTATTGCATACTTCGGGCTAACAACCGTGATCAATACAGATGACGCTCACCTACAACAACGCGTCATTCTACACATCAATCCGTCGGTGCCGACGTCTGCGTCGTATCGTGCGCGAATCCGAGCTGACGGAGTCGCGCGCGGAAAGTCCTTGGTGCAGAGGAGCGCGCTCGATGCCAGTCGCGGAGTCGAGGGAGGGACTGCTTTGTGGTAAAACTATATTCGTTCCTTTGTCAGTGCGTTCCTGCAAATCAATCACGCATGCATCCGTGCCCAGCACTCCGCTGCATTGCCTGGGAATGCTAATCAATCGATATCTCCGTCCGCCCGATTCCATGTGCGGATGTGTGATGCAGCCTCTTTCGAGTTCCTTGATCTATCTTGCCCATCTAGCCGACGTGCCCTCATCGCATCCTCGAGTTGGGCCGTCCCAAGGCGATCTTCAACGCTAGAAGCCCATTGTGTACCTTTCTCCACCCGCTTTACTTGACCGCCTCCCATCCGATGCTCGTCTTGGTTCGCCGCTCCGTCGTTGCCCCGTCGCAATTACTAGAACTGCCTGTTTTGCGCGCCGCCGGCTCCGTTTCACGTTATCTGTAGGATCTCGGGGGCAATAGTCCCGCTAGTTTGCGAGAGGTGGCAACGGAGGCCGCCCGGACGACGGTCTCAGCCAAGGTCCCGAGTGCGAGAAGCCAAATGGCGCGCGGGCCCCAGGAACGCCGAGGCACGGAGGAGCATCGATTATGAGCAATTGAAGATACGCGAGCTGAGACGTCGGCGCGGTGCGTACGAAGCACTGACGCGGGTATGCGATAGCGGGGGCGGACAGAAAGCAAATATCGACAGCAAAACAAAGAGCATGAAATCAGATAGTAGTCCGTAAAAACCAAGAGCCCAACACCAAACAAGCAAGAATAGTTAAGATCCAACGGACGATAAAAACTCGGGCCAAGAAGACGCAGATGGAAAGAAAAAAACGCGAACAGTCCGGGAGCTGGCGTAACTATGGCCCCTACCACCGTCGATGAGACGGATCACCTTCAGGTTGGGGTGGATAGTAATGTGTGCCATCCGCCGGAGGGTCAGATGGTGTGCTCGTACCAGATGACTGGTGATAAAGTACGTCATTTCGCAGGGGCTGCGCGGCGTTTTGTGGGTAGGGATAGCTGAGGGAAGAGCCTGCCTGGGGCTGCTGCTGCAATGGAGGAGACATCATGGCGTCCGCCGGGCGCGTGAAGTAGCCTGGCGGGCTCGCCGTCGCGACAGGCGCGCCCGGGGTCATGCTGGCATGCATCGCGCCTGAGCGCAGCGCATGCTCGAACTGGGCGTTGGCAAAGGCCTCGTATTCGGGGGTGACGACGAACGGCTGGTTCTCGGCGTCGTCGGGAGCTGCAACGGGGGCAGTCATCGACGGCGACGGTTGCGGGGACGACGTCTGACTACCCCCGTACGGTGGCGTGTAGGTATACGCACCGTGGTGTGGCTGCTGCGGGTATAGCGAGCTCGACAGCTCGCGCGGGGCCGGGGGGGAGTTGTACACGGGGGACCCCCGCGCCAGGTCCCCGTGGTACTCGGGGGTAGACTGGGCGTACATGGGAGAAGGGATGTGGGGAGAGGGTGGGGAGCCAGACATGCCGTAAGGCGGGTGTGTCGACTGGCGACGTATGGGCCCAGGGCGCATGGACTCCGGGACGCCGGGGGCCCCAGGAGCGGATTGCGGCGGACCGCGCCCCATCGACGGCGGCATGTCGCCCACGAATTGGCCGCTGAACCCAGGCCCCCTGGGCTGAAGGGACCCGAGGTTGGACAGCGCAGAGTTCCCGCCGGCACTGGTGCCTGGGGCGTCCGGAGATGAGCCAACATGAGGAGGGTGCAACCAGGGCCAACGACGCCCTTGTGCACGACGGGATTCCTCTGACGGCCTGGTTGGATGGATGGCAGGCGCAATAGGGGCGTAGCGTGGCCTGCTAGGGCCTGGCTCTGCTCCCGCGCTGGCGCTGGGCTGCTTACCCTTGGGATCGGTGGTGGCGGACGCTGGCAGCGTGACGGAGGGTAAGTCAAGACGGGGAAGGATAGGGCGAGAAGAGGTGCTAGGCCGCGGCATGTCGCTCGTTGCCGATCGCTTGCTGGACTTGGCGCTGTAGTTTCGTTTCTTCGTTAATCCGTGGATCTGCTTCAGGTAGTTCACCAGACTGGGGGCGCCAGCCTCGGCAGAAGCGGCGGCTTCCTTAGCTTTAGCTCGCGAGCGGCGCGTCGGAGGTGAGGCTGGAGCTGAGGCTGAACTGGCAGGCACGGGGCTCTCGAGTGCGGAGTGCAGGGCAGGTAGAGATATCGCTGGCACGGCGGGAGCGACCAGATTGCTGGAGGCGCCAGACGGGGCGGGTACTAATAACGGGGAGGGCTCTGCGTGGTATCACGATCGTGTCAGTCACAGTTGACGGGAAGGCGGTGTGCACACCTCCGCCGCTGAATGTAGAAGGCTTGGCAGCCAAGTGGATGGAATACTTCGTTGGATCTACTGGGAACCACAACGGAGCTGCGATGTGCCCCTGCACGCGGAGCTATGGCGCATGAAAAAGTGGTCGACGAACATCCCCACACAACGGAGCATCGAACATACCATATGGCTGTGAACATGACGCAGGACCTGCTGGCGGGGATTTGCGCTGAGAACCATGTGCAAGCGAATCCTCTCCTAAAAATACGTCAGGGGGGTTAGCGAGCGGCGGTCGCGCTAGAGATCGTCTCGACCTGTTGTAGAAGCGCCTGTACCGGCTGTTGGACGTCGGCGAACCCGGAGGCGAGGGCCTGAAAGCCTGCTTGATTAGTGCTGGGGGACACTGCAACGACAATTAGATGCCGAGTTGATCCCTTTGCTCGGGAAACGGCGCGCAGGACCTTGAAAATTAAGTGACACGCGTAAGTGTGTGGTGCAGAGCCGAATGGAGACAGACCTCACCTCAGCTGCCCTCTGGAGATGTGCGGTGGAGAGCGGCGCGGCGGGCGGCGGCGGCCCCGCGGCTGGAAAGAAGTCTGGGACCTGCCGCGCCGGGTGAGAGTAGGGAGACTGTCCGGGGACATCAGCGGTCGTCTGCCAGCTAATCTGTATCTGCAGGGGATGAATTGCGGGTGAGAAGCGAAGAGGCGTCGACGCGGTGGCTCGCACCGGAACACCAGGGCTGCCGCGCTGGAGTGCCTCGAACAACGTCGGGAGGTGGAAATCTCGGATGTCTCCCCAGAAGCTGGGCATTTCGGCGGAACTCTCGAGCAGCACGAGCACGGCCTGTGTGTCTCCTGCGGTGTCTGGGGAGGAGAAGGGGTTCGGGACGTGGGTGGACATGCAGCGAGCTCACACGCGCATGCGTGGCAGCGCGCGAAACGGAAACGGAGGGCAGAGAGCGAGCGGCGGAGGGGGTATAAAAGAGTGTGGTGAGGCGCGAACGGCAGCGGCGAGGATGGCGAAAGAAAGAGATAAGCTGGGGAGCGTCCGCTGGCCAACATAGGACACGGTCGGACTTTGTTCTGCCAGTGCTGGACGGAAACAGCATGCAGACAGAGCGGACGCGGAGCCTGCCCGGGCACCTGGCAGCTGTCTCGAAAGGAATCTAACAGGCCGAGAAAGACGAACCACTAAACGGCTAAAGCTTGATCGCCCGCCGTCTGCAACGTTGCTATCGCGGCCCGTCCCCTCGATCGCACCGCGACGGCCCTCCCCGAGCTCCTCGCGAGTCGCCAGAAATGCTTCCGCGGCGAGCACCCGCTCTCCACAAGATCACGATCGCCTTTGCCCCCGCCTGCGTGCTCTACATAATATCGCGCCGGAAAATAAATAAAACACGGCGACCTGCGCCTCTGCGGATGGAAACGCGCAGGCCCAACGCTCCCGCGCCTGCACCAGCTGACGGTG
Organism: Bjerkandera adusta; assembly: GCA_027924225.1. NCBI lineage: Eukaryota > Fungi > Basidiomycota > Agaricomycetes > Polyporales > Phanerochaetaceae > Bjerkandera > Bjerkandera adusta. The sequence continues at coordinate 35,380 of BSCZ01000444.1, forward strand.
CTGCTGACCCCCTCCGCCCTCCACCCTCGCCAGCACATCCCCGCCGCAATTTACTCGGGATGATTCAGAACATCCAATAGGGGTACGGAGAGAACCCATCACATCGCATGGAGGAGCGTGCCGCTTTCGTAGAAATCATGTATGCGATCACGACCCCGAATACCCTCCTACGCGCGTGCTCTTGCGCTCCGAGGCGTGGCTTTGTGTGGTAGAGGCGTCCACGGAGTTAGAGCACACAATGAAGCCTGCGAGAGATCGGACAGCCACGTATCGTTTCACTTTCATGATCCTTGGTTGTCTCTTAGTTGACCCGCGTTCATTTCGCCCAGTCCAGTTGTGGCTTGTGCTGCAAGTGCTGCGCGTGACTCCTTAGAGGGCCCCAAGGCTCTGCAAGCTACATTTGACCGCCGCTAGTCTCGAGAAACGATCGCCGAGCGGGCTACGGACGCGCTGAGCACGGAGTTCGCTTCGTGAAACAGGCAATATCCACATACTGGGAAAGTATCATGCGCTGGGTGTACTACCAGCGCAGCGACAGCGCCGCCGTGTGCGGCTTGAAACTCCTCGTGTACGCAATATTTCAAATGACCGCGATCTGCTGGTAGATGGTGTGCATCGTGCGGTGACCTCGACCCTGCCAGTGCGACACTCGAAATTTAATTCATTCCGTGATTGACGGGCAGTGCCTGCTTTCATGTTACGGAAACTGATCAATGTTTGTCCTGCAGACCAGAGATCGTACGCACCAACGCTTTGCCCCTCCACATCGTTTGGGCAGGACTGTGCAAGCCGGTCGGACACGCACTAGCGATCGGGGGTTTTCGGGGTCCTTCCGTCCGAGGCGCGACATCCAACCACATCGCAAACCCGACGAGTAGCGGCCTCATCCAATAGGCCGAGGAAATAGAAGGCAGGCCTGGACGGTACGCATCATTACGAGATCTCTGCTCGAGCTCAGACTCTTCGGCATGGATCGTGCGCCGCGGTGAGACAGGAGGTCAATCTGCCCCTTGTCCCTGGCGAACGAGACATTGCTCTCGGCGTCGAGGCTTCCGAACAGAGCGAACGGATCTGACTCATAGACAGCCGGACAATGGGCAACCTAGACTTGCTGTACGGGGTATCCGGACCTGATTCATACACGAGAAGCCGATATAGGGTATATCACAACAAACGAAGCAAAGCACACAAGACGCAACGCAGCAAACAGCCGTCAGACCTAGACAGGCAGGAACATGAGCACATGCGCGGGGAGCATGGAGACGCGAGCCACCCACCAAGCTGAGCTCAAGGGTCCAGACCCTGCGTGCCCAGAGCTTCACGATCTTTTCGGGCTCACCTGCGTCCGCAAGGTTGACCTCAATACCGTCCCACCAGCATTTCCGCTACAACGTGCAGAGGTTAGAGGCGGTAACTTGCGCACCAATATCTGATAGAGCTCACCGCGGGCTTCCGCCAGAAAAGAAGTAGCTTCTGTGCCGTCGCCATCTGGGCATAATCGATTGTGACCTGCTTCTCGCCTTTCGGCGAAGCCTGATGGGCGATCCCTGTCTTGAGCAGCACGAGTGCGATCGAGGAGATGCAACACCGGGACGGTTCCAACGCGCGATACCCCCACTCGTCCTCTCGGTCGAATCCGCTGTACAAACACGCGGTTACGTCGGGTCAACGGCACCAGGGTAGTATAAATGACACACCTCATGCAAAGCATGTCAATGAGGTGCTGTTCTGCGATGTTGTTCTCCTTGTTGACGTTCCTCTGCAGCGCCGTGAAGATGTTCCGCTTGTGGAGAAGGTAGTTGCCGCACTTGCGCTTCAAGTCGAGAAGCTCATCATTTGCAATGCCGTTTGAGTTTGTGGTCGCCTGGCCATCCTTTGGCGGTATCGAGAAGTACTCGAGCTCCTCGCGGAGCACAATGATTGCCTGCTTGGATAGTAGTGGGTTCTGAGACGGCGTGGGACCATAGTCGGAGGTGGGGGATCCGCCGTCGGCAAGGTGTTGTTGTGCGGCAAAGAGACCGGGCGAGCTTGGTGTGCCGTAGAACGCATCGGACGCTTTGCGGAAGAATGCGAGGACATATGAGAAGCAGTCGGGGTCGAACTGGGACCCAACCGTGAGTTCAATCTAGGACAACCCGAATGCACACGCACGTCGACACCGTACAGCTCCTCGTAGTCGTCGTCGCCCCCTCCGTCCGAAAGCGCAGCACTCTGACGGCTCAGAACCAGTCCGTTTGGAAAGAGGCAGAGGAGTACCGATTCCGGTAGGTTCATGATAGTTTCGCGGTCCACGCTGAATCGTTTCCCCCGCAGGTCCAGAAGCAGGCGCGTCAGCAGCTGCGGCTGCAAGTTGGTCTGCACCGGAGTCTGCGAGACTTGTGTTATCGGTGAATTGTTGATATTAGGATTGGCCATGTTGACCGGAGGGAGAGGGTAGACGCGAATACAGACTGCGAGGCGACGGCGAGATGACGGTCCTCAGCGTGTTCGTGTATAGACGCCTAATGTCCTAATTAGGCAGGAGCGTTCAAAGCCCGCGAACGGCATTTACAGTCTCCGCTTGAACTGAAGATTCCTCTGCGCTATTCATGCAGATCCGCCTTCACTCTCACCACGACGCAAACGAGATGGATTTCGATCTGGAGGACTTGGTCAACGTCGAGCAGCAGTCCGTGCATCCGTTTACGTGATACGCTTGTCCGCTGACCAGCAGCAGGTTCTACGACGAAGGTTACCGAGACGGCTTTGCACACGGGCGCATACACGGCCTGATTGAAGGCAGGGCGCTGGGCAAGGAGAAGGGCTTCGAGATGTGGGAAGAGGTTGGGTTTTATGAGGGTTTTGCACGGATGTGGCAAGTGGCCCTCGCCCAGCAAGGCAGCACGGACGAGTAAGTCTTCGCTGCTGCCTCTCTCCACTGCACCCTCACACCTCTCTTCTCCCGGACCAGGCGGACAGCAGGCCACATCAGGCACCTACTCGATCTTATTGCGCAGTTCCCGCGCGTGAACCCCTCCGCTGGCGGGCCGTCCGAGCTTGACATTCCGAAACTCTTCCGCCAAATACGCTCCCGCTACAAGCTACTCTGCTCTGCGCTAGGCGTGCGTCCTACGCTTCGTGCAAGCGATACGCAGGCGGAGGGTGAGGATCCCGGAGATACCCCGTCCGGGCCACAGCCTCGTAAGGAGCGCAGGAACGTCTGGACGATCGATAACCGGGCGGGCAATGACCTCAGCTTTTGAGGGCGCCCGCTCGTCCGGTGTGGGATGTTCTGCCGCGATTCAGCCCCTACACGATGCACTCCAGCGGCAGCAGTGAGTCAGCGCGAGCTTGTATTCCGGGTCACGCAAGGCTGATGGGTGTTATCAAGCTCTCTACTTGCCGCTGAAGCGTCCATCGATCGCTCTTCACCCGCTTCGTGGGCGAGAAAGGCGTGGCCGCTATCTGCCTTTTCGCGCAACAACCTTCTCAGAGCAAATGAGGATGTTCGTAGCCTATGACATCACCCCCGCGCAAGAACCCCGTCCAGATCACGATCGGTCTCTGCCCGTGGCCAGCGCCGCCCACCCACGCCTTCGCCAGCCTACGATATCACAAAGTCTATCATGGTCCTGGAAAAGTCTTCGCTTGTCAGCAGCCCTATCAGATGACTCAGCATGCCTACAATTGCCCAATTTCCGTCTTGTTCCGTTCGCTTTCGTGCTGCTTCTACGGAAGAAGAAAAAACTTTCAAAACGGCGTGTGGCTTTTTGGGTCACATCGCGCTCGACGAACGCCTTTCTCCGCAGAATACACGATGTAAAAACTCGTGGTCTCTTTCTTCCGTTATCAAATACACGCCATCAGCCACGTTGGCTCGACACTCGCGCCAGAGACCAGCAGTTCCCTCCTATAACCCACCCCTCTGTCAATTAGTGTTTGAACACTCACCACTCCCCGTGCTAAGATCCATTAACTGGAATAGACAGGCTCTTCAGATGAATGCCGTTACGTCAAATTATGGGAACGAACAAGCCGCTAAAAATCCTAGGCTACCGCACTGAACATTTTATGGGCGGGTTAGTTGTACGTGTTCTGCCATCACCTTCACTGGAAGGCCATAGCCGCTGACGAGAGTTTTTACTGCCACAGAAGGGGCGGAAATGGTCAATCAACTTGCCATTTCCGACTCAGGGTCAGCCAGGAGTAATCCAGACACGTAGCAAGGCAGTCGAGCGCACCAAGCCGCGTGATAGCCGCACCGCCCGTTGCCCCGAACCGCTACAATCGAAGACGCTATCCTCGTGTTAGCAGCAGCGACCCTCTCCGGCTCAGAGGGCTGTATCGGTCTCGCCAGGTGAGCCTGGTACCGATCGTCGTTGGGTCTTCATTCGGCATTCTATTAGCCTCTTGCCAGTTCTTTCACTTCGAACGCTCGATACGGAGGGCTCAAATCCTTGCTTCAACCGCGTTCATTGCTATATTCGGGCCGAGAGAACCTTCAGTTTTTAGATGGAAATGATGTCCAGAGGAATGCCTTCAGGCTTTGATCTGCGCCTGGTAGCAGCAGGCCGCCTGCGACGTGGGTATGACACGTGTTGTACCACGGCCACTCAGGTGGTTTGCCTTTGACCAAAGGGCGAATATGGCATTGCATTTTTCGTCATACATTTTCTGCGAGTCATAGCATGGAGAATTCATCGCGCGGTGTCTACACATTGGTAGTACTCAGCCTATTCTGGTCGATGAGTGGCTATGAATGTGGCGTTCTAGGAGGACACGGGCGCTGGTATCGTACTGTTAAAATGGCTGTGATCGGTTTTGCTGACCCATCTCATTCTACCAGGTCTACTTCCAGATTTTAGGCATTATTCGAGGAAATTGTGTCGCACAGACGTGAATGGACCTTCAAAACCACGCTACTAGCACGATGGTACCCCAGACATTCCTCCCCTGATCTTTTTGGAAGTTTTTGGTACGTCATCGACATTGCTAGAAAGCGCATCGTCGCTTCTGACGCGAAACTATCCTAGACCCCAGTATTCGGTATGCCAGCGCAGACGATCGTTCGGCAGAGATCCCAGCCTGCTTCGTCGAAGTATTTTCTGACGCGCGGTTGGCGATTCGACTGTTTCTCGGGGGTGAGAAAAATGAGTGTTCAAAGCTGATTTCCGAAATGCTGGGCGAAGATGCTGCATCAAGACCGCCGACGGGCCCATTCGTCAACTCGCCTCCGTGCCCGGACCTCGCCTCCATCTTGTTTGCCCGCAGCGCACCCTTTCCGACCCGCCGCGGCTACTTCTGGTCATAATGTCCAGGCGTATCGGACAACCGTCGTAGAACTTCGTGATTGTTTTTCGACCCATCTGTGCAGCGCAGGCTGGCGCCTGCACGTTCGGTCTACGACTCTCTCCTTTGCGGCATCTCCGCCGTCGATGTCATATCAACGCCCTCAACCCACAAGACACCCCCGAACTATCCGACTTAGCCGCTTTTGTCCGCTCTGCGTCCCGTCACCTGTCACGTTCCATGCGACTGCACGTCATGTCGAAGACGTCCACCTCCAGAACATGAAAGACTGTACGCTACTCGGCTCGCGCCAGCAAATATTCCTTCAACCGAACCACGTCTTTTCAATCCCGGAACGAAACGCGTAGTCGGTGCTTCCCAAAGCGCTATCGCCGATGCGTGCGTACACGAGGAAGCCGCGATCTCTGCAAATCGGGGAGCTACCTGTCGCTTTGCATTCAGGGGGTCTCTCGAGGGCCATTTCGCCACGAGTGGCATTCGGGACGGGGAGTTGTGATGCCGCGGAAGAAGATTCAAAGAAGGAATGCCGACGTCCCCGAGACTCAGGTACAGGAGCCACAAGAATGGCTAGTGCCACGGTACGCAACTGCATCCACGCGCATTGGGGCGGAAATAACCTGGAATATTGGCGTTTCAGGAAAATTCCTTCGATGTGGACTGGTGGTATCGTGAAAGCGCTGTAGAAGGGCCTTTCTGGCTCTCAAGTGACGGTACGCTGGCATCGCTCTACCCCAAGGTCACCGACCGTGCATTCGCCATGCCATGCCATTCCAGTGGAGTGGGGGCGAATGCTCCGTGCCTAGGGTCCAGACGTGCGTTGGGTGGGATCTACGAGGAGGATCAGGGTGATGGGAACTTCGGACGGATGGCGACCGGAGAACGACTCATTTCATCGGCGTGGCTCATGTCGCGGTTCTGGGTGAGTGACCGTACCCGCAAGGCTGGCCTAGATGATTAAAGCCAAATTAACGGGAAAGGATCCTACATTGCACATCCAATAACATCGATACTGGTACATGAGTTCTATAACCGTATCCTAGCAATTCAATCACCAATCCTCTTCGCTGGCCGGCAACCCTACTTGCACTGCCGGCAGTTGTACCTGGTTTGGCAAGCCCGCTTCTCTCCACGCCTTGAACCCCCCGATAACATCCGTCGCCAGCAGCAGCCCCAGTCCCCGCAAACTGGCAGCTGCAAGGCTGCTCGCGTCGCCATCGTGGCACAGCAGGATGACACGAAGGTCATAGCGATCCGCCACCGGCAGCCGCGTCCGCGTCTCGCGAGGATCGAAGCACCATTCGAGCTCAGCGCGCTCGACGCACATCGCGCCCGCGATCGTCCCCTCCACGCGCCGCTGTGCCTCGGGGCGGATGTCCACGAGGACGATGGGCCAAGGGCTGCTCGGTGTCCGCAGCTCCTCGTATGCCGTTTTCGCCGTCACGCGTTCAAGCTTTGCGCGCACGCTCGCGAGCCGGGCTGTGATCCCCTGCGATTCGGGCGGTGGCAGCAGAGGTGTGATCGGTTCGGCGTATCGAGCAGCTTTGGCGACGACGTCGTGTAGGGCGGCTCCGTCGAACGGAGACGCTGCTCGTAGGTCGTCGACGTGCGCGAGCCACCGCCGCGTGTCGCCGACCGCACGGTGGCCAGGCACGAGGCGGCCGAGGAACTTCCCCTCGAGCAGCATCGCGGCGCGCGCGACCAGATCCTCGGACGAGCCCGCGAGAAGCACTGGAGCGGGGGTGCCGTCTGAGGTGATGGCGAAGATGAAGGTGGAGGTGGCTAGTTGCCGGCGGAGGTTCGATGCGATGCGCACGAGGAATGGCACCTCTGACGACACGAGGGTGTGGATGACGCCGACCTTGCAGCCGTCAATTACTTCGGCCGCGCGTGAGCCCCGGAGTGCGAGACCCTCCGCGACCTGCTCGCGCACAGAGTCGAGCGTCCGCTGGGGGGCGGAGCCGGTCGATCTCCTCGAAGAGGCAGATGACAGTGTATGAGCGCCTGTGTTGGCTGAGGAAAAGGATATTGGAGATTCTGCGATATCGCTCGAGGATTCAAGTATCCTCTGGATTTCGCCGTAACTTGTAGTGGTCGAGGCAGAGGTGTGGGGTCGTCGTTCATGTTCGTTTCGATAGCCATCAAAATTATCCGAGAGCATGTTGTGGCGAGGCTTGCGGTCGGCCTTGGTCTGAGAGTGATATTAGCAAATGTACATAATTATACCTCTATCAAGCGCACTTACGGATGTCTGAGCGTGGTGGACGGAAAGCAAGTGAGGATGTTCATCATGAACCGAACCTAGAGAGAAGCAGACCCCGAACACCACTACGCCTCGAGGATGGACCCCGAAGGCGCGATATCGACCTTGCAACTTAAAACCGTGAATTGTGCCAGAAGTACTCTGGCTGCACGTACTGCTCCATTAAATAATTGTGTACCCATCATCGAAGTGAGCTCCCCCGTTCTTCTCTTCGTAATCCTCTTCGGTTTCTGTTAAATCCTCTTCATCGCCGATCTCTTCCTCCTCCTGACGGTCAATTTGACCTTCGCCAATGGGATCCAGTTTAACATCGCCAAATGTCTCGCAGAACCAAACGTGCAATCGACCCGTTCGCGCAAGGTGAGGCATTTTCCGGTAAAGTGATCTCGCTAGGGCTTCGTACGGCCATACGCTAATTTTGAGATCCAGTTGCCATCCATCCGGAGCCAAGGCCGTGATACTTTCGTCGATTTCATCCCACGGGAAGTTCTTTGCTTGTTTGATATTATTTATGTAGAGCTGGAGGGACGCCCGGGTGCCGTCTGCGTTAACATCTGCTGTCATCGAATTGATGGGGCCTTCCTTGCACCAGTCCTCGACGGTGATGCCTAATTTGAGGTTGAACCCTTCAAAAACCACTTCAAAATTATTAGAGAAGACATGAAATCACCGAATCCCCCTGATTGGTCTATATTATAACTAACACCGCGGCAGGATTCGTGTATCTTGGTGCTGGCCTGAGGTAGATCTAGAACGCCGTTCTCGGCACCCATCGATGCCCACCTCTTGACAGACGGGCACACCTGTATCACCACGTTAAGCACCTTCTCGAGGAGCAAGAGGGTATGGGGTCGTATATGCAAAGACTTCGACATCTTCAAATTTGGACGCGTCGACAACACAGCGCGGAGCAAGCCTAACGGCGCGACACAGTTGTTGACGTCGACATGCATAAACCCGCGGGTCCAGAATTGGGAGGGACCAATCATAGAGACTGTAGCTGTGTCATTGATGTGTATATCCGTAAAGCGGACTTCGTAGCCTTCTAAGCCGACGGAGCGAACGAATCTTCCGAGACAAGCGTAGTTGGCGAAGGAGAGACCACGCAGGTGCAGCGTTTTAACCCGCGTTATACTTGGTGGAAGCGGATGAGGAAGGAAATGGTGTATGGAGCGTGCGAGGATGGGAGGCGAGCCCGAATTCAGCGACGTGTCGAATATCTCAACGTGAATTTCGTTGGTGTTGACGAATTTGGCCCTCGACATGAGGACAAGATGGAGCCACGGGTGGTCTGCAAGATTGCATTCAATCTTGACGTACCAGACGAATGGGCCAATGGCAAGCTCTGGGCTTACTGGCGACTCGACGAAAGAATGGAGAAGACGTCCGTCTTCTGAGGTTCCCAGTACGAGCCTGCGAAACATCTCTGGCCGCAAGATTTTCGCCCAGTATCTGCATATGAGCGAACAATTCCCAAGTTCACGGTTGCTTAGATGTAGTGGTGGATATGATTTGTATCGATTGCCACCCCAGGATTCGGGTTGGCGGCCGGAGAGTATTTCAACGATGCGTGTGATGAGCTCTGCTGGTAAGTCGTCTATTCCAGCGTAAAGAAGGCGCGACATAGCCGTTCCTTAAGTCTGGCGATGTAGTCAGCAGTGTCGAAAACGAGCCACTGGTATACGAAACGTACTACGCGTCTTGCGAGCGACAAGCGTTGAATGAGACCTGGCCGTTCCACATTCACGGCGTGCGCGGGAAGAGACCTATAACAGCCGTCCCCAGTCTTTAAACAGTTAACCAAGGATACACACAAGGGTATACCTCACTAGTACGTGTGGTGCGAAGATGGACGACGTAGCTATTTCTGTCGGTTTCTCTCGTTCAAGCTCCGCTGATGGCGCATCAGCAAAGCCATCACGCGTACACCTTCTCGAAATCTCTCGCAGATTAGACACCGCTGTAAATGGGCCAGTAGATGGACATAGATAATAGGCACCATTACGCATTTAAGAGGAAGTTTCTATTGAATTTTGCTAGAGCTTATTGATACTGGCGTTCCCGAGTCTCAGCCTTGAACCGAGACATACTGTCCCATATGCTTCACCAAGTTCGAGTCGGGACACCTAAAATATGTTTCTAGGGCAGGAGAGTTGAGAGCCCATATGAGTATTGAGATGAGTGGCATTATGAGTAGTTTGAGCATGCAAGACGGAAGAGACCAGCACAGGATTCGAACCCACCACAGGACAAATAAACGCCCAAATTACGTAATCAATCGCGCTGATCGTTCTGACTATGTAAGCGACTTTCTCCTCTGCTCACATACTATGGATATCTCCGCCCAGTGTTTGACACTCGTCCTTTGCCTCTGAGACGACTCCTTTTCCCCGTGACTAAAACCACTAAAACCAAGTAAGCAGCATTACTTACGTGGGTTTCTGCGACGGCTGTGGGAGCTGACCTCCTCAAGTTAGTGCAAGGTTCTTTCTGCACGCACGCCCCGTCGGCCCATACGATTGACGGACTACAATTATGTCTGCTGGACTCATACAGTATCACGTATGTGCGCTCCGAAGAAGCGCAAAAACCTGCTTAGCATTACCTGAGAATGCCCACGCGTTGCGTTGAGCGGACATGCCTGGAGCAGCGGTCTCGCCGTTTGAGACATTCAGGGGACGGGAACCAGTGCTATGGAACTTCTGTATGTGAAAAGATACTGACAATCATTCATTGACAGGGCCACGACGCGCTCTGTTGGAAAACAGGCCGAAGATCACACCTATTTGAGCATACGCGAGGCACGGGCCCGACGTTCGCTTTGTTCTGAGTAAAGCGCTTCGTGATTCAAAGCTCCGTGCTCGTTCTCTGGCTGACAGACCGGCTGCGATAGCAGTGCAAAGTCACGTTCTGCCCACTCTAAACTTACAAACCTTTGGCGCTTTGGCTCTTCAGCAGAGCTTTCAGGGGAGCCGGACAAGCGCGGACGCTAAATTTGGATAGATCCTTCACCGGCATCCAAGCCATCCGTCGGTACCGACCATTTGTTCAACAACCCGGATGTCTTCGTGTGAAAGTTCGTCGCGCCGCTTTTATATTGACTACGAAGTTTCGGGAACAAGTACACGACGCGTCAGTACTGCCGTAGCCACCCCGAGACGGCGTACTTGGCCGGGCTTGTACAATGCGAGGATTATTTGAACGTTACACTCGCAAGCGGGGCGCCCGAACCTATAAATATCGCCAGATCAGGTTGAACTAGGTCAGTGCCAAATGTTTCTCTAACATCTATTTCACTTTAAATTGAACATTTGCTAGTGAAACTCCACGAGACCTCAGAGTTATCCGCGAAGCTTGCTACTGGAGGTTTCGTACCATGATTCTGGCTCGGCGGGGTATCGCTGGCGTTCCGACGTTCTCGAGCAGCTCTATCATAACCCTCTTGTCGGTAACCTGAGGTCAAGCGTTGCCGTCCACTTGTGACCGGATCTGCCGTCTTGCTGCGTATCAATTCCAGTGCTGCGATTGGACGTCCAGAATACCACCCAAGGCGTTGGATGCTTCTCGACGGCAGTCACCAAAAATGTTCTCAGGTACGCTGTACTTTCAAGGTCAGAATGATGCTTATATGTTTGGAAAGCTGGCAGGGCCGTCGTACGATTACAATATTGCGGTGACGAAGAGGCTCATCAAGGCGACCCGTGTCATCATCGTTGTATCTGTCGACCCCGGAGGTCAGAGTGGGACTCCCGCTTCTTTACGCTGCGAGCTAAGTCTTTCTATACTCAGTATGTCTAGGCAAATAACAGATTGCTCATGTCTAGTACCCCTCTGATTGCGCGACTGGAGCCGTCGGTATGGCTCTCATGTCTAACAATTCTTCGATGTAGGCCTCTACTTCAGAGTTCAAAGGACTCACGGGGAGTGTGCCCGTGAAGAAACCAAAACTACGGGCCACTGATCACACCTCGCGTATCATTCCGCCCCGCGCCAACCTGAGCTGCGCTGAGGTCCGCCGTCCGCTCATGTCGCGTATTGTAGCTCGGCCAACACCTTGTCACAAAAATGGACGAACTTTATTCAGTACCGAAGTGTATAAAGAGCTGGGATGCCCCACCACAGAGGGGCAGCATTCGCTCTTTGTCTCATTACCCCCTCGCCAACGCCACAATGCGCTTGTCGCTGTTTGTCGTGTCGGTTGCCGTACTCGTCGGGTCGAGCTCGCATGTCAATGCTGCTAAACTCGGCGCGAGACAGACGCGTACGACACCCCTCCTCACTAGTATGTCGTTACTCAGTGTACGCGTGAATTCGGTCTGACCTTGAATATTTCAGATTTTCCGGGACAAGCCCCGCTGCCGACTCTAACGCAGCATACGACTGAGAGCGGGGCCAACGATACAATTCTGCCCCTGAACAACATACAAGGCGACATTTTGTATGTCTTTTTCCATTCCATTGCATCCAAATCCGTTGTTAACTATCGTCCAGGGTTGGCATGAAGAAACAGAAGGAACGCTTCGTCTTTTTCCAAGTCAATGACGCAACCTCGTTCAAGACGGCGTTGAAGACCTACGTGCCTGAGCGCATCACGTCGGCGGCGATTTTGATTTCAGATCCTTCTCAGCAGCCGTTGGCTTTCGTCAACCTCGGGTTTTCGAACACAGGCCTCCAGGCGCTTGGAATTACCGACGATCTGGGTGATGCACAATTCCCAGATGGTCAGTTCGCAGACGCCGCAAACCTCGGGGACGACCTCAGCCAATGGGTGGCGCCTTTTACTGGTACCACCATCCATGGTGTCTTTCTGATTGGTAGCGACCAGGTGAGTCCGGACAGGGTGTACTCGTGCGCGTGCTAACTTGTTACTAGGACGACTTCTTGGATCAGTTCACGGATGATATCTCTTCGACCTTTGGTTCCTCCATCACTCAGGTGCAGGCGCTCAGTGGGTCTGCGCGTCCAGGAGATCAGGCTGGTCATGAACGTAGGTTTTCTACTTTCTACGCAGTACGATGAAGTAATTCAACCCTTTGTGTAGACTTCGGGTTCCTCGACGGCATCTCGCAGCCCTCAGTCACAGGCTGGGAGACGACCGTCTTCCCTGGACAGGCGGTCGTCCCACCTGGAATTATCCTCACTGGACGCGATGGGGACACGGGCACCCGACCGTCGTGGGCTCTAGATGGGAGTTTCATGGCATTCCGGCACTTCCAGCAGAAGGTCCCCGAATTCAACGCGTACACGCTCGCCAACGCGATACCCGCGAACAGCGCGGGAAACCTCACCCAGCAGGAAGGTGCAGAGTTCCTCGGCGCGCGCATGTTCGGCCGTTGGAAGAGCGGCGCGCCGATTGACCTCGCGCCGACGGCGGACGACCCAGCGCTCGGCGCCGACCCGCAGAGGAACAACAATTTCGATTACTCAGACACGCTGACGGACGAGACGCGCTGCCCCTTCGGTGCACACGTGAGGAAGACGAACCCTCGACAGGACCTGGGTGGACCGGTCGACACCTTCCACGCTATGCGGTCCAGTATCCCGTACGGCCCAGAAACGTCTGATGCAGAACTTGCGTCGGGCGTGACTGCGCAAGACCGCGGTCTTCTTTTCGGTGCGTCTTCTCATTTCAAAGTGTTCTGCGCCAATCGACTGACGGTTCCTGCAGTCGAGTACCAGTCCATTATTGGTAATGGGTTCAGGTTCCAGCAGATTAACTGGGCGAACAATGCGAAGTCAGTGTTTTCATCGTCTTGTTTCGCTTATGCTGGGTGCTGATGCCCTTGCAGCTTCCCTTTCTCCAAACCGATCACGCCTGGAATTGAGCCTATCATCGGCCAGACGACTCCACGCACTGTCGGCGGGCTCGACCCCCTCAACCAGAATGAGACGTTCACAGTACCGCTGTTTGTGATCCCGAAGGGCGGGGAATACTTTTTCTTGCCCTCTATCTCTGCGCTCACTGCGACTATCGCTGCTTAAACGCTTTTCGCCTTGGCGGCTCCGGTTCCATGGCACTGGCAATATATATATGATATTTTTGACGACAGACGTCTCGTGCTTTGCATAATCTTCAACGCCCCCCATTCGTTACTAAACTCTCGCGAACCCTTATATATGTAAGTATGTGCCGCAGAAAACCACACTTTGAGGGCCCGTGAGAGCCGTGGCCATTGTATCGTTCAGTATTACACAGCCGGGAAACACGGCGACAAGTCGAGGTATATATTGAGACAGGTTCAATGCCACGGAACGACGTTCTACAGGGAATTGATACAAATCAAGTTGGCAAGGAACCGATATGAATCAAACGGGGGGAACACTCGGTCAGTTAGCAATGGTGGAAATGAGTGCAGGGATAGAGGGCATGAAGAAGTATTCGCCACCCTTCGGGACTACGAAACTCGGGAGTGCGAACGTCTTGAGCGGATTGAGAGGGTCGAGGCCGGTCGTGTCGCGCGGATTTCCCTGGCCAATGATAGGATCAAGGCCAGGTGCCTCAAGTTTCGGCTTTCCAGGGGGGAAGCTATGAGCATATCAGCAGTTGCAAGCGTGGACAGAAGACGTCGAGAAAAAGCACTGACAGTGGATCATTGGCCCAGACCGTCTGTTGAAACCTGAACCCCAGTGCGATTGTGGACTGATATTCCACTATGGCAGAGCATTAGCCGACCTGGCAGCAGGACTCGAGGATGTAATACACGTACCAAAGAGAAGTCCACGATCCTGTGCACTCACACCGGACGCCAGCTCTGCATCGGATGTCTCGGGACCGTAGGGAATGCTGGACCTTATAGCCTGGTTGCTGACGGCCGCGTCAGCCAGATCCAGGCGCGGCCTCATTTCCCTTATGTGTGCGGTGAAGGGGCACCTCGTTTCGTCCAACAGCGCGTTCTCATATTGGAAGTCGTTGTTCCTCAGTGGATCCGCACCGAGCGTGGGGTCGTCGCTGTTTGGCGAGCGCACCAGGGGTGCACCACTCTTCCAGCGGCCAAACATGCGAGCGCCGAGGAACTCTGCACCTTGCTCCGTCGTGAGGGGTATCCCAGCGCTCGTCCGTGCTAGAGCGTTGGCGCGCGTGTAGGCGGTGAACTCAGGGACTTTCTGCTGTAAGTGCCGGAAGACCATGAAACTCCCATCGACGGCCCACGCCGGACGGGGGGTCAGGTCGCCCAGGCGGCCTGTGAGAATGACACCTGTTGGTATGATTGACTGGCCCGGAAGAACGTCCATTGCCCAGCCTGTGATCGCTGGCTGCGATATGCCGTCGAGGTAGCCAAAATCTGTCTGAAATATCAGATGTTGGCGCGTTGAGGGGGGTAGTTGGTGACCTACGCTCATGTCCTGCCTGATTCCCGGGTCGTGCGGACCCGCTCATCACCTTCAATGCGGTGATGGTGGTTCCAAAGGCTGAGTCAATATCATCCATGGCCTGATCCAGGAGCGGATCCTACGAAACGATGAGTGCAATTCTCCGCTGCAAGTCCCGACTGGGCTCACTTGGTCGGTTCCAATCAAGAAGACGCCGTGAATACTGGTACTCGTGAACGGTGGTGCCCACTGGCCGAGGTCATCTTTGAGGTTTTGTGCATCCGCGAACATTCCCGAAGAGAACTGTTGGTCACCGAGGTTGTCGGTGATACCGAGAGTCCGAAGCCCCGTGTTTGAGAAGGCGAGGTTTACGAAAGCAAGAGGTTGCTGAGCAGGAGGAGAGATCAGGGTAGCGGTAGATGTGATGTGCGGGGCGTAGGTCTTCAGTGCATTCTTGAATTGGACTGCGTCGTTGATCTGGAAGAAAATAAAACGTTCCTTCTGTTTCTTCATCCCGATCCTTGGAGGTCGTTAGATTACGACCACAACGCCACAATATACGAAATAGGACATACAAAATGTCTCCTTGAATATTCTCCAGTGGCAATAATGTTCTATTCGTCGCATTGAAGTTCAAAATCTGCGCGAGGGTGGGTAGCACGGCCTGCCCAGGAAACGCTGAAGGACGCACAGTGAGATTTTAATCGCGCAGCTCGGCTAACCCAGGGAATGACATACCACCAAGAAGAGGTGCGGTGCGCGATTGCCTCCCAACAAGGCTGGTAGCAGCAGCATACTTGCTTGCGCCTATGAAGGCGAAAGCCGATGCGACGAACAGCGGAAGACGCATTGTGGTGCGACGATCTTTCGGAGCTTGTACGCAGGGAGCCTGGGGTACAAGGTGCTCATCCGTCGAAGACCGGCCCCCCTTCTTATACCCTTTGGTACGAGTTAACGCTCGCCTTCCGTGTTAACGAATAGGTCAGGACGCGCTGCTGCAAGGCGAGGCATATCGGAAGCATGACAGAGTCTCAGTTGGGTGCATGACGGGCTTCCGTCTCAGCCGTGATCGGTGTTTGGCGAGTTAGAAAACTTCGTAGGCGCGAATTCAGGTGGCTCTGTAAGATGAACAGATGAATTGGAGTGTTCTTGACACGACAACGGCACCATGCCATTGAACCGGTCATCCATAGGAAGAATAGGTGAGCGCCTGAATGAACGTGCAAGTCAATGGACAACTCGTGTCGACGTGGGTAGACCCTAGTCGGAAATTCGATTATGAGATACAGGGCCTGGGTGTGACAAATATGTATACTTACAGCATGGACTTTTGGCCTGCAACACATGGCTTTGCAGCATCTATAGCAGCTGCCAGAGTTCATAAATAGCCTTCTGACCTGAAGAATGCTCGACAGACTCACCTGGAAACATCGTTCATCCTCGCTGTCAAAGAATATTATGAACTCAGAAGCCGTGGAGAGCTGTACAGCACGCCAGTCGCCTTAAGATCGCGGCAAAGACTAGCGTTGCGGTGTACAGTCAAAACGTAGAATAGGGTGCCCGTCTTAATTTACACTCGAGTGAGCTGCAGTTCGACGCGAGCCGGAGCTGTGGGACAGTGTCACTCTCTAGAATAGCCGTAAGGTTCCAGAGACTCTCACACGTTTGTCCAATCGACATGAGTCAATTACAAATAGAGTTTTTCGTTACTCACCGAACCGGCTCGTTCGAATTGAATGCGCCCAAATATTATGGATCACAAACCATTGTATGGAGACTGATCTTCGAATGGAACAAGATAAAGTTTGCTGCTTCCGTGTGCTTGAGTAAGTTGATCGTCGGCTTTGGTCCAAAACCGACTGTGTCTGACGTGCCGCTGCCACCGTCGAGTGATTGTTATTGAGGCTGTTGCAAGTGTGGTCTCTCCGCGACTTCCTCGGCTTGGGACGCACAGCAAGACCCTACACAACACTGAGACGCATGTGTTGTTAAGCGACGACGCGCGTTGTTGAGATTCTTGAGCATGTATTGACGCCGCACAATGTGAAAAACGCGGAATTATAATGGCCCGGGGATAGACGCACCAATGCTGCATGAGTGCGAGGCACGGCACCGTAATGGAGAGCCTATGTCGATAACACGACTGTGAAGCCATCGCTCAGGCTCGGGTGACCGTAGGTCGACTCAAACAAACTGTGATGTACGAAAGAGTGGAGGGAGCATGACAGGGGGGAATTGCGAAGCAAAAATGCTGTGCGTCTAGAATACATTTCGAGGGAAATCAGTGAGTTGCCCTGGACAGTACTAGATGGACGACGTCGTCGTCCAGCCGTGAGGAGATAGCAGTTCGCCTATGGGTTCCGTGGCATATTAGTGCATTCTTTGAAAGAGATAAGCGTAGTTTTATGGGCTCACATTGTACGTACTCCATGGTCAACTGAAAACTAGAACATCAAAGCGACAGGTTTTGCGTTCGGCGGTTGAAATCCGGCAACTGCCGGAACCCGTTGATGGCGCATCAACGCGCGGGCTTTCTTAATACGGCAATAACGCGCACGCCTTCTCAAAATCCGTACATAGTCAGGCGCTGGGGCTCACTTTTGGAGGCTACGTTAATTCCATGCAGTTTAGAAAGTGGGGGCATGCCGGTTGTTACCCAGACTGCACTTTCAGTTTGTCAACGACAATGAAGACCGATCTCTGTTTTCCCAAATTTCTCCTCCTGTAAGGTTCGTTCCTTCTCTCTCTCCCCCCCCCCCGTCTCGTCCCCATCGGCGACGGATGGAAACAAAATCTGTTCATTGTATTAGGGGTGCGGGAGAACAGATCGAGAGGGCAAGAACCGAGCGATGGCTGGCAAGAGGACTTAGAAACCCCAACTGCCAGCGGGAATCCCGCCACACGATCGCTCAAGCGAGGAAGCAAACAACGCTGCCGCCCAGTCATGTCAGCAACAATGCCTAGTACAGCATTCATGAGCAACAGGAACGAATGCGCGTCTTGCTGTACATGCAATGCCCTCGCGAAGGTGGCACGGAAGAACGTGCCTCGCTTTGCCTGAGGCAGTTCACTGCCATCTCAGGCCCTTGGCCGTCATAATCCTCTCGGTTTTTTTTGAAAGTACTGTACTGTGTGCCGCAAGCAGACGATAGCTAGGTCTGCCCCCATCTTATCTTATCATAATGATAGGATCATTCGGCGATCCCCGAGGCTGTACGAAGGCGAAAACACTCTTGCTGCGTCCACTGGCATGCGCCAACACTGGAACTCGCTTGGTACGTCTCACTTGCGACGCGAGCTCAATCATTCTGAACGTTAAGTTGCAGGCGACGATGGCGCACACTCTGTCGAGGCTTCATTGCGCAGCTGCACGAGCGGCTCGAACACTCGTGATGTTGCGGGCCGGCTCGCCAAAGGCGTGTGAGCTATCTTGCCACTGGCATAGCAACAAATCAAGCAAGGTACAAAATTAGATGGCGGGCAAGCCGTATCCCCCCATCGTCTCGCTCAGAACACCACCCCGCACGTCCATCTCTGTGTTCCATCCCAAAGGTCAAACTCACCGCGAATGGCCTCCTTGGACCAGCCTACTGCGCTACTCCTAGCCATCGTTGATGATAGCTTGGTGTCTGTAATTAAGTCTGGTCCCGTAACGCTTCCCGTTTCTGATGAGAAGCCCGGAGAGCTAGGAGGTACGTCGTATCCGACTCAACACACGGGCGTATGGTTGACGTCGGTGCAGACCTTCTTGCGAGGCTACCTCCAGAATTGCTTTCGATGATTCTTCACTCACTACTAACCGACGGACCGTCGGAATACGAATATCGCCATCCGGAGCGGCGTTTCCTCTCCCGTGCCTCCTTGGTCTGCCGCGAGTGGTGCAGCATCCTCCGTCCGAAGCTCTTTGCCAGGCTCCGCATCGAAACTTCCGCCCAGTGCCGCTTCTTACTGGACGCACTGCGCCGTCCACACAACGAGTGGCTACCAGGCGCAATCAAACACCTCGGAATTGAAGCCGAGGATAAGACTGACACATGTCTGTCTATCGACCGGTTTTGCCGTTCGTTGGCAGGAAAGCTCCCTTCGCTAGTCCATTTCAGCATCTATCCCGGGGGCTACGACGACGTGGGCGTCTCGGCAAGCTCACTCCAGCCCTTCTTCGCCCACCACAGCACACTCCGCAGACTCGAGCTCACCCATGTCGTCTTCCTCAGCTTCTCCGCGCTGGCGCATACGCTGCAGGATATGGCCAACCTTGAGGAACTGGAGATGGACACCACATCGTGGGGTCGTTTGGAAGATCGCCCGCCTACCCGAATGACCCTGTCCAGCTTCCCCAAGTTACGCTTCGTCAAGTTCTCACACGAGGTGCCGCATTTTTGGATGGCCGCATGGCTGTTCGCACCTCTTCTCGCGCGGCGATGCGCAGACGCCCTGGAGGACCCCACTACCAACAACTCTGACGCGGTGCTGTTATCAACATTGACGAGGTCCTGTTGCGAACGCGAAGCATTTCAGTGTGACCTGGAGTTGTCGTACGACAAAGGTATTGTGCCTGTTCTTCCTGCGGAGTTTTTGAAGTAGATCTCTGACGTGTGCGGTTATTCTAGCAACTGATGTCATCGGCGTCGAATGTTTTCCAACGGCGGCCTCTAGCTGGTATTGTCACGTCGAGCTGTGGCCTTCCACCTTCGTGTCAGAGGACGGGAAATGGTCTGCCATACGTGGCATCAACTGCCGGGACACCGATGGAATGGCACTCGAAGAGATGGACTGGGACTATTTGGACGAGGTCATCGCACGAGATGCGCTCAGACTCAAGGAGATATACTTCTCTTCCGATCAGCCCAACGACTGGACAGTGCTCCTTACCCGCCTGCCAAAGCTCAGCGAGCTGAACAAAGTCCGGGTAAAAGCCTCGAAACCAAAATCGAAAACAGTGAGCGCAGAGTGTTTCTGGGAGGTCGTGTATACGTGGCTGATATTGAGAAGCGGCAGGTTGACTATCTCCCGCCGGACGACCTAGATTTCAAGTGGCTGCATGCTATGATGGCGTCACCTGCCTGCAGGTCGAATATCCCGAGCTTCGACGCTCCGGATTTCGACGACTCTCCTGAACCCCCACTACGTCATTAAAAACCGCAGCGCGCCATTAATTGCCCCACATTCAGATTCCCTTGCCGTATATTTTTGCACGCGTCCCGCCGCCTCTGACGGAATAGACGTAGCACTGGAAACACCCCCCCGGCGCGCAGGCACCCACCGGGACGTCGACGAGGCTTCAAGTTGCCGCCACAGGATGGGGAGAGGCGACAGGGTGGGGCGAAGCTACCGGAACGGTGACAGTGTACCCCACCAGCTCTGCGTTTATCATCTCCGGAGGAGGCTCGTTCGGGTTCAGCGCGTCGTTCTCGGGAGGTTTCGTCTCGTTTGGATCGACGCCACCAACTTTGGCAACATTGAGTTCGAGCTCTCTGCCTACGTCTGTGCAGGGTTCCCCTGCAGGTGCGCATGATTATATTTATAGTAGTGACGAAACGAGGCTGATCTTTCTTTTCTATTTGCTGTACCGGATACGGTGACCATGAGTTCAGATGCAGGCTCAAGCGCGGCAATTTCAACCACTGCAGCAGCTCAGGATCTAGACCCGCAGAGTACGACCCCGACCAAGAATAATGCCGAAGCGCGCTTCGCGATGCTACCTTTGTTTGCAATGAGCTCGGTAGTATTCTGGGTCCAATACCTCAGCAATTTCGTATAGACTGGCAGGTGACAGCGAGTACTGGCACCGACAGCCACGAGACACACAGGTGTGACAAACGCATGGCGTGCAGGAACGACACCATGGCACCGTTTAGCGGTGCCACTTACGTTCGTAATAGACTCTGGCTGTCCCTGATAGACATCCTTTGTTATCACGTATGATACCCGTCCAAGCTGTTCTCAGAAGCACGGCTGATTCTCGCGCACGCGAGAAGAAAGAGACTCGGCTCTCGTCAGAGCCTGTGAGCGCACGGGTCCTGGGCGGCCGAGACCGCTGGCGCGGTGGGCTGAGGCGGGGCGGAAGAAGGGCTACATTGGGGCGACGGTATGGTACGATGCGGGATAGGAGCGAACGAGATACTGGACACAGTGCGACAGCGAGGGGAGCAAGAGGGCGAGATCGGGATCGACGGGGTTTATGGTACACGGCGCATATTATGCTGAGCCTCCGACCTCTGTGGGGGCAGAAACGTGAGCAGGGACGCGGGGGGCAGGGACGTGCGACGTACGTTCTACCATGACATCAATCGTATCTGCAGCGGCAATATGTCAGCGTATGGCGCAGCCGCGGCCGGTCTGGGTGCTCACCGTTGTCCTCCATCTCGAGCGACGCGGGCGTGTCGTCGTCGTTTATCCGGTTGCCGTCGTACAGAAACCTGGGAGGAGGCACGAGCGCAAAGTCAACACCCCTGCTAATCCATCGCAGATCGGCGCAATCGGGCAGCACAGGGGCCCCTCGCGTGACGGGGGTCGCGCATACGCGCAGCGAGATGGCCTCCCCGCGTCCGCCGACAGCACAAAAGCAGGGACTCACCGGATACTGCTCACGTCCTTGCCGACCTTGTTGGCGTAGGCGCCCTGCAGCTTGCTGAGCTTCGTGTTCCGCTTAATCTTGAAGAACACCTCGTCGCCGGTCTGCGTTGTGACCTGTGGGCGTAACAGAAGGTGCTCAGCGCAGTTCTTCGCGGCAGGCGCGGCGGGCGGGCCACCGAGCACGGCGGGAGCCCGCGCATTACCTTGATGTTAATAGGCGCGTTGGGGTCTTCGCTCTTGGGCTCGACGTCCTGGGATGGCTGGTGCTCTTGGTCGGACATGGCGGTGGTACGCTGGGGTGGGCGGCGGGGGATGTGGAGGACGGCGGCGGGAGGGGCGGTGGCGAGTCGTAGGCAAGACGAGGAGAGTCGCAAAATCGGTAATGCGTCTTTAACTTATACTCGCTTACATAAGCCGATGGCATAATGGCCCAAACTCAGTCTGCGGCACCCAGTCGCGACGAGAAGTTCAAAATTTCCCAATTATCGCTTGAGACTCGTCACCACACATACTTGAGTATATTTTCAAAGCATGTCGCAGCAGAATAATCCCCACGGTTGTTCGAGGCTCAAGGTCAAATTGTCGAAATCAAAGTGGTCAGCGGTTGACACGCGTAACGCCATTCCTTCCGCCCGACAAACAGCAGCCAGATAATTGTATGGTCGATGTTTACATCGAAGGTCCGAGATGAAAATGGTTGCCGAACGAGGCAAGGTGCGATGATGGCATTCGAGAGCGATCGCGTATTCAACAACGGGTACAGGCTCTGTTCAAGGGGGGCACAGTGTGAGCGACGGTAGACTGGAAGGCGCGTTCAAAAAAAAGTTGAGGCGAGTAGAGCGTACTTCCGCATACAAGAGTCTGGAGAGAAGTGCATCTCGCAGTGTATTCGTCCATCACATGGCAATTGCGTTGGAGGGTCGGCGGATATCGTCGAGTAGGACAAGTGAAGAAGATGCATAGCGTGGTTGTCTAGAGCCAGACGAGTTCTTGTTTTCCGAAGCGCGCCGGCGTTTGGAGGCGGAAGCTCTCCAGGGTCGGTAGTAGTGCTGCGAGTAGCTCCTCGATGAGCGGCTTGTATGGCTCCATACGATGTATAGCTTCCGTAGCCTGGGGTATGCTACAATACCTTCAGGGCGCCGTGGGAGGGTCAGTCATGGACAGAGCCATATTTCGACACTCGATTGACTGCGATCCATGCTCGGGTTGCTAGCAACGCCACACACTTTAGGAGGTCCTACAGCGTACTGGGGACGAGCCGTCGAACAAGGGATCGAAGGAGTGGGTGGTGACACAGTGTTGCGGCTAGTTCTCCGGCCCATATACGTCGTGTGTCGAAAGGTAGCTCGCGAAAGAGTATCCTGCGAGGACTGTGAGGCTAGCCTTGACAAACACGCGCCGTGCTCGGTAGAGATCCCTGCGGAATCCCGGCGAAAACCTCGACCAGGGCGTCTTCGTTGCACTGTTGTACGACGATGGTTTCGTGGGCTATAACAATGCACATATCGTCGCTTTGTTAGCCCAGCCTTCGAGTGGAAAGGTGGAGAAGTCACTAACGACATCGTCCATGGCAAGAAGAGAGTGGCAAGCCGCGAGACGACTAAGGGCTCAATTTCGGAAAGTGCCGACATCATGATGCTCGGTCCCGAAATGGTAGGTCAGGTAGTTGGGTCCATCGCGGCTGTACTTGCCTAGGCGAACATGAGGCTCGGAGCTGTGTTGAGGTGCAAGGGCGCAAATAGGCTCATTTGTGGAATGAGAGCCAGACTTAGGAAACGCGTATAAATATTGAGTCAGGTTTCAATGTAAAACAGAACGACATCCGGCAGGACATTCATCTACGCAAAACAAGATAGCAAAGCACTAGCATGAGTCAGACCAAGCGTAAACAGGTCAGTTGGCGATGGTGGAAGTAAGCGCAGAGATAGAGGGCATGAAGAAGTATTCGCCACCCTTCGGGACAATGAAATCCGGGAGTGTGTACGTCTTCAGCGGGTTGAGCGGATCGAGGCCACGCGTATCGCGAGGATCTCCCTGACCGATGACAGGGTCAAGACCAGGGACGTTCGGCTTGCCAGGAGGGAAGCTATGAGCGCATCAGCAGCCGTAAGGAGGAAGAAAAAACGGCAAGAAGAGACTTACAGAGGGTCATTGGCCCAAATCCTCTGTTGGAACCTGAACCCCTTGTCGATGACGGATTGATATTCGGCTGTAATAGAAGCTCGGTCAAGAGAAAGAGAGGTATTGTAGATGAAGGGCGTACCAAAGAGGAGGCCACGATCTTGAGCACTTACGCCGGACGCAAGCTCTGCGCTCGGGGTTTCCGGACCGTAGGGAATGCTAGACCTCACGCCGTGGTTGATGACCTCCAGGACAGGCAAGTCCAAGCGCGGGTTCGTTTTCCTAATATGAGCACTGAACGGGCACTTAGACTCTTCGACCAACGCATCCCCATAGTTGAAGAAGTTGTTCCTCAGCGGGTCCGCGCCGAGCGCTGGGTCATCGTGGAGGGGTGCAAGGTCCAGTGGAGCACCGCTCTTCCAGCGGCCGAACATGCGGGCGCCGAGGAACTCCGCACCTTGCTGCTGAGTGAGGAACCCGCCAGCGTTCACCCGAATGGCGTTGGCGAGGGTGTACGCGCTGAATTCGGGCACCTTCTGTTGCAAGTGTCGGAAGGCCATGAAACTTCCGTCGACGGCCCATGCCGGGCGAGGAATCGGGTCGCCAACGCGGCCAGTGAGGATGACACCCGATGGTACAACTGCCTGGCCCGGAAGGACGTTCATCGCCCAGCCTGTGATCGCTGGCTGAGATATGCCGTCGAGGTAGCCGAAGTCTGTCCGCAATGTTAGACAACAGCGGGCCATGAGAGACGGTCGATAACCTACGTTCGTGTCCTGCCTGGTTTCCGGGTCGGGCGGATCCACTCATCACCTTCAGCTGAGTGATTGAGGTTCCGAAAGCTGAGCCCATATCCTCCGTGTACTGGTCCAAGAATGCATTCTACCAACCAATCAGTACAATCATTGATACCCCAGATATAAACTCACTTGGTCGCTTCCAATCAAGAAGACGCCGTGAATACTGGTACTTGTGAAGGGTGGTGCCCACTGGCTGAGGTCATCTCCGAGGTTCTCTGCATCCGCAAACATTCCCGAAGAGAACTGCGGGTCAAGGAGGTTGTCGGTGATATCGAGTGTCCGAAGCCCCGTGCTCGAAAAGGCGAGGTTTACGAAAGCAAGTGGTTGCTGATCGGGGGGCGAGATCAAGGTTGCGGTAGACGTGATGCGTGCTGGGACGTAGGTCTTCAGCGCAGCCTTGAACCGAGCCGCGTCATTGATTTGGAAAAAGACGAAGCGTTCCTTCTGTTTCTTCATCCCGATCCTTGGGCAGCTCGTCAGACTTGGGCCTACTCGTTATAGCACGGGAACTATGACCCACAAAATATCGCCTTGAATATTCTCCAGCGGCAAGAATGTTCCATTTGTCGCATTGAAGGTCAAAATTTGCGCGAGGGTGGGCAGCACGGCCTGTCCGGGGAACGCTTCGAGACACAAATCAGTTTTCAATTGCACATAAGCTGGGCGAGCCCAGGAAATGACATACCACCCAGGAGAGGCGCAGTGCGGGATTGCCTCTCGACAATGCTGGTAGCAGCAACATACTTGCTTGCGCCTATGAAGGCAAAGGCCGACGCGACGAATAGCGGAAGGCGCATCGTAGCGATCTCGAAGAAGCGGAGACCAGGAAACTTGGGGCGATTGGTGCTCTTTCGTCGAAGACCGACCACGCTTCTTATACCGTTCGCTACGACAGCGTGGCTTTTTGTACTTGCATAATCGAATCGACTAGGACGCGCAGCTCATAGGCGGGGCATGGCATGGCATGAACGGAAAACGGAACCCCAATTTGGCGCGGAACGGGCTGATGCATGAACCGTGATCTGTATCTTGCAGTGGTTGTAAAGCTTCGCGGGCGCAAACTCGGCTCGTTGCATGACCCCAATGAATGATCTTCGCCACGATGACGACATTGTGCTATTCGAGTCGTTTGGCTAGAGAGATTGAGGGTGGAAAATGAGTTTTTTAGTGAGTGTTCGAGGAAACAAAGACCTTACGTCGAGCAAGACAGGCTCTTGTCGGAAATGCAAACCTGAGGCCCGAGGCTGACCGGGACATAGATTGTGCAATGCATCTTTCCAGCATTCATGCTTACTGTCGTGGTAGGTCGGCTGTACAGCATCCATAACAACTGTCATAAAGCGTAAGCGTCCTTCTGGCCGCGAATGCATTCCGCCAACGCACCGAGAAAGCTATCCCTTGACGCCGCTAGAAGCTATTCTTGACTTGGAGGGCTGGGGAAAGCTGTACAGCTTGCTAATTGTTCTGTCAGGACAGTGGAATCTTGGAACCAGCAGCGCGACAACGACTCACTTAGAAGCATACCCAGACATTCTGAGTCTACCTCATCCACTATAAAATGGGATGCTATAGTCGGATATGAACTATGGTTATTTAACGAGTCATCCGGAATCGCTGCTGTCAAATAGCCGCGAGGTCTCAAAAGTCCGTCCAATCAGCGCGAGCAGGTTACACATGACTTGAGCACTCACCTTTGTAACCCGCATGGATTGTATGACGACCCTTGTGGGCCGAGATGGCTCGTGAACAGCGCTTGCAAAACCCCGGTGAGAGAGACGACGGTTTGGGGATAGTCCGACGGGAATTTCAGGCCCCGTGGGGAGTAGAATGGAATTTTTCGGTCTCCGTGTCGTAAGTTAGACACTCAGTACAATGCTGCAAGTCACGAACCGTTTGACAAAAGTGCATCCTGCTGAGAACATTGCGGGCTCTACCATTTCCGTGTGGTCGGGTTAGATTGTTCGTCGGGGTTTGTGTAGAACCGAATATTTCTGGCCTCCATCTGTCACTGTCAGGCAATGGTTATTGAGAGGGTCGTAAATATAGTTCCTTAGCGGTCCCTTTGCCTCAGACCGAACATCTGTAGGTCCTGCTCGAGGTCCAGGCGCTCATACTGCTAAGCATTATTAGGCGTGGAGTGTGCATACTTGTGCACACCGTGGCATCGTGTGGTATGAGCTGAGTGGATCATAGAACGAAGTGTATCACAGATCACGTAAGATGGGCCGAGAGGTTTGCTTCCTCACTTCGTAACTTGATCGTTACAACCTATGTCCGTGAGTGAAAGCCTTGGTTCATGCCACTTTCAAAAAAGCCGCACCTGCAAACTGGCTGCCAATATAGGTGATTGATGTCTTTCTCCGGGCACACCGCGGGGCGCGACGCGTATGACAAAAACTACGACGGAATACTTGCCGCCCCACGATCGCGATTTTGCTAAGCTTGAGGTGTGGCTAAGACTGCAGAGCAGCCGCACATTCGCCGGTCCGGAGCCGGCGTCACGATGTTCGTACTGGTAGTCAGGAGAAGATGCAAGCCACGAATGGCCGAGTTAGCCGAGTCTTAGGCGCGCTGGGCTCGTTTTGATTCATTACGTAAAGCAACGTCGATGTTTGCGCGTTTGTTTTGACTCGGCGCTTCAGTCGCCACGTCTTGCCCAGCGCCCTCGAGAGCGCAACATGCATGCCGGAAAAATGTGAAATTGTAAGATTCATTGTTACGTACGTTCGAGAAAAACTCCCTGTACACTGACTTAGCGTCTATTACATTCATCAGATCCGTTTAACCGACGCGGTACTTGGGAACCTTGTACGGTGATGAGTACTCGTCGTCCGCGCCGTCTTGAATGTGCTAGGTGCGCTCTTCATACCATACGGTGGGGATCACCTTGTTTAATCTGCCTCCACAGCTGAACCTCTCCGCAGGCTGCGTGGTACCATGCGTGCGAACGCGCAAGATCTACCGGAAGAGCTCATTGCTCGCATCGTCCAGCTCCTGTCCGGAGAAAGGCCCGAGACCTGGGACAGATACAGCCACGCATCTCCGCCTCTGAATCTCAGCAAGCGCCAGCTAGGGAGGTGTGCGCTCACATGCAGGTTCTGGGCGACCATATTGCGTCCAGAGATCTTCCGCAAGCTCGTGCTCAGAACCGCAGAAGATGGCCGGATGTTTCGCGCGTTTATCGAATCGCTTGTGGACGCGAAACTCGCCATTGCGCCGCTCGTGGGGTACATCAGGATTGAGTGTGACCTCGGTGAGCAGCCGTGGGTGCATCTCGTCTTCATGTCGGGGGCGAAACTGGTCAACATCGACGAGATCCACCTGTCGGTCTCCCATTCCTCGAGCACGTCTTCAACACCCATACGTTCAATACATCACTCCCTTCCACACGCGCTTCCAGTATGGCTACCCCGCGTCCAGACGCTGTACCTTCACGGCCTCTCCTTCGCCGACTTCTCCAGCATCAACAGGTTCATCCGCTCCATCGACCGTCACCGCGCGGACGTCACGCTCGAGAACCTCCACATCGACGACGTCGAGACGTGTGCAGTGATCGGTCTACAGCGGTCTTGGACTAGCGAATATCCGACCATCTACGTCAAGGATGGGGCAGCCCCCTTACCACTGCTGCGCGCACTTCTGTCGACGCGCCCCCGCTTGAGCGGCTTGAACCCTCCGTACGTGCAGCAACGCGTCCTGTCCACGTTAGAGAAGGTGCTTCTCTTCATTATGCAAACGTGTCCAGTGGTCCGGGCCTGGTCCTCCCCAGGAGCCAATGGTCGCGCGGAAACCGACGAAACACATCAACACCTTCGCGAGCTGAGCTTCGCAATGCACGAAGACGCCTACCAAAGTGTGTTCCTATCTCCTTCCTTAGACCCACAGCATCGACACTAACTTCACACCGCCCAGATACCCACGTCAAACTCGAGGGCTGGTGCGACGGCGGCATCATCAAGAGAGCCGTAGCGAACATCCGCGAAGACGGCTCCCTGCGGTCATTCCACATTGGGGTGAACGACTGTCGGCGGGCCATGTCCATTCCGTGGGGCGAGCTCGACGAGCATTTTCGGCCGCTGGCAGAGGACATGCAGTGTTTGGATTTTTGTGTGGAACAACTGGAACGTGATTCCTGCGCCGACGCAGTACGCGGATGTATGCCTCACGTTGCGCAGACGGGAAAGCTGCAGTTTCGGACCTTCGACCGCCACGGTCGTCTTACTTTATTCGACAGAAACGAAACAATGTGATAATAGCTGGGACAGTGCATATTCTGCATGTAATGTCTTCTCACACCCTATGAACGACGGTGAACATGCGTGCTCGGGACGAGCTTGGTTGCCGGTCAGGATTCTTTCGTCAGTCATCTTATCTTATCTTGGTGATAGGATCATCCGGCGTTCCCCGAGGTAGCACCAAGACGAAAACACTTTCAGCTCGCTGCATCTATCCACCAACACCGGAATTCACTTGGTACGTCTCTATTCCGACGCAAGCACAGTTCCTCTGAACGTGAAATTACAGGCGGGTATGGCCCGCTTTCATTGCGCGGCTACGTGATCGGTTCGAACACTGCCTCGTAATGCTGTGGCATCAATGAGCAGACGGGTTCTACGACAGTTGGGAGCGGTGTTGGTCCTCGCCGACAGCGTGTGAGTCTTATTTATGCTTGTATTGCAACGAGATAAGGAACGTACAGAAGCGGACGGCTGACAGCCTCCCTCAGAACACGACTTCCCAGTCTCATCCAACGACCAACCTCACCACGAATGACATCCTCTGACCAGCCTATGTCGTTACTCCCAGGTCTCGTCCACGATGGCGCCAAGAGTATGTCGGCGCTCGTGATCCGACTCAGTCTCGCGATGCTTCCCGCTTTCCACGAGGAGAGGCCCAAGAGCTGGGAGGTACGTCGTTGCACCCGATACAACACTGAAGCGCAGCTGATATTGGTCTGTGTCTTTTCGTGAAAATACCTTTAGAGCCAGTTTCTATGGTCCTCCACTCGCGACCTAACGACGGACCGCCGGAATGCGAACCTCGCCATCTGGAGCGGCGTTTCCTCTCTCGTGCCTCCTTGGCCTGCCGCGAGTGGCGGAGCATCCTCAGCCTGAAGCTTTTTTGCCAGGCTCCGTATCTAAACCTGGCCCACCTGCGCTTCCTTCGAGACGCGTTGCGCCATCCGAACACAGGCGCGATAAAAAACCTCGGAATCGAAGCCGAGGCCAAGACTGACACGTTTCTGTCCATAGCCCGAGTTGGCCGGAAAGCTGCCTTCGCTACTCCATTTCAGCATTTATCCCGGAGGGATATTGAGTACACTGAGGTACGTCTGTACGCCTAACAACGTGTAGGACGTTGGAGCACGTATCAACGTGCAGTTTTGTCTGTCAGCAGGGTCTATTCTGGGGAGTTGGTTCCATGAAGATTCCAATACGCATTCTGTCCTTTGATTGATTACATAGAGAGTAATTATATTTTACAGACTCTGAGGGATCTTCTCGAAAGTAGATTGAAATGTAAGGTAAGAATAGTGCTTGAGTTTGCCATCTATATAGTTGTAGCATGGGGGAGAGCGCATCAGCCATATTTTCTGTCAAAGTGGACTGATATATACCTGTTGAATGATGTAGGTTCTGTCCTCCTCTGCACCACATTGCTCCTCTGCGTCATCGTGCCCTCCTTCTTCGTCTTGGCGTGTGCTCGGAGGCTTCCTCTACTTGTTCCACTGGAGCGGCTAGCACATTGCACCACTTTCCTGTGGATCTGTCGAGGTAGCCAAATTGTAGTTTGCGCGCATGCATGAAATTAGTCATCTCCCGACAAGTCAGATTC
The DNA here is from genome assembly GCA_027924225.1 of Bjerkandera adusta. Lineage (NCBI taxonomy): Eukaryota > Fungi > Basidiomycota > Agaricomycetes > Polyporales > Phanerochaetaceae > Bjerkandera > Bjerkandera adusta. The sequence goes on from BSCZ01000444.1 coordinate 65,572, forward strand.
ATTATATCGGTTAGCCTTCCCGTCACGCAGAAGCTGATCACGAGATGTTGGGTGCCTTGAATCAATCCCCACAGCGTTTCGTCAATCTGCCGCCATGGAAAGGACGCATAATCGCCCGAACCTCCAAGCATGATGGACACACGAGTGAGAGTGCCCTCGTTGGAGAGCACAGCATCAATCGCCTCGATGGTAGAATACCAGCCCGAGGACCGCCCTTCGAAAAGGATATCTGGATGCGTTGACACAATCATTAATTCTCTGTATGCATGAAATTGAGAACGCAGGGACTCACCATAGCCTACGTCCCCGCCGGCGCCTACAGATGGCTCGAAGCACAAACGCACGAAATAAGATATATGGCTATAGTCGTCCCGGGAAGCTGTTGTCTCGGTCTGCCACATGATAGCAAGTATTGCTTGCTCGAGACCCCAAAGGACACGTGGCTGTATGAATGAAGAATAATCCCCCTTCCGATCGCGCACTGGTAACAGTGAGCGAAGCAGCTGCACTGGTGCGTTGCCACCCGAGACTGTGACATCCATTTTCGTGTGTACCCGGTAGCGGAGTGGGCTGCTGACACAAAGTTTGTCTACATCCTCGATGTGGATGTTCTCGAGGGTGACCGCCCGTAGTTCTTCGCCAACAGATGCGAAGAACTTGGAAAGATAAGAAAGGTCTGCGAAAGAGACATTTCGCAAGCTGAGCATGCTGATGGGAGTTCTCCATGGTGGGGGTGGGCGCGGAATGGAGCGGTAGATCGAAGGTATGCGACCAAGGGAAGGATTTGATGGCGTGGGGGAAGAGTTGATGATATCGACATTGATGTCCGACAAGTAGCGGTGGATATTCGGGTGGGGATTCCAGGGCATGAAGACATGATGCAGCCAGGGTGTTTCGGCAAAGTCGCATTTTATGTGGACGACGAAGACAAGTTCTTTGATAGAAAGCTGCGGAGTCACAGGTTTCTCGATGAACGCATGAAATTGCCGTCCGTCTTCAGCGGTCTCCAGGGTGAGCTCGCGGAATAGTCCAGCGCGGAGAAACCTGGCCCAATACTTGCAGACGAGGGAGCAGTTTCCGAGCCCTTTTTTGGTCCGGCTATATTGCAACGCATGAGCGAGGAACGTGACGATGCGGGAGATGAGCTCCGGTGGGAGGTCATCCGCGCCGGCGTTCATGCTGCGAGACAATGATGTCGTAGCCAGTCCTGCGCAAGTCAGATACACCGCTGGATCTCAAGCTGGGGTGAGATACGTACCGAATATTCAAATGAAGTTTTGTGACGATATGCTTGGTGGAGGCGGGGTATTTATGAGGCCTTGCCTCGCACACAGAGCGTCTTTTCTAACCTTGGATAGAATGACAGTCGCCCGGCGGTCACTCCGACAGAGCGCACGCGTTGCACCAAAAGACCGCGTTCCCACCCCAGATATGTAATCCAAATGCAGTTAGGTATGTGGCAGCATGTGAAATTCGATTCATTGCGCGCTTATATGTCCGTCATGACCGGATTCATCTGACAGAAACGAGTTCCGCACATTTGGAAAGCCCAGAGACACTCCGAGTCCACACATCAGGAAAACCGAATTGCCCTACTGGCCCTATTTGAGCGCGGATAGGGGCAGTAGGGCAGGTCTAGGGGTAGTAGGGCAGATAGGGAATGGGACAGCTCGACTTCCGAAATAGGTCACGCATCAAGTTCTGCCGTTAGGGCAGCTAGGGCAGCTAGGACGGTTACGGAGGCTGGAGCGTTCGGTAGGTCGCACGCATTGCACCGTACAGCGATGTATTCTCAGTGCACAGCAAGACATCTCCGTACGAAGCTTAGTCTTGTCATATGAAGCGCATATTGGGGTCCATGTCTTAAATAGTCTAACCAGCATCGTCCGTACTACGCGAGTCTTCGCGGATGACACCGTTGTGAGGATCTTTGGGGTAGACTTCTGTGAGTCGGAAGTTCGATAAACTGAGTAGAAAAGATGCACACTTCCAGCCCTCGGGGAGCCAGATAGTATACTCCATACCTCGCATCATCCTCATCAAGGCAGTGCGCTATTGCCCTAACGCCCTATCTACCCTGGACATGTTGATAGGGCAAATAGGGCAGTTAGGGGACCCCGGTTTTACTGATGCACAGCCCCATCCAGCCTGTACAAAGAATCACCCCGATCTAGATGTCGAGCATTGTAGAGCGGCATCATGTTTGACAGACACCGCTTATACACCGCCAAATAATAGCTTTGTACTGGTTGCTGTCGTACTCCGCAGGCATAACTTCTAGTTCGTTCCGCTGGCGAGTACACAAAGTTTTCCATCAATTCCTCTTTCATCCTGTCCCCGAGCCTTCTGTAAAGCCGACGTTCTAGGTCGCAGGTTTACATACGGCATATCGATCGATTGGAGTACATTCCGAGCATCATTTACAGCGCAATATAAGACTGCTGCGCGCACTGGCACTTTCCTTCAGCATCCACCTTTTTCATCTTCCCGTCCTCCATGGTCCACATCTCGGAAGTTTATGCTGACGCGTTCAGCACCAATGGCAGGGGTTACGCATTGTGGCACCCAGAACCTGACTTTCGAGGAGAGGTTCGCATCGGGGACGTAGGCTTCTTGGAAGAGGGAAAGTTCATAAAGCTTTTCAATGTCACCGATGATTTGGCAGCCTCAGATATGCCAGAAAACTTCACGCCCCTCAAGTTCGACCATCGCATACTCGATAAGCGTCCCAAACTCATTCAAGGTCCAATTTCGAGTCAGGGCGCGACTGCCACAGAGATTAGCGTAGGCGCCGCTGTGTAAGCTACGTTGAACACTTTTCTGTGCGGAAGTGTTGATTATATCACCAGGTGTCCTGGGGTCACTAGCGTCGGTGCTGGATACGAATTCGAGGTATCTCAATCGAGAGGCGCTCTCCTCATACCGCATAGCCCTGCAGATCAAGAGATACTCCTCACTAATGCAACGGTCCCGAGATACATCAAACGGCATTATGGGTCGTGGGAAAAGGCATCCTGCATCATTGGTTTCCCAAATAACACCGATCTTATCTTAGTCCGTGGATGGATCAAGACCGATCGATGGACGGTCGCAGCGTATCACGCAAGCTCTGCGTCGCGCAAAGGACATCTCCAAGCGAAGTTCGAGCCTATCGGAGAAGCTGGATTCGTACTCAAGACAAGCAGCGAATACAGCTCGTCGGTGGAATTTCACTCAGGACCTTTGTCCGACTCCCCACAGTGTCCCTTGCACCTTACCCACCGCGGCGGCATAGAAACTTCAAGAAATACAATGGCGCAGTCTCCTCCGAGACGACTCAACCAATGCGTCTTTCTTCCACATTATAAAGTCAGGCGCGCGCTTGGGATACCGCTCTGGGTTTCTGCGCGAGCCGGCTCTCATAAGCTTCCCGAAGATCCAGACGACGGCAACGATGGTGACACTGCATTGGTAGTTGGTACAGAGGACGCCGAAAACGCGCCTACCGAGGTTGGACTTTCGATATTTGATGATATTGACTTGGCTCATCTGGCTTGTACCAGTCACAACTGGACGTCGTACTTAACTATCTCCTCGGTGTATGTGTTCTATCGCTTCCGTTATTTTATACACTAACCTCTCAAAACCTAGCAACCAAATGTGGAGGTCGCTATTGCATGCGAAGACGATATATCGGGGTTATTTATCGTACGTGAATTATGCTCAGATCAACGTCAGGTGTGTTTGAGAACTAATATTAATATTATTCTCAGGAAGCACCCTGGCCAACGGACCTCCGCGAATGGCTGGATAGTCATGAGCCACGGGTTGATGTTGAAGATGGGTGTAAGCACCATTCCAATTTATAATCGGTAATGACAACTCATCTGTCGCCTCAGTAGGACAATTGTCACTAGAGGACACCATAAACAAGTGGCGGCGTTATGAGATCACGAAAAGTGGACGCGAGTGGCAAGAGAGCCGGATGGGTGTAGACAACGGAGGCCTCTCATGCCAGCAGGATGGCAATGTGGAGGGTAATCCTCTCATCGGCGAAGGTACCGTCGTGCTCGGAAAGCGGCCTCCAGGCAGTCCGGGCCTGAAATGGGCACACCTGAACCTCCATGATACAGGGGTTGAAGGTGTCTCAGTGACATCCGTCTCCTTGGCTGCGGATGGTACCCATATCGTCACAGGCTCCGATGATGGCTGCGTGCGCCTGTGGGACATCAAGACGGGACAGATGAAGCGGAGGTGGAAAAGGCACGGGGATACCGTATGGTCGGTGGCGTACTCGCACGATGGCTCTCAGCTCGTAACAGCATCCGCTGACAAGAAGGTTATCGTTTGGAACCTGGACGCGGATCAGAATGAGTTGGTGCAGGAGTTGGAGGGGCACACTGCGGAGGTCTGGACCGCTGTCTATTCGCCCAGCGGACGCATGGTCGCATCGGGCTCCGGTGATTCGACTGTGAAGATATGGGATACAACGTCCTACGGCACCCTCCACACACTCCAGGTCGCACATCACTCCGCTGACGTTCATAACGTTGGCTGGACTCCCGACGAGCAACGCGTCGTTTCCTGTGCAGGCTTTCTCGGGCGTATCTGGAGCGTGGATACCGGCAAGCTTCTCCACACTCTTGAAGGTCATAACGCGTTAATCTGGTCGATGAGCATCTCCCAAGCAGGAGATCGTGTTATCACCGGATCCGAGGACCATACCAGTCGTATCTGGAGCACAGAGACTGGCGAAGAGCTCGTCACCATCCAGGAGCACAGCGACCTTATCTGGACTGTTACATTCTCCCCCGACGGCACTGAGGTTGCGTCGTGCTCAAACGACTGCACCATTGTGACCAGCGATTCGTACTCTGGAGCACTCCGCCACGTTATCAAAGTCGACGATCACCCGTCCATCATACATTCGGTCGCTTACTCGGTCGATGGAGAGCATCTGTTCTCGGGTTCTGTAGATGGGCATGTCAGAATGTGGGACCGCGAGACGGGAGAGATGATTGCGGAGATGCAAGGCCACAAGGACGGGGTAAAGCATCTTCTTTTTTCTAATGACAACAAGGAATTGTATTCTGCGTCAGAAGACGGCTGTGTCAAGGTTTGGAGCCTGAAGGATCTCGCCCGTGTCCTTTGAGAATGTAGATGTACGCACCGTGTATTGCTATGGATGATTCTCGCAATGTATCCTCAAATTTGGAGTACGAACGTCGACTATCATTATACTGCCAGAGGGTCATTGTCGCTCGTGCCTATATCAATCGAAAATAGACTTACTGATAGGTAGCGCTTCAGGAGTACGTACCTCGCATGACAATTAGCGAGTTTCGCTAATTCAACTCTCCAGTCGACGTGTGCGCTGATGTGGCTTGCGGCGAGCGTGCTGTCATCCTCCACTGGGACCTCTTTGGTTTCTATTCTGCGTCCTCTTGTATTGAGCATAATCACAGAGCTTCACGTGCGCACGTATATTCACAGCGCGCAGTAAAACCCGCAAATGGTGAAAAGGGGCAGCGCGCGTGTACGTATTTCGGATGTGGACAACGGCGTTTCGTTAGCAGGACATAGACTAGGCAAGATATAAGGTTAGCAATAGTTAGAGCTGCAGGAAACGGACGACACTATCGGAATTTTGTGCGTATCGGGGCACCCAGTAAGTCGACGGCGAACGTGGTTACCGCAAGGGCGACAGGCGATTCGTGGTCTCGGAGATCGCCGAAGTTGTTTCTGATGATAAGATAAGATCGTACCACTTACCCGCCACCGCCCAGCCTGTACGTTGTGCACTACTATTGACTCTGCGTGCAACATCTCTCGACGTTCTATCCGTGGGTCCGCTAGAATGGACTCGACCGGATGTATATGGGCACGGGAATAGGGCGACATACACGTCGATGTGGTCGGGGGCAGCGACTGGTGTAAACTCTCTTTCCAGCGGTCCAGCGGTATGTTTTCATCCTGACTCTCCCCGCAGACTTACTCAACCGCCACTACAGTCAACTGGGTGATTTTGCAGCGACATAATTCTTCCGAAATACGACGACTAGCACGAACACGCAATTGAGTCCAGCCTCGTTGTCACTCTGCCAGTGGTGAAGATACTCGTCACCTGCGTTGTGGGCCGACCTCTCTCATACAGGCGCTTTGCGGACCCTTTCAATGTAAGCGTGAGCCAGTCCCGCTTGTGTTGCTGGTTGACAATGCGTACTGTATAGTTATTCAGCGACATCCCACGACACCTCAAAACGATACTGGAGAAACCCAAACGATCTTGAGGCCCTCCTGATAAAGCGTGTGACTCCCGGACAGAACGTCGACCGTTCTACTACGTCCTGCTGACCTCTGACCTATCGAGAGGGTAGAGC